>BQMF02000149.1:0-600000 GCA_027922465.2 Turritopsis dohrnii | reverse complement strand
ATCATGAGCGAGACCCGAGACCAGGACCTGAAAACCCCGAACTCATAGGTGAAACCCAAGATACGGTAGAAGTTCGTTTCAAAGAATCCCTGAGAACGAGATTGGTACCTGTAGAGTTGGGTCAGGGTAGGCTAGGTTTAGAAAAAGGAAAAAACTGGTTATTTTCAATATGAAACATATTCTGAATGTTTAATTATCTCTTTCATCAAATACTTGTCAATAATTCTGTCAATAAGTCATTGTGGTATGTATGCAATTGTATATCTGTATGCTCACGATAAAGCCAAATGAGTTTCCATGTCCAGATATACACGTCGTGATATCCAATTTTCGCAATGTTATCATACCAAACAACTGAATATGATAGATGATAATATAAACTCGATTTTCTTGGAGGTCTAGAAATTCTTTAGAAATCTTAGCAATATTGTCCATTCTGCAAGAGCTTCGTAACAACATAATAACAGCTTGAATAAACTTATTGCTGTAAGCGGCGTTCCGGTTACTGTATAGTATAATTATACGCCCAATTAAGTACATAAACTTCTTGCGAAAGTATATGATCGGATTTGAATAATTCAGGATAATGTCTCAGAATATAGTTAACTTTAACGATACAGACAATGGGATTTCGAAGAACTTTTCAACCTAAAAGTAAGTAAAAATAAGATTTAAACTTCCAAAACTTTTTGATGTTTTCGATAAACATACAGTATAATTAAAACTAAATCATCAAAATATCTCGGTTTAAACCTTGTCCAATTTGCTTTGGTCATTCAGGGTAAGGCTCTGCTACATTACAATACTTAACTCATACAGTCTACAATACCAATCATAAGCCTCAACAAAAAATATCAAAATATTAGTTACCTTTCTTTTGTCTTGTCCAAAAGTACATAACATAAATAACATCATGTGTATCAATTTGTGCAGAAATCTGGTTGAAGGACACTCATCTCACACTACAGCATCACCAATTCACATCCAACAACAACCACCATCAGCATAAATATTTCATAATTCCACATTTTACATATGATTGAAAAAACATTTTACAGCACACAATTTTTAAATTTTTCTTATAATTTGATTAAATTAGCTGTGACAAAATTTAATTCAACACTGGCAAAAAACAATAGTGTAAAAAAACAACAACAATTAATTACCCTATATAAACACACACACACACACACACACACAAGAAATATACAGAGCACACTAGTAACTGGAATACCAGTAATATGTTCAAGCAGCTCAAGCATGCCAGTCTTGTAATCAAGCAGTTTATACATGCCAGATCAGTACATGAGTACTCAGAGCATGGAGTATATACCCAAAAGCAGTACCGCACAGAAAAAGAAACTTAGCACATCCATGAAAAACTCATCTGTCATCTTGGGTGGAAGTTGAACTGACTGCTTCAAAAAAAGCTCATAGATATAATAAGTTTCTTTTAAGCTGTACAGTATTCATTCTACTCTCATACACACTATAGGATACATATCATAGAAAACTTTAACATAAAAATATAGAATTCCATAAAAAGTTATGCTTCAGTTATTGCTTGACAAGTTTCTGTAGAAGAAATTCTGAATATAAATTTTTCTGTAATCAATTCTTTAATCAGACTGGTTGTATTTCTTTCATCAAAATCAAAATTAGTAAAATACTAAATAATATTGTACCATAAATAAAACTGGTAAAGCTATCAACATAAACAACAATCAGACAGATCAATGGTTTTCCTAAAATAATGAAACAAATCAGCCAATTCAAAACCATAAATCACAGTAAACTCATTATCAATAATCCTTGCTTGGCTTATTAACATGTTGTTCTTCAAAGCATCAAGTCTAGAATTGGCAGTAAACCAAATAAACCTACACCATAAACCCCTGACCCCTCCCTCCCATGCTCCAAGATTTCTTTAAAAATTAACCATCATCGGGAACTTTCAATCTTACTATTACAGCGTCGTGATCAGAGATGTTCAGACAGATTTTCAAACTTATGACTGAAAAGTTATTCAAAATAGAGTTTCTGATGTAAACATGATCAATCAGACCACCATCTACATGCGTTGCATGTTGTATGATTTGAGTAAAACCATATAAAGTGTTTTGCAATTCTATATTATCTCTACTGTTCTTCAAGAGGTTTATATTGAAATCACCCATCACCATGTCAATTTGATCATTCTGCGATAATATGGTTGTTAGTTTATTTATGAAAATATTCACACTTGCTTGATGACTTCGGTATATCAACAAAATAGTGAACCACCTGTCATGAAAAGTAGTCTTTCTTGCTCGAAATATAGTAAAAGCAGGCCAATGTTTAACATTCATTACACTTACACCTTCACTGTGTGCTACAAGCAAACTTCTGTACTTGTCTCCATTATTATTCAAGATGAGAGAGAAAGAAGCCATGTTTTCCCGAATATCAGTCATATCTGAAGCATTGGTCAGCTGAGTTTCAGTCAAAAGCAAAAGGTCTGCATTTGCAAGTTCTTTGTAGTGCTTTATTGAAGAAGCATGTTTTCTCAGTGATCTTATGTTTAGTAAAGCTATCTGCAAAGAAAATTCTGTGTTTCCAAATGACTCATTAGGTTTTAATAAATTTTCTTTCTTTCTCAATCGTTGGTATTCTGCATGAGACTTTTCATTAGCTTGAATAGCAGTAGGTGAATAATTTCCTGTTAAAAACAATCCATTGAGGGAGGTTGCACGACTGAATGCCACATACATTTGACCAGGATGAAAGTTCCTTTGTTTGTGCAATTGAAAACTTACAACAATCTTATCAAGGGATAAACCCTGAACTTTGTGCACAGTACAAGCATATGATAACACTAAGGGAAACTGTGTTCTTGTGACAATTAGAGATGTTTTCTGTTTGGATAAACTAAACTTTGTTTCAGTTCTTTCAATAGCCACGTAATTGTTTCCTTGAGCAAAGGTATTTTTTCTTTTCATTCCTGCAACGTTGTCATCAAAGAGTACAAATATAGTGTCACATTTCCCACAAGCAAAAGATAAATGTTTAACAGTACCAATTTGACCATTGATAAGCCTGTCATCAATATCAACATTAGCAGTTAGCATTACTCGAGCTCCAATTTTTAAGGTGAGGTTGTATGCTAAACCCCCTGTTTCATTGGCATTTTTCCCTCTGATGTTTTCAATAGCAAGTTGAGAAAGTCCTTCAGGATAAGCATCCATTGCAAGTATATTGATTGCTGGGTTACGTAGTGAAGCAAGCATTTGCTGATTATGCAAATTAACTAGATAGTTTTCTGCAAATATGTGTAATGCATCCCAAGGATAGTCTGCATTGTTTACTGAAATAAATCTTGATTTGATGAGTGTTTCATCTTCAACATTCAACGAGCCAACGCGAATATTATTCAGCAAATCTATAAATTGGTTATCACCTTTCTGTCTCATTACTTCATCAAGTTCTGCAAGTTTAAAATTGTGCCATAGTTTCAATAGACCAATTATAAATCCATCTGTTGAAAATACTGGTTTAGCTAGTACAGGTGGTAACTGATAAAGATCACCACTAACGATTAATGTTTTATTTGCAAATGGTATACGATCAGACATACCAAAAATTTCGCAGAGTCGCTGATGTACCTGAAGCAGTAATTTGGAACTAACCATTGATATTTCATCAATGAAAATTACACTGATTTCTTCAAGCTTTAACCTCAAGCTGGTTCTCTGTCTATCACTTAATGGTATGAAATTATTGCATGGAATACCTAGTCCAGTATGAACAGTGGTTCCATCTATGTTAATTGCTGCAACACCTGTGGGAGCTAAAAGCATGATTTTTGCTTTAGAAATGTCACCATTTCTAGATAATAATTTGTTTAAGACGTTATACAAGCATTTAATCAGGTAACTTTTGCCACAACCACCAGAGGCTGTTAAAAAGATTCGCAAGGGCTGCAAAATTTCAGGTTGCTCAGACCTTTTGTTTTGAACAATATTTTTCCCCCATGTGTATACGACATCAAAAATTTCACGTTGCTTTTTATTTAAGGATTCGATGCTAATGTTTAATTCATCATCCGAGACAGTTCTTGTTTGGATTGACGCTGACGGCAAATCATTTGGAAATTCCTGTTCATTGTTTGTTTCATCTTCATTGATGTCTAACATGTCATTAACTAGCTCTACAACTTCATCATTTTCCTGCTGTGCATGACAATCTTGGTTTAGAATCATATCATCCCTATATGTTCTTAAGGCAACATCTACAAGTTCGGAATTTGGTTCAAACAACTCTTTATTTCTATTAACAATATCCAATACATCTGGTTCTGCTAATTTATCAACATAAGTGTCATTACATTTAAGGTCACTTTCTTCATCCCTAAATGGATAGAATAACATCAACATATGATGTGCGTATTTTTCTGGATACTTATGTTTGTTAGGTGTATAATAACGGAGCACTTTCTTAATCTTTCTACATTTTAAACATTCTTTAGATGACATTAAAGGTATCGTTTTGGGAAGGGCAATCTGGTCATGGTTATCCTCAACAACTGTATCACTCAAAACTATTGGTTGGCTATCATTTTCCATTTCTGTATAGTCTTTACCATTGTCAAGCCGGTAACATGCAGAAAATTGGGCAAAGCATAAAGAGTCAATTACTTGGAATTTTCCTCCCAGGAAAGTTTTGTTAGGTCTATCTGTATACCTGTCAAGCATGTTTCTTTTGAACACATCTGGACTATCTTCAGGCAGTTCACTAAGTTCTTCTTCACTCTTGAATATCCGAAAACGCTCATTCGGCAAGTTAGTATTTACAAATGATACTTGAGGGTAGCTTTTTCGCAACCACAATTCAGGCATTAGTTGATAAACGGCTTCTTGGACAGAGCATTCTCTGTTATCGCTATAAGCTTTTGCTAACTTACACATAGCATCATACTTGGGGGACTCCATTTCTTTGCATTGCTTCAGTGCTTCTTTCATTAAATTTGAACAGGAATTTTCACTTTTGGAAAAATAAGCACACATATAATAAACAGCTTTATAATGATTAAAGACTGGCTGTAAATCAATATTGGCCTCCCATGCAAGTAATCCTTCTTCAAAATAGTTATTCACAAAGCATGAATCAGTGTTTCGCTTCAAATGTATTTGAAAGTCACTTTGATCAGTCGATATAGACAAGGCACTTTCATATTCTTCCAATGAAATACCTAAGAAAGCGAGTCTCACTAATTGACAAAACTTTCTCAAAATTTGGCTTATCAGGATATAAGAAATTCTTTTTCTTTGGGTTTAATTCATTGTCAATATACTGCTTTACTTTTTTTAAAATAACTTGTTGCTTCATAAGAATTTCACTTTTCTCAGAAGGTGGCAAATCTTCTGGAAGCGGTTTGGCAATTATTGTTTTTCTTGGAAAAAAATGGCCATATCCAAATCGGCATTCCTTATAATTATACTTTTTACAGGTTTTAGAGTGATGGTGCACTTGATACCTCTGTACAAGATCTCTAAGTTCTGAGGGCTCAGTCGGTATGTTTGCAGAAATAACCGAATCAACAAATTCAATGTATTCTTCTATTGTATCATCAGATAAAGATGGCATATTTTCACACCACAGTAAGCAATGTACGTGGGGAGAGCCCCTGGTTTGAAATTCAACCCTTATGGCATAATACAAAACCTTCCCTATTGGTCCTTTGATAACAATCTCTTTAAAAAAATTTTCAACACGGAATTGGAAGTGTCGAGCTAGCAACACAGGATTGCTATTTAGCAATTCGCATCTTTCAAAGTATGACATCTCTGCAATCCCACTTGTGGATATATCGGAACCATTTAATTTTGAAATTATTACAACTAACTCATCCCAACGCAAATCAGCACAAGATAAAGTTAAAAAGAATGAAGGCAGTCCAAGTTGTTTAACCATAGCTAAAACATCAGAAAGCATATTTTTCCAATATGCTGGAGAGCCTTTAACAGAGTTCATAAAACTGTAAGCTTCATCATTTACAATGAAAGACTTCACAGTATCCTTAAAACTTTCAGTAAACATTCCCGCAGTAACATTCTGACCTGATACCTTGCGCATTGCAACTGTCATTTGGTTTCGCAAATTAATTTGCTGAGACACAAAATTTGCAAAAAATATATAATCAGCATCTGAGGCAAATCTTTGAGTATAATTTAACAACCTTTGATTGAAATACTTTGTGTGAGATAATTTTATCTCTCGAGCAGCAGTGTAACCAAATTTGCCTGTTGGAAATAAATCTGGGAATGCAAGTTCCTCAACAAATTCATCTTTCAAAATATTCACAGGTGCTTTTCCTTGGCCTGGAGCAATTATGATATTTTCATCATCAGCTACAACATGAGGGCATTTTGGTATCAGTGTAGTTTCTACACAGTTTAACCGATGCTCATTCAAGGGGTCATCTCCCTCAAAATCATCAATTTCATATCTGCAATTAATGAGTTGAACATCTTTATCATCAATAAAATTGATGGCGAGATAATCCTCTGACTTTTTTCCTACAATATCAAAATCTATGTCACTATTTTCATCATCTTTTACAACAAAATAGTCATGTGGGGCTGAAATGACATCCTGTATATTAACATCTTTGTATAGATGATTAGCAGCCTTCAAATATTGTAGAAGGGAGAGCACCAATTCAGGCCTAACTGATTCTGCAATAACATGAGAATTGTAACATAATTTCCTTTTCAATTTCATAAAGATTACACCACTATCATTAATGTTCCTAGGCAAAGTATTGCAAACATCATCAGTTTCAACAGGGATATTACAAATCGCACCCTTAATTTTTGGAAATTGACCCTTAGGCATAATTCGAATCTTCGAAAATAATATACGTTGAGAAATTACAACACGTTCAAGTTTATTTGCATCCTGAAAATGTGTTGGCAAATGGAACAATTCTAGTTTGTTGTGAACACTCTGGCAAGGTATTTCTTTTTTACACAATTTCTTATCACAAGTTTTGCATACATAAAGTGTGTCATCGAAAGTTGTTATTGGATGACAATTTGGATTAAAACTATTTTTTGTGTACTTCTCTTCACAAAAGACTTTAACAGATCTTTTATAAAGACAACGATTACATGACACACATACATAGTATGGACCTTCAACAATAGCTTTTTTAAATTTCTTAACTCTTGAATAAGGATCTGAATCCTGATGACTAGTCATTCGACGTTCCTTCTTCAGTTTTTTAATACTCCCTGAATAACTTTGGTAGTGTTGTTTTCTCTTTCTTTTTATGTATTCACAGTTATTGCCATAATGACTATTCTTTGTTTCTTTTATTTTTTCACAATTCTTTTTGTAATGACTCTTCCTAGCTTCTTTTATCTTTTCGGAATTATTGTCATAATAACTTTTCCTAGCTTGTTTTACTTTTTTGCAATTATTGCCATAAAGACTATTCTTTGTTTCTTTTATTTTTTCACAATACTTTTCGTAATGACTCTTCCTAGCTTCTTTTATCTTTTCGCAATTATTGTCATAATGACTTTTCCTAGCTTCTTTTACTTTTTCGCAATTATTGTCATATTGACTTTTCTTAGCTTCTTTTATTTTTCCAGAATCCCTTTTATATTGATCTTGTCTTTTTTCCCTGATAATTTGAAAATTGGTTTGATAGTAGTCTTTCTTAATCTTTCTTTCTTTGTCACTATTTTTGACATAACACTCAGATCTTTTAAACTTACTGAAGCATTTATCAAGAGTTTTTTTCTCTGTAGCATCAAGGGGATTGATTTTTACATAAACAATTTGGAAATAAATTGAATAACCGTAAGTAGAAAACACATAGTGTCTAGCACACGCTACAGATAAAAACATCATTAATATAGATTTTCCCTCAGGTTCTGGAAGTCCTCTGCTATTTCTGCTATGAGAATCAAAAATATAAATATTCCTATTGACATCTTTTAATATCCCAATACAGTAACCTTCAATAAAAAGTATGACACCTGACACATCATCACTGTAAAAAAGATCCTCATTCAAAAATGTAAATGCATCATTAGTATTTCCATCAGTAATCGCATTAGCATAGCCATCGGTAATGCAAACAAAGACTGCATGTAATAACACATTATTAATTTCAATATCGGTCGGCAACTCATCAACATACAAGGTCCTAGAAATTTCAGTTTTCTCATACAGCCTGTTACCTTGATTCAAAACAAAGTCTATGTCTGCAGTTTTCCAGATTGATATTTTTCTTACACAAGTCCAAAATATAGACATTAGTGACATGCATGAACATTGCTTGCCAGAAGAGACACCAAATTTTGGATCACCTTGGTGGGAATTGCCAAAAACTATTTTGGAAATATTTAATTCTGCCATTTTGTGTTCAGTAGCGTAGCCTATCAAATTGTAATCAACCACTTTGGTTAGTTTTTGCTTTATAAGCACAAGTTTATGATCAGCCACTTTTTAGTGGTAATTTATAAAATCAACCTGCTCTTTGCAGGAATTATATCACCCACTTTATGTGGTAAATTTAATCAACTGCTCAAGCAGTAGCTATCAATAATTTGCCTGGTACCTTCGGTGGTCAGACACAGCTATGCTCACCGACTTAACTAGTGGCAAGTGTCTTTTTACACACCAGTACACAAATGGCGACAAGCGTGTGAAGGTGAATAGCAAAGCACTGTTCATGCACACCAACTGTGGCAAGTGACTTAAACTACACACCAAAACACGAAATAAAAAATATGAAGAATAATAATAAGTGTTAATCTTCTCCAAAGACTAACGAATGCTTCGATTAACTTGGATTTCTAGCTTTAAATTTCGCACGCCTGCCTGACTACGAACAGGATAGAGAACTTGCCTCGCTATCAAACTATCACTAGCCTGTATTAGGTCGATCAAAGACCAATGGAAAGCGTCCAACAAATTCCGATCCCCTAACCGCGGCTATAAAAGTGAACGGAGAAGGAGAAGAAGGAGAAGAAGGAGAAGGAAACTGCCGATTTTAACATATATTTCGTCCTACGGGGAAATATATAATAACATTTTTTCTTTTACTAGAATGCAAAACAGAGCTTCAATATAATATATATACACCTACTTTCGTAATGACCTTCTCACTGGCGGTTTCGAAGAAAATTGCTTAAATCTTTCCAAATCTACGTTGTTTCTTTCCAGGAAAGTTTTAACAATTTGGCCAGCATTCTTTGGAACCTCGTTATTTTGATTATGCAAATCAAACTCTCTAGCTAGACAGCTATAGTTAAAAGCATAACCATCATCCAACCCTGCAACTTTGTTGAGACAGCCAGCTGAATCCCAAATGAAGCTACTGAGATTTCCCACATGGTTATACTGTGCCTTTTCACCAGATTCAATCTTTTCATCACTTTTTCAGTCCTCCTTCTTGCATCCTCCTTTGTTTCAAAGGACTGGGCTAATCTTTGTCGGTCCCATTCGTTTTGGGAAATAGAACTTCCAAATAACAATACTTCAGTTAAAAGAAGAGAGAAGTTGTTCTTTCAAACATAAAATGTTTGATTTACATCAAGGTTGTATACATATATTTAGTATGTGTTCATAACAAAAAAAAGTTTGCTTTGCAGTCAAATAACATATTCTTTACCTCTGAACAGAACTTTGTTTATACTGTTTTTCAACAGACAACTGAAATTCTCTAGCTATCTCATTCTTTCTAAGTTTCCTTTCTTCTTTCCTATACATTCTACTAGCCGATTCAAATGTTACACTGTGCTCCTTTTTAAATTCTTTGTTTAATTCCTTCAGCCTTTCTGCAGTCACTTCCATCAAAATGGCTTTACTTGGCCTGTACAGACCAACCTCTTCAGCTTCCCTTTTGATTTCTGGGAGCTTCACTGGCAAGAATGACAGTGGCACACGAAATCTTTCATTTTTAAGGCAACCCTGACAATTTCTAAAACTATGTTTTAATTTCTCACTAGGCTTCAATGCTTCCCATACACTATTTGAAAAAACTTTTAGAAACATCTCCTTTTTTTCAACAAAAGCCTTACCCAAAGACTGGACCAAATCCTTAAATTTAATGAAATTGTTCTTGTAAGTATCATGACTAACAGAAAAGTCAGCTGCACAAGCAAATTCAGCATTGAATTTTTCCACGTGTTCCTCGTAAACATTAGACTTGTCTCGTGTAGAAATTTTTTTTCAAATTCTGTCTTTGTCTTTTTGCAGAATTGCAAAAACAAACACTTTTGCGAAGCCACATGTTAAAGGATATAGTATTGAATTTTCCATTTCCTGTAAGACAAACAAATCATCACAAATACATTACAACAGCATTATTGAGACATAAATTTCATAGCTGCTCTCAATTCCTTTAAGAAACTGCAAGTTCTCACATCAGCACTAGGAGTGGTTTACTCAAAAAATAAAAATTAGGTAATGCATCTCATATGATGACGTATTAAACGAAGTACTCAAAATATATCTTTTTTAAAACTTACTGTGTTATTCAAACCAAGTTTCTTTAGAACCGAATTCAAAGGCATTATCCTTAATCTTTGTTCTGACGTCAGAAGAGCATACAATCTCTTTCAAAATAGTAGAAAATAAAGCGTTTGCATTAGAATAACAAAAAATATAATAAAATATCATCATTAATAAGTGATTCTCATGAAGAGTATTTTCTGGAAAATTATGAGTGCTTCTGAATATACAGAAGAGACAAAAGAAATAGTTGATATGAAGAAGAGCTTCAAAAGTTATATATACAGCATTGGAAATAATTTTCTGTTCATCCTTATTTTCTCTATGTTTTCATACTAATAATATGCACAATGTTTTTTTCTTCATATATATAAATGTATATGCTCTGACGACGTCAGAAAAATTACAAAGTTACACATTCTGAAAAGCTCACAACTTTCATTTAAATATTTGAAATTGTGAAAAATAAGAAAAGAAAACATCTTTCCATGTCTAAATAAATTGAAATAATTTTTTTTCAGTTTGGAATGAACCACTCTTTTTAAGAGTGCACGTTTACAAAGCCTGTATTTTATTTTATTTTATAGACTATATAATCATTATTTGCAAGAAGAAAATCCACCACTATGCATATAATGTGTATTGGATTAATTTTAATCCTCAGAGAACAAATAAATAATTGACAAATTTTTAAAAATCTAGATAGATAGATAGATAATTTATTTGGTAAAGAAGGTCGTTAAAAAATGCAGTACAATACTGATGTGGAACTACTATAAGTATATATAAATGAAAAAAATGTTACAAAAGAAAACATATATGGGTGCAAAAATTAGGTGCATATAAAATAATTTTATTCAAATATAAACTATGAATTAAAATCAAGAAATTGAGGAAAGGAAGCGCTAAGAAATTAGGATTGGAGACTAACGGAAAAAAAAAAAAAAATTTAAAACAACCAAAACAATCAAAAACAAAAGTAGGCAGAGTTTAGGATAATGACGTTGGTTAGCAGAGGAAAAAATTGAATATCATAAATAATAGATCTTAAATTAAATTAGGTAAATACAATAATCAAATTTACAATAAATTATATATATATATATATATACATATTAATATACAATATACAAGAAAATATTCTATGTTGCAGAGAAAATTAAAAACTGGTTATAAGACTAAAATTCAAAAAGTATTGCATGGACCATGCGGGTAATGAAAAAAAGAAAAGAAAAAGGATTAGTCACAGTCGTCTCCAGATAAACATCGCTTGAAAGAATCATGTGAAGGTTTTTCCCTAATTTTGTTTGCTAGGTTGTTCCAGACGTTCGCAGCTCTGTATCTGAAAGATCTTTTATAAGCAGTATGGTTGAAACGAGGTATATCGAGTTTAAAATGGTTCCGTGTGTTTCTTGACTGGCTTTTTGTTATTAAGCGATCGAGAGGAGCTGGTGATTTGTTGTTGTAAATCTTGTAAGTTTTGCAAGCAATTGAACGTTTGTAATAGAAGTCTATATGCTTCCAGCGTGCTTGTTGGAGCACAAGATTGTTGGGTACCGCTTTTTTGATTTTGTTAATAAATCTGGCGGCTCTTATGTGGATCTTGTTGATAGTTTCAATGTGAGTTGAACTACCCCAAATCAGGATACCATATAGAGCAGAAGGTAAAATACCATGAAAGTAGATTGTCTCTAGTGTGGCATTGGACATCGCTCTCATCTGATAGAGCTTCTTCACTTTAGCGGAGAACGATTTGCAGATCTCATTAACATGTTTGTCCCACGATAGGTTTTGATCAATAGTGATTCCAAGACACTTGCAATGACTCACAAATTGTATTGGCTTAGATTCCTATACAAACTTCTTGCAGAGGACCTACAATATTCCTGTTGGATATCAATAACAGTCTGCATTTTCCTGGATGTATGGACAGTTTGTTTTTTCTTGCAAAATTTTCAATTTTTTCGATCTTTATCTTCATTTTAGAAATGGCATCATCAATAGAATTTCCAACAGCAAAAGCTGTGGTGTCGTCAGCAAATAATTCAAGACCCACATCATCATTTTCCACATCTTTCTGAATTTCATCAGGCATATCATTTACATTGAAGGAAAAGAAATTCGGACCAAATATTGATCCTTGAGGGACGCCAAAAAGAACTTTTTTACTTTCAGACTTGGCACCATTTAAAACAGTAAACTGTGACCTGCCGTGTAAATAGCTGGAAAGACAGTTGAGCTCTCTTTACGGAAACCCCATTGACTACTACTTAGCAGGCTGAAGTTCTCCAAGTGTTCATTCATTTCCATGCAGATGTAACGTTCAACAACTTTACTTGAGATGGAAAGTAACGAGATGGGTCGATAATTATTGCAATCCTTTTTCGACCCTTTCTTATGCAAGCAGGTTACTTTTGCTCTCTTCCAGCTCTCTGGAAAGGTTTTAGAGTTCACACTTTTCTTGAAGACTTTGAACAAGCTGTCAATTGATATAGATTTATGTAACATCAAGTCCCTAGCTGAGATGTTATCTGGTCCACAAGCCTTGCCAGTTTTCACAGTTGACATAAAAGCTGCCTTGAAAGAATCTTTGTTGGTTTGAATTTCAGATATAGAAGGGGTAACACGGTAAATGTTGGAATTTGGAATACAAGCTTGAGGTAATGGTATTTTTGACGACAGTCTCCCACCAATGTTGGCAAAAAAATCATTCATTAGATTTGCCTTCTCGGTATTGTCTAAAATAATAGCTGCTTTGGTTTCTAGAGGACCAATGACATTATTCGATGATGTCAACCCATTGAATTTTTTCACTGTCTTCCAAAACGATTTACTGTTTTTGGATCCTTGAAATTCATTTTTCCAATAGTTTGCTTTGGTTTCACGAATCAATTTGGTGCAATGATTTCTCATCTTTCTATATTGCTTCCATTCGAGGGAGTCTTTACTTGATGTTAATTTGGCTTTGTTGAGCAGTCTGTATCTGGTGTTCATCGACTTCCTTATATCTCCTGTCATCCAAGGCTGGTTTTCAACTCTCACTTTCACTTTTCTTGGCTTAACATATTCTGGGATAGAGTTTTTCAGAAGACTTTCCCAGCACCAGAGAGAATCATCTGCATCATCGAAAATGTCGACTATGTGCCAAGGAGTAGATTCTAACTCAGTACGCAGTTTATTCAGGTCAATGTTGTTATAGTTTCGAACTGTTATTAGTTGAGAAATCCTTTCAGGCTTTGATGTGACATTCAAGGTAGCAAAGACCAAATTGTGGTCAGAAACACATGTGTCGTAACTCCCCTTGCTGACTACCTTTCTTGGAATGGTTGTGAGAACAACGTCAATCGAGGTTTTAGTAGTTGGAGTAACTCTTGTAGCATCTTTAATGACATTTTGGAAATTGGATGAATACAGTAAACTCTTTAGAGTGGCAGCTGTGCTTGAAGGTTTGAGAAAATCTATATTCAAATCATTAAGTATAACGATGTTTTTTCTGTGTGCGATTCTGTTGACAATTATTTCAAAGTTTTTACATCCTAATAACAATTTTTCCGATCTGATGTTTATCTCAAGTCAAATCGACTCTGTTTTCCCTGTACTGAAGTTGAAACTAGCCTCGTAAGCAGGAAGGGTACTTTTAAAATAAATTAACACTCCGCCCCAATGATTTTTGTGACCTTGTCTGTCTTTTCTTACAAGGGAATAGTTATTGATTTCCAATTCAGCATCGCTCACATCTATATATTAATAGCCGATTCTCTGTCTGTTGGTTTGTTTGTAAGTCACGCAAAATGGCAGATTGATTTGTGAGCGAAATTATTTCTTTTTTTTGTATGTGACGTGAGCTCGAAATAGATACATTGCAACCCTAATCGAACATGACTTTTTTTGGCTGATGAACTAATAGGAATAACGTTTTCTTTTTATATTCCACGTTGACTTGGCTTTGAAAACAGTACATCAACTAAACACAAAGAAACTAACTGATTAAACATTTTGGACAAAAAGCAGCAGTGGCAGAACGTGGCAGCATATGTTCGGTTTGCCACTAACTCTTGCCTGACTTGTGAGACGGGTGAACTTTTTTTGAGCAATCAAAATGTTTAAAAACCGATAGGTAAAATAAGAGTATCATATCAAAAAAAATGTTTTTTTTTTTTGCTTTTTTTTTAATAAATGAATTTCTTCTTCTAATTGTTAAGCGTTCCGATCGAACGTTTTTTTATTCTATTTATTCATTTAGCACGTATCTTTTGTCTCTCCTCTGTGTGAACTTTTTAAGAAGAGAAACCATTTCCCGCTTACGTTTGATAGCACCCATGTTAGAGTGCGTAACTTTTTTTAAAACAAAAGTTAATAAAAAGTTGAAGTTTTCTCTCTCTGCGTTTTAAGTGTATTTTTACACTGATAACAGATTAGTTTTACCAGAGGTTGTGAGTTCGAATCTGCTTCTGGTTGAGCACAAGTTATACGAGCCGTTTATAAGGAAATTTGACGTTTATTGATACAGTGATAGAGAGCAGGTGGACATGGGCGGTGAGCGACGCCGCCTTGTCGGCTAGTTACTACTTAAATGCGTTTCAGATATTGCAAGAACGTTGATCTTTGTTTGGTAGAGCAGCAATCGAATCTGATCTATTTTGTTTAAGAGTCCATTTACATTTATGTGAGCACAACACAATCCCCTCGATAACTTTAAGGAATCTCTCAAATCTGGAAAAGGATTTTCCCAGGACGCCATCTTTGTTATTTCAAAACATTTTCTATATGCTCACTGAATCTTTATATGAAGAGCTTTTAAAATTTCTGTATGTATATCCTTGCAAAAAAAGGTAGAAAGTACGATAAATATTCCATACATATAAATGAACACACTAGGTATAGTGCACAAACTGCAAGTATAAAAGAATACAGTAACATCATCATAGTAATGGCAATCAATGAAATAACTAATACTTTAAAAATTCGTTCATGTCCTCAGAAAAACAGAGCAAGAGGAGGGGGATACACTTTTGTGGCTATGATAAAACTGGAGTTCTAATAATCCAAACACGAAGAAGATTGTTAAATAAACATAACTGCTGCTGACTAATTTCATCAGAATTAGTTTATATAACTTGTTAAAATTCATGAAGGGAATACCAAAAAAATAATCATTGTAAACAAAAGCATTACATATATTCTTACTTTCTTAACTATATTTTACCTTTTTGTGATAAACAATCTATCCTACAGATAATTACGAGATGGTAATATGTCTCTACAAAGTCCACCATATTTTTTCGCTGTCCGATCGTCATCCTCGATTCTCGATTCTCATTGGTTAAAAATTAAAAAATTTCGGAAATTCTGTCGGTCTGGGAAATATATATCACATTTTGTTTGTGCTGAAGAATCCCTGGCTAGCAAAGAGACAGTGACTGTAGTCATATTTCGTTCTTTTGCATAGCGATTTTTGAATGACTTATTAACTATTATACACTTTTGGAAAACAGAGAGGTTCTTCTTTCCAAATCATTAATTTCTTAAAGGTTTTGATCAAAAGGTTTCGAAAAACGAGCTTCATTCTAGCTGTAAATAATACTACCACAGCGAATATCTTGCTTGTTGAAGACCATCTGAGATTACCTTTTCTTTTGTATCTTAACGTTACAGAACTAATAACAGTGGATGTAACATATTTAGCTGTGAATTCGCCATGCAAGACGCGAAAAACTACTAAAAAGTGATCCTGTTTTGAAGTCACATAGACACGTTATCCCGCAGCACCCAACGCCCAACTCAATTTATTTTAACTTGTGAAAGGTTAAATTTTAAGGACCACTGAAGCATTTGGCTCCATAGAAACCAAAAACGCCAAATCAGAATTTCAAAATTTGCGTTCCGCAAAGTCATGTAAATGTAGTATTTTGCTGAACCCCGCCTTAACATCATCGAATATTTATTTCATTATTTCATTTATAGTGTTGTCATTTTTTTTAAATTTTGTCACATATTTATTGTATATATCATAAATTGTTTTTTACTCTGTCTCTGCATGACCAGCAGTCTCTTTTGTTTTTTTAATCTTACATAATCAGCAGTTCTTTTGCTTTTTTTTTTTTTTTATTTTCAGTGAAGAAGGTCAAAAATGTATATACGAATGGTGCATTACCACTCATACAAGCACATAGTATTTTTCAGTTATTTTTTATCATTCCTTTGCAGAATTCATCTTTGTAATGCGTGTGAGAAGTTTGATTTTGAACTCTTTTGTAATCATAAGAATAAAGGCCTGCATGAAATTTTTTGAAGTATACTCAAAGCTTTTTTAAGAAATTGGTAACTTCTTTTGATTATAAAGCAAACCTGTATATATTCATTCGCAATCTGATTATATTCAATTTACAAGACAATCGTATTTGTTTCATTTGTAAAGATGTCTTAGCAGAGATGAAAGTCAAATGAGACATTTATAAAAAGTTTTGTTATGCTTTGTATCTTTAATTTCTAGATAAACATTTTATTGAATTAAGTTTTGTTGCAGAATTTGGACAAAATTTTGAAACAAGACCTGTTTGATTTTATCATTGAATGTTTTAATCCAACTATTACTTCACTATTACTTACCACTCATGAATACCTATTTTTGACTTTCCTGGAACAAAAACGTGATTTTTCAACTTTGCTTCACAGTCAAAAATTTTTGGCAACTTTGGCAAAAGCGCTGACCTTCAGGCCTCGTGGCCTCTTGTTATGTGTTTCATGGCAAAGAGGAAAAATGGCAAAACCGAAAAAAAACATTTAAGCCTACAGTCACTCGGTTATATAATGCACGGCCATTAGAAGGAGAACGATTTTTCCTTCGAGTTTTGTTGCTGCATGTTCCAGGCGATACGTCATTCGAATACTTTTACGTCTTACTTTTGATGCAGTGGTGTACAACACGTTCCGAGAAGGGTGTACTGCCAGACATCTTCTACAAGTTGATGAAGAGTGGCACAATACATTGGAAGAAGCATAAACCTTTCAGATGCCTCAACAGCTTAGACAACTAATTGTCACGATTTTGACACACTGCGAACCCTCCAATCCTCTCGAGTTGTGGAATACATTCAAGAGGCATCTGTGCGAGGACTACATTCGGACATTGGATGTTGCTCAAGCAGAACAAAGGGTTTTGGGTTACATTAATAATATCCCGAAACAATTTGATATGTCGTTAACACAGCTTAATTTTCCAGAGTTGGTTCAGCAGATCCCTGAGGAAGAAGTCGATGTGAATATTTACATTGACAGGGCCCAGCAGGTAAGGCCTCAGCTAAACAAACAGCAGTTAGTTGTTGCAGATGCGATTTTGTCAGCTGTTTCAAATGTGCGCAATGGTTTTAGGACAACGTTGAAACATTGTTTTCTCTGGATGGACCAGCTGGCACAGGTAAAACATTTACATATAACTATGTTATTACAGCATGTAGAGCCAGAGGTTGGAAAGTTTTTTTGTTTTTTGTTTTTAATTGAACATCTTTTCTCTTCTAGCTATAAATACATCTATACTATATTATAATATGTGAGATCTATAAATCTATTTTAAATCGAGTTAAATAAAAACTTAATCAGTCGTCTAAATCTGGCAGATGTCATTCAATACATTTATGTCCTCGACGCGCTCGGACGGTATTTTATACCTGCGCGACCGAGACCCACGGATACAAATTACCGCTGTGCGAAGAAGGCTTAAGGCGATCTTCCTCTTAACCCACGCTGATGTCAAGGATGGGTGTTGATTGTGTTTGTCCGAAATCAGTTCACTGAGCCTTCTATAAAAACATTTCGTTTCGGTGCTCATCCCTCCGTTGGATGAGAAAATGAGAGGTGTAAAGGTTCCATTTTCGGCATCCAGAACACGCTGATTGTACTTCTTCTTTTTCATCTTCTCCATACTAGACATCAGTTTATGCAGGCCTTGGCGTCCATAGCTCGGAGCGAATGGGTAAAACACCCGGACATCCACGAATGCTCTTTGCAATGGCTGCCAAAATCCACATGCACTAAGGTCTGCACGGAGGTCATCTGTGTCGTTTGGTGTGGACTGTAGTACTGGTTCTTTAACAACGTCTTTGCAAACAAAACTTAGCAAGTTTGCTGTGACATTAACTAGCTCATTATGACGTAACGTAACCAGACCTCCTACTTTGCATATCATGGCGTGTTCCACTGAATACTTCTTGCCGCAAACGCATTGACTAGGAAGATTTTTCATACTCCCTCCGTATCGTAAAGAAATCGCATCAAAAACTCCCTCTTCGTTAGGTTAAACTGGTCGTCTTTTAGCTGTAGTGTTGACAACCATATCGATGTCCCATCAGAACAGGCTATTTCGTTTGCTTTTAATTGATCAGGACTCATATGAGTTTTCAGATTTTCATGTAATTCCGAAAAATAATCCTTTCTTTGCTGCATTCACAGGTATTGCAGCCACTTAATTATCTGGTGGTTGTACATTGCATTCCTTATTTCGTTTGCCTGTTCTTGTTTTAGAAAACAGTGTATGTAACATAACACCGACATCTAAACATGCAGAATACCTTTGAAGTATTGACCTGTTTCTTATTGATGAAGCGACAATGGTTTCCACCTATATTTTTCATGCCATCGATCGATTACTTCGTGATGTTTGCAACAAGGATACTTCTTTTGGTGGCAAAGTAATGTTATGGGGCGGAGATTTCCGTCAATGCTTACCTGTTGTAAAGAAAGCAAAACCCGCTGATGTTATTGAGGTCTGCTTAACCAGTTCTGCATTGTGGGCTTCAGTGTCAAAATTCACATTAACTCAAAACATGAGAGCTAGACCTGAAGAACAACAATTGCTACAATTGGTTAATGGGGAACGGCCATTAAAACAAGCAGATTCTGCTAAAGGTGCCATTGAAATTCCAGATTGCTGTGTCGTCTCTGAAAACACATCGCTTCTTTCAGTCATGTTTGACGGCCTGGAACCTCATCAATATGCTTCAACTGCTGTGTTGACACCTACAAATGAGCAGTCATTAATAATTAATAATGAAGTGTTGGAAAGATTGCCTGGTGATCCAGTTTGTTATTATAGTGCTGATGAAGTTGATTGTGATGATGAGGACGAGCGACAAAATTATCCGCTTGATTTTTTAAATAGCATCACACCATCCGGTATGCCTCCACATTGTTTGAAACTTAAAGTTGGAGCGATAATTATGCTTTTACGAAATGGGACAAGCTTGATTGTTCGTGAATTACCTCATAATTTCATTAAAGCTGAAGTTTTGACAGGGTCGGCAGTTGGAGAAATCATTTTCATACCTACAGTTGAACTGTCACCTTATATTGAAACGCAGACAATTGCCTATCCGTTTGGCCTACTCTTTCACTATTAACAAGAGTCCAGATCAAACATTTGATGAAATTGGTTTGCTTTTGCAGAGGCCGTGCTTTTCTCATGGTCAGCTATATGTAGCATGTTCCAGAGCAAAGGCGTTTGAAAATGTGAAAATCAATCTTGCTGCTACTGGGAAACAAGGTTATATCAATGGAAAGATGTTTACTCAGAATGTTGTCTTTTTTGATGACGTCATAGCCGCACCACCCGAAAGTATGTGGACCCAAAACTTTTGTCACCCCATCGCCTGTATCGCCAACCTCAAAAAACGTCAGTTATCCCTATTGGTTCTCGAGATATTTCCCCAAAAACGTCGCGTTCAATTGGGGATGCAATGCAATGATGCCCCCGCTATTCGCGTTAATAATTGATAGGGATTCGCTTATGATTAAGGGATACACTTCTGTCCTATCATCCGCACTTTCATATCTCTGTTTTTCTCTCTTTACAAAAGAAGTCCCAAAATAAATGAAGGGTACGTACGTCTTTCATCACTAACCACAGTTAACTCTCTGACTAATTCTTTGAATGAACAGTGCTTTACTACATAGGGAATTCATAAGAAATTAAATAAAAACAACAAAAATCTAATACAAAGAATAGAAGTATTTAATAAAAGTTCATTAATACCTCCACTACCTGTTTCAGTGTCACAATTTTTTTCGCTGAAATATATTTAAGGTTTAATTGGAGGTACAAATTCAACACATAATAGCAGAAGACTTACATGTACGTTGATAAATAGAATTCTGCTTGAAAAATTATGTAACATCATCTTGTCATTTCAATGACAAAGTGCAAACTGTCGTACAAAAGGAGGAAGAGGGTGAACCTTAGTGATATCAAATTTCATTAGACCTGTGCCTAAACTAAATTTATCATGTTATAAACATGAAATATCAATATTTATGTACGGATTTTGATTCTGAAAATGATGTCTCAAAAATGGTGTCGAAAAATTAATTCACAAAATGACAAATAGAAAGTGAATTAGTGTTGTAGTCACCACTTTATCAATAACGCGGACCTTAAAAATACCAGTTATTTTCTTAGAGGTTTTAGAGATGTTTTCCAAATTATTTTGAGTCTAATTTAGGAGGCAATGTGATGGTTCCCCTGATTTTAAAGACCCACTTAAACAGACACAACCTACATAAAACATTTTTCCAAGTTTGCAATCAACGCTAGAGTGCAGAACAAAAAAAATCGTTTTACTTGGAAGATCTGAAAACCAACAAAAATAAAAAATATGCGCTGTTCATCCGTTATTTTCACTCTTTAAAATAAATTGCATCTTGTGTAAAATATTTTACGTGTTTTCATTTTAAAATAATAGCGTCTCAGAAAATGGCTACAAAAATTTTAATCACAGAACGATGTTGAGAAAGTACATCCAACTGATCTGAAAAAATACAGTAACCGTTACTGAGATGCCTGGGATCAAACATCACAGCCCTGTTCACCAATGTTGGGCGGACCATCAAAATCTAGTTCTCAAGATACCTTCCGAAAAGCGCTTTGTACGATTCGAGATGCAAGGCAATGGTTCCCCATGATTAAAAAATGTAACGTCAATATGGAAAAAACTTCTCACTCTTTTTTAATTAAAAACTCTGTTGGTATTCCAGATAAAGCATTTTACTTGTTCATTATCAACACTGCACGTCATAAACATCTTTTTACTGGAAGATCTGAAACACATAAAAATTACTCATTAAATCCTTTCAAGATACGATCTGGAAATAAATTGTGTGCACATGAAAACAACAGAAAGATTAAAATGGCTGTTGCTTTTCATGGAACCCATCATCCAAGGTAAACAGAAGCTAATTTGCCATTTTGAAAAGCCAAACCCGTAAGTCGTAAACGTGTCAAAACAAATCAATACCTTTGAGTAATTTTCTTTTACGAAGCTAAGGTTGGATATCAATATAGAATATTGTTCTTCACCAATCCAGAACATCATGATTTAAAATTCATTCCTTCAAATTTCATTGTTTTTATTGGTCTTTCCCAAAGGAGAAGTAATGATGCAGAAACCCTATTTATATCATAAGAAAAACAAAACAAACAAAAAAAGTTCAAGAGCGTACTTACTCTAAAAACATTAATAAATCTTTGTGCAATACTTTCGTTACTAACTTTGTTGTCTTGAGATTTTTTACTCTTCAAAATAGCAAATGAAAACTTGCTGGCAAACGAACGTCAAGGCTATCGACTCTTGATGTTGCCATCAATCAAAACATTTGAAGCGATCAAATGCGCTGTGAGGGTTTCTGCTTATTCTAATCGTGAATGTGTCTTGTGCGTTCTAACTGCTGCTATATGACCATGATTAGGAAGATTTTGACCGTGAAAAACGACCCGAAACATTCACTCTCTAAACTAAAACCTGGATGCACAGCACGTATTAGAATATAGACTAGCAACCCGGGTAAAAATTTTTACCAAGTTTAACTTCCAAAGGATGTGTCAAATTTGCCTTTCCTATTAAGTGATCGCCGTGAGAAAAATTAAAATTTGGGAATTGGATACGGAAAATGTAAGCATGTTGTAGAGCTTGAAAAATTGATGAAAAAAGTGTAGGGATCATTTTGCTATGATCAACCATTATAGAGATATCGCCGATCAAAGATTTTGATGACGTCATAGCCGCGTCATGCGTCACCCTATCACCCGTAAAACCTTAGTAAAATTTTGGGGAACACTGATCAATCCTTTCGTACTGACTAAAACAAGGAACCGGCTGGAACCACCAGGAACCAGCAAAGAACCAGCTGGAACCACAGGAACCGGCAGTGAATAATTCAGGAACCAGCTGGAACCAGCACAGTTACAAAATAGTTTAAAAAAAGACGTGGTCATTCTCGTGTTCACGATCCCCCCTCGCGATCAGAATTTGTTGTGATACTTTGGATGTATGGAAATTAGTTCGACTTGGTATGGCCCAACGGACCTAGATGAAAAACATAATTCTATTTTATATTGTACATATTTTTAAAAGTGTAACACATGCGTCGTTTTATAAACTACCTATTTTCCACTAAATAAATTAACCACTTTTGTATTGTTTTTGTAACTATTTTTAAGGTACATATCCCACATAATCCAAGTATTCTTATGTATCCCACCAATCCCTGTGCTACAGTATTTCATTTAAAATTGATTCAGTTTGGTCACTGACAATTCTGGCCTATGGGTTCCCTGTTTTGGTCACTACGGAAATTCAAATATTTGAGTGCGTGAAACCACTGTTTAGCAATGATTCTCTGTTGGTTCCAGCTGGTTCCTGAGATGTTCTCTGCTGATTCCTTGTTTTAGTCAGTATGCAATCCTTTACTTCTTTCCTGTACATCCTATAAAACTGATTATGACACCAGCTGAAGTACTAAAAATATGTACCATGTGTAGCAAAAGTAAAATTCTCAATACTAATCTTCAAAATATACTATGACTCAACAAGTAAAATGTCTCACATTTTTGGACACTATCGTCTTGATTTGAGCAGAATCAGCCACAGTTTTAATAAGATCATCTGTGGTTTTACAAATACTTAAATGTATGTTTTCAGATATGACTAAGGATTAGTGGTTTACAAAATATCAACAGCAAGTAGATAGTCATTGTTCATGTTAATTCCAGTTTAATCAAAAGTCAACTTTGTCAAGAGAAGATATTTCCAAGAACAACTAATTTCCCAAATTGAAATGGCAATTTTTAAGAAATTGGGAAACATCAAGCTTCCTACCAGTTACTATGAAAATGTTTTCTCTTGATATAATAATGGTTTGTCCTGTTAAGTCAACAACCTGTAACCAAGGCTTGTCATTGTCGTTATACAAATTATTTAGCTAAAAAAACAAAACAAAGAAATTAGAGAAAGTGTAGTAAATTTGAAAAATGTAATAAAAATAATGAAGCCATATTAATTCACTAATAATAAAAACATATTTATTTAAATAACTAGAAAAAGCTTATCAAACAAAAGGCTCGTCATCAATGAAGAAGTTAAAAAGAAAATTTTTCACCTTCTATTATAAGTTCCTCTCTATGTCATTTTTTGAATGCTTGACTATGACAGAAGGAGAGAACATCTATTTCACCAACAACAAAACAATAACCACAATAATTGCATTGTATGAAAATAGGTTAGTGTATTACTGGCATGGGGACCATAATGGAAAGGGGAGAAGATAGAGGTAGATGAGGTAGGTGCAGACAATAAGAAGAACAAAAAGGTACACTGAACTAGGTACATATAACTATATATACATAGAGTCATTATCTATAAAATACATTGTAAAATTTAATCTTTTCAAAAATGTTGCCAATATTTCAACTCTCAGTACAGAAGACAATGCTTACTTTTGGCCATAGAGAAGTATTCTTGAGAGAAAACTTATATTAAGTGCTATTTCCACGACCAGTTTTGATCGAAATATTTCGAGCAAAAATTTTAGAGGAGAATAATTCCGCTAGAAATATTTCGATCATAGGATTCCACATAAAAAAATTGAACTTTATTACCTGGTTTTCATATTCAATAGAAGATTAAAAATACAGAAGTTACTTTGAAAGCAACCACAAGTAGAAACCATCTGCTATAATTCTTATTTCTGAATTGTTAGACAGGATTGTTATTCGATAGTTCAATTTAATAACACAAAGTGACAACATTTTTTTCGCGATTTTGATTGGACGCATATTTTTTCGCAAAGAGATTTCAATTTTTTTATCTCACATTGGCACAATAGATAAAAGAAATTTTTCGCTCGAAAAGCAGAAAATATTTAATGCGCATGCTCAATTTTTTTCACCATCGAAATATTTAGATCAAAAGTAGTCAAGGAAATAGCGCTTAATGTAAGTTTTCTCTCAAGATAGATATTAACAAATACAAATTTAACGAGGTGAAACAACAAAATAAGGATGTATAAATTTCTTTCCAGCAAAGCCATCCACACAAACTTTACAGACAATTAAACCACCACTATATAATCCTGCATGACATTCCTGAAATTTTATTTTTACACCAAGCACATGATGAAACTGCTACTTCATCACAGGAAGAATCTTTACAAACCATACTATCCATGATGCTACAATACTTACACAGCAAACAAAAAAAATCATCAAATGCATTATAAATATCTCAATGTATTAAGCTGGTTAATTACATGAGTCGATTAATTGCTTTCGACTCTTATCGAACTTGTAGTGCATAATATTAAAAAGTTGCTATATGAAAGGTGATAAACGTAAGCAATCTTTCCTTTCAACTTCAGACACCAAGGATGAGATTGAAATCATAGCTGCTGCTATCATTATCTTGAAACGTAGCCTCAAATAAAGAAATTAGAAACAAAAGTGGCTTTTGATTGCTTTTGCTTCTCATTACGGTTTTTATCTCGGATTTAACATTCCATAAACACTTCTTTGTACCATTCGTTGATAAAAGATTCATTCATTGATAAAAGATTCAATAAATTCAGTTTTATTTGCCATGTTTTTATTTTTCTTCTCACTTGAATACAACAACGTACAACACTTTTCCTTTATTTGTGACATTCTCATTTTCCTTCAAAATCTAATTTTCCGTATTTGCCGTACAAAAACAAAGCGTTTTGAACAGGTAGAAACA
The DNA here is from genome assembly GCA_027922465.2 of Turritopsis dohrnii. Classification (NCBI taxonomy): domain Eukaryota; kingdom Metazoa; phylum Cnidaria; class Hydrozoa; order Anthoathecata; family Oceaniidae; genus Turritopsis; species Turritopsis dohrnii. The sequence goes on along the minus strand of BQMF02000149.1, from coordinate 574,456 downwards.
AGAAGAAGAAAGCAACTTGAAAAAAGCAACTTTTTCGACAATTTTTCAGTATAACACTGAGCGATTTGTTGAAAGCAATTATTCAAACCAATTAATCAACTCGTGTATCACCAGCTTTAGCCATCTATATATTATATTTAATTATGATTTGACAGGACCTTTTAGTATTGCCTAAAAGTAAACATCTAAAAGGAACCACTCCAATATTTCTGTCCATTTCCATCTATATATTAATAGCCGATTCTCTGTTTGTTTGTTTGTGCGTTTGTTTGTTTGTAAGTCACGCAAAATGGTAGATTGAGTTGTGAGAGTGGTTGTAACTGGAGCTAATTAGACTGTTAGATGCAAAAAATTTTTTTTTATGTCCACTTTGGTTTTTTGTTTGCTTTTTTTTTAGTTTGATTGCCAATTCAATTTTTCTTTCATAGTTACAATATTTAGTTTATTATTTCAAATTTTAGTATTATTGTCAACTTTGGTTTTTTAATTTATATCCACTTTGCTTTTTCCTATTAATATCCAGCATCCACACTTAGGTATTCAGTTGTTAACTAGCTTTTGGAGAGTGAACATCAACTCAACCTCAACTATCAGCTTTCAATTCAAGATGGCTACTATGTTTGCTTTAGCTAAGTTGATAACATAAAGTCAAGTCTCATTCAATTCAAATTCGATCATTCTAACCTTTTTCACTTGGAATCATTCATTTACCCACAGTGATTTATTCCTGGCATGCTGGTAAATAGACTTCATATTTATTTTTATATTTCCTTTTCAAGTTAGATTTAAATATTATCATCAGATGTTTATTTGATTTGTTTTTGTTCAAGTTAGTTTTTTCTGTCTTTGTATTTTATTTAGTTTTGAATCTATATTCCAAAACACATGCACATTTTCATCTGTGGTGAACCCCATGCAACATTCAAAACAGCATACATCAACTGATATTGATGAGTAGACGTACTGCTCGTATCGATTACGGAAAATTGCACTCAACTGGTGAACGACGACAACTTCAACCTTCGATTGTTGCCACGCCCACTTCAATTCAGAGTGACAGCGAATCAGATCAAGAAGTTGACCGATTCACTCTCGAAAAAACCTTCTCATTGTATCAAAGTCTCTACGAGGATCATCCCAACACATCAACCGAGTCGACTGACATAACCAATCTGTCAACACTAGTCCAAAGCCTTTCGCTCCAAGAAACAGCAATGGATAATGAACGTACAAAGCAGCTCAGCATCCTTCAAAATGTCATTTCCAGTGACCTTGAAGACCTTGGTTCAGAAAATGAAATCGAGGAAATGTCAATGGATGAAATCAACACCCTTGCAGATAAAGTCAATGCTTTGCGAACCCGATTCAAAACTATACATTCTGAGCTTCAATTGCTGATGAATGAAAAGTATGAAGAGACATTTTCAAAAATTTTTGATAAAACCATCATATTAGCCAAGAATATTGTAAAACGCTTGAATTCTCGTCGTAAAGATTTGCGCCATCAAAATGAATTGAAACAAAACACGCAACACGAGAAATCAATTACCACACAACGCTTTTTGATTAAGGAAGTGGATAGTACCATGAAACTGCTTCATGCGATCTTTACTCAACAACCTAAAGAATTCAACTATGACAAACTGGTGTTAGCTGAACGAAATCTACCAACAAACCAACAAACAATGAACAACTTATCAAAACAAGTGGAGAAGATCTTATCAAGTGAACATTTTGATAGTGAACAAATCAATGAAGTTACAATTACCTATCATGAACTTAAAGAACTCAGAGCCAGTTATGTCGAAAAACTTCAATCCGAGATCAAGAACCAAGAGATAGCCAAAGAACAGAAGTTCCAATCATCCAAACTCAACATCAAGCTAACAAAATTCAAGGGCTACGACTCAGCAGTCGACGTTTACACATTCAGAAGTGACTTTGAGAAGTTGCATGCACGGTCAACACCTTCTGCGTTCCTACCTGACTTACTAAAGAATAACTACCTTGATGGCTCAGCTCTCACCCTTGTTAAAGGAGTTGACGAAATTGACGAAATCTGGCGCAGACTAAAAGCATCATATGGTGATCCTAAGCTCCTCCTGACCAAGAAATTGTCACAGCTTAGTCAAACCAATCGACTATGGCGTGTGCGTGGAGATCCTGAAAAGCAAATTGAAACTCTCAGTAAGATGCTCAATTTCATGAGAGATGTGATGAAGTTGGCCCGTCAACACAACATTGAGAATCATCTGTTCTATGGCAAGACACTTGAAGAGATCTACCAGCTGATGGATGATGTTCGCCAATCAAAATGGTTTGCCCTACTTGAAGGGAAAACTATGGATGAACCAGATGTTTGGAAAGAGTTCATCAAATTTCTTGAAAAAGAACTCTCTATTCAACAGCTCAAACTACTTCATTGTTCTCCATCAACGTCAATTGATTCTGGTAAACCAGCACCTCACAAGAAAACATTGTCTCACTTCAACAACAATGGTCCAATCACTCAAGACAAATGTTTCGTTTGTGGAGAAACGGGACATATTCAAACAAATGGTCCAAATGGCTCGAAGTTGATCCAGTATTTTTCATGTCCGCAATTTGTTCAAATGAAGCCATCTCAACGATTCAGTGCACTACGTCAAAAGGGTTTGTGCACACAGTGCCTATTTCCAGGTGCTCTACAATCACAAGGGAAGCATCAAGATGGGCGTTGTCAGCGTGACTTTGCTTGCCCTCACCCAGCTCACGATGATTATACTGTCAAGAAACACGTTCTCATTTGTCAAGATCATGCATCGACACCTGAATCTCATCAAATTCTTCAAAACTTCAAAGACAGATTTATTCTACGACAACCAAAACTAAAGCAATTCTCCAAAGACATAAGATTATCATTTCATACTGATGTACAATCTTACGTTTCATCCGAAAGTAAGGCGATTAAAGAACCCATCATTGATAACAATGCCATTTACATCCTCCAGACCATCAATATAGACAACCAACACTACACAATCTTCTTCGATCTTGGCTGCAGTGATATGGTAATCTCAGAAAAAGCAGTGAAACGATTGGGGAAAAGAGCTTTGCTTGAGTTCAGTGGCGATATTGCTGTCGGTGGTGTAGGCAAAGTTCAAACAATCAGCTCTGGTGCTTACACAATTCGTATTCCACTCCATGATGGTCGTGATGCACAGCTTTCTGGTGTATGTCTACCACAAATCACTTCAACGTTCCCTACCTACAAGATGAAGCAGGTTGAAGAGGACATCATCAAAGCCTATCAACTGACAGGACAGAACCCCACAGATCTACCCTCGCTTCCAATATCCGTGGGTGGCGAAGTTGACATCATGATTGGGATTAAGTATATGAGATACCACCCGAAAGAGGTATTTCAGCTCAAAACTGGATTAACAATATTCCGCTCGTTATTCAAAAATGCTGATGGTAGCCGCGGTCTTGTAGGTGGTCCACACCAAGCCTTCAACATCATCAATCAACATCATAATGCAATCCAACAGATGCAAACCTTCTTGTCAACCTATCGTCAATTATCCATATCACAGTCATTTGTTTCACCTGATGCTAATCTACTACATATGAAGATCGACAAAGATTATCAAAAGAACCTGATGATGGACATCCCAAACCAATCAACAGCACTTGTGACAAGAAATCAAAAAATCTTCGCGGATGTCGAAAATGCCGGCAGTCAAATAACATATCGTTGTGTTCATTGTCGTGATTGTAAAGAATGCAAAATCAGCGAGTCCATAGAATCAATCAGTCTAAAGGAAGAAGTTGAGCAGCATCTTATCAACAAATCCGTCACAGTCGACATCAACAAGAGAATCTCATATGCCAATCTTCCACTTCTTCACAATCCCGAGGTCAAGCTGGTCAACAACAAACATAAAGCGTTAAAAGTATACTTTCAACAACTTAAGAAGCTTGATAAGGAACCATCTGATAAAGCCGACGTAATCGCATCAGAAAGAAAGCTTCAATCAATGGGTTACGTCGATTTCGTTGAAAACCTCACTCCTCAACAAAAGCAAATGCTCTCAGAAACTAAAATCGTCAATTTCATCCCATGGAGAGCGGTATGGAAACCAAACTCACTTTCCACACCTTGCAGGATAGTGTTCGACGCATCACAACCCACTGATTCTGCATACAGCCTGAACGATATTTTGGCAAAGGGAACAAATAATATGAATCGCTTGATCGAAATCCTAATTCGTTGGACATCACATAAGACAGCATTCCATACTGACATCAGGAAGATGTACAATTCGGTTCGTCTTCATGAACATTACTGGTGCTTACAACGTTACATCTGGGAGAATGATTTAGACAAGAACAACATTCCCAAGGAAAAAGTTATCAAGACGTTGATCTATGGCGTTAAGTCATCAGGGAATCAATCAGAGCGAGCGCTGAGGGAAACTGGACGACTGTCCTCAGATGATTACCCTGAAGTATCAAACATAATTATGAAGGACATTTATGTCGATGATTGCCTTTCAGGAGAACAATCAAACAATCTAGCAACCCAACGTGCTGATGAACTCGAAATTGTTGTGAACCGTGGTGGCTTTTCACTCAAAGGAGTCACTTTCTCACATCAAAAACCAAAACCAGATCTCACTGCTGATGGAGAAAGCATAAGTATCGCAGGAATGAAATGGTACCCTGAAGAGGATCTTGTATCATTGGATGTAAGCGAGCTTAACTTTGCAAAGAAAGTCAGAGGAAAGAAACCTGTTGAAATCAAAGAAGTACCAATCAACCTGACAAGAAGACAGTGTGTGTCAAAAGTGGCTGAGCTTTATGACATAACTGGGAAGATAACACCTTTAACAGCTGCAATGAAACTGGATCTCCATCACCTTGTCGACAAAGGTATTGGATGGGACGAACAACTTCCAGATAATCTCCGCCCAATCTGGGAATCTCACTTCCGAATGATGCAGGAAATTCCAACCATCAAGTACAAGCGTGCAATCGTGCCTGATGATGCTTTCAATCTTGAGATCACCACAATCGATACCGGAGATGCCTCAAAGAACATCGCATGTGTTGCCATTTACGCACGTTTCCAAAGAAGATCTGGGAAGTTCTCGTGTCAATTGGTATTTGCCCGATCCAGACTCATCCCTGATGGAACTACTCAACCTCGAGGTGAACTATTGGCAGCAACACTCAATGCACACACTGGAGAAGTCGTCAGAAGAGCATTCGAAACACGTCTCAAAACCAGCCTCAAGTTGACTGATAGTCAAATCGCACTGTTCTGGATCAACGGAAATCAAAAGCAGTTAAAACCATGGGTCCGAAGTCGAGTATCTGAAATTCATCGCTTTACGGAAGTTTGCTCTTGGAAGTTTGTCGCTTCAGAAGATATGATCGCAGACCTAGGTACAAGACGTGGAGCAACCATTACGGATGTATCTGGTGATTCATCTTGGTTTAACGGTTTCAAATGGATGTGTGATGCTGAGAACACTTTTCCAATGAAGTCAGTTGATGAAGTCAAGCTAAGTAACGAAGAAGTCAGAGCTGCAAAGAAAGAGCAAATCATATCAATCGTTGAACCAGTCAATCTATTCCTTGCAGAATCCTCATCAATGTACTTGTCATCAACCAAGCAACACTTTCAATTCACGCAGTACCTAGTCAACTCAATCAAATATGGATGGTCAAGAGCACTCCAAATTATCAGTACATTATATCAATTCATGTCCAAATTTAAATGTCTAAAGTCAGTGTCAACCAAATTTGAAGAATCCAACGATAAAGCATTGCAATACTTCTTTACAAAAGCTACCGAGGAAGTTCAAGCATTTTCATCAAAGAAGAAATACGAGAAGATCTCCACGATGAAGAATGGAATTTTGTACTACACTGGCAGAATTCTACCCACAAACAATTTAACGTCATCAGGAAAATTCACCAACTCAATGCTTGATCTCAAAGCATCATCATTCTTTGTACCGCTGGTTGACAGGAACTCACCTATCGCCCTCAGTATCATCGATCATGTTCATTGGAACCATCCAGTAGCCAAACATGCCGGTGTGGAAACTGTTTATCGGTATGTCCTTCAAACTGTATACATTATTGACGGTCGTGAGTTAATCAAGCTCATCAGAAAACGCTGCGAAAGATGTCGTTATCTTGCAAAACAGACCATTGATGTAGAAATGGGCCCAATCTCTGATCATAATTTGAACATTGCACCTCCGTTTTATTCCACACAAGTAGATTTATGTGGCCCATTCAACGCCTTCTCAAATTTTCACAAAAGAACAACAGTTAAGATATGGATGGTGATATTTTGTTGCACCACCACATCGGCAACAAAAATCAAGATAATGGATGATTACAGTACACACGCATTCATATTATCATTCACACGATTTGCTAGTGAAGTCGGCTATCCAAAATTTCTTCTTCCAGACGAGGGTAGTCAACTCGTAAAGGGATGTAGTACTCTCAAGCTATCTTTCAAAGACATCCAAAATCAACTATTTCAAGACGTACTGGTCGATTTTCAAACATGCCCTGTATCTGGACACCACATGCATGGGAAAGTCGAAAGAAAGATTCAGGAAATCAAAAAGTCACTCAACATCAACTTTGATAAATATCGCTTTTCGCCACTCCAATGGGAAACCGTCGCTTCTCAAATATCTAACACTATCAATGATATGCCATTGGCTCTCAATGGACACACTAATTTTGAAGTGGCTGATGTCCTAACACCAAATCGCTTATTGTTGGGTAGAAACAATGATAGAAGCCCAACTTTTCCAGTTCGAATCAGTACCAAACCAGACAAATTTATAAAGCAAAACGAAGATCTCTTTAACGCTTGGTTTGAAGTCTGGTTGACAGTTCATGTCCCAAAATTGATGCATCGTCCAAAATGGTTTGATAATACGTACAATCTGAATGTCGGTGATATCGTTCTTTTCACCAAACAAGAAAATGCTTTGTGCAACACATACCAGTATGGCAAAATAAAAAATGTCGAAACGAGCAAAGATGGTCGCATTCGAAGAGTCTTGGTCGAATATCGTAACCATAATGAGAACGTAAATCGAACGACATATCGTGCAACACGTGGTCTGGTCATGATTCATCCTGTAGATGAATTAAGTGTATTCGAAGAAATGCTTTATATGAACAATTGAAATTTTGCATATGCTGGTGGGGCAGTGTAACTGGAGCTAATTAGACTGTTAGATGCAAAAATTTTTTTTTATGTCCACTTTGGTTTTTTGTTTGCTTTTCTTTTAGTTTGATTGCCAATTCAATTTTTCTTTCATAGTTACAATATTTAGTTTATTATTTCAAATTTTAGTATTATTGTCAACTTTGGTTTTTTAATTTATATCCACTTTGCTTTTTCCTATTAATATCCAGCATCCACACTTAGGTATTCAGTTGTTAACTAGCTTTTGGAGAGTGAACATCAACTCAACCTCAACTATCAGCTTTCAATTCAAGATGGCTACTATGTTTGCTTTAGCTAAGTTGATAACATAAAGTCAAGTCTCATTCAATTCAAATTCGATCATTCTAACCTTTTTCACTTGGAATCATTCATTTACCCACAGTGATTTATTCCTGGCATGCTGGTAAATAGACTTCATATTTATTTTTATATTTCCTTTTCAAGTTAGATTTAAATATTATCATCAGATGTTTATTTGATTTGTTTTTGTTCAAGTTAGTTTTTTCTGTCTTTGTATTTTATTTAGTTTTGAATCTATATTCCAAAACACATGCACATTTTCATCTGTGGTGAACCCCATGCAACAGTGGTTATTTTATTTTATTTTGTGCGAAGTCAGCGTGAAACCATTGTATTGAGACCCTAATCGAATGCGACGTTTAGGGAAAACTATCTTGGCAACCAATAGGGATAACTGATGTTTTTTGGGGTCCCCCATGCAGGCCATAGAGTGACGAAAAATTTGTGTCTAATTTTTTTTGGGGACGGGTCTATGACGTCATAAAAATTTTGATCGAAAATATCTCCGTAACAGTTGGTTGTAGCAAAACGATCCCATACATTTTTTTGATCAGTTTTTCGAGCTCTACAACATGGGCACACTTATTATTGCCAAATCCTTAATTTTATTTTTTGTGAACGCAACGCAGTCTGAAGGTGGACATGGGCGGCAAGCAACGCCGCCTTGGCGGCTAGTCTATATATTAATAGCCGATTCTCTGTCTGTCTGTCTGTCTGTCTGTTTGTTTGTTTGTTTGTTTGTTTGTTTGTTTGTTTGTAAGTCAAACAAAATGGTAGATTGAGTTGTGAGCGAAATTATTTCTTTTTTTGTGTGCGATGTGAGTTCGAAGCAAATACATTGCAAACCCAATCAAACGTGACTTTTTTTGGCTGATGAACTAATAGGAATAACGTTGTGTTTTTACCATTATTGTTAGTTTTATATTCCACGTTGACTCAGCTTTGAAAACAGTACATCAACTAAATACAAAGAAACTAACTGATTAAACATTTTGGACAAAAAGCAGCAGTGGCAGAACGTGGCAGCATATGTTCGGTCTGCCGCTAACTCTTGCCTGACTGTCTGAGATGGGTGAACTTTTTTTTCTGAGCAATCAAAATGTTTAAAAACTGATAGGTAAAAAAGATAATAAAACAAAATGTTTTTTTTTTGTTTTTCTTTTAATAATTTAATTTCTTCTTTTAATTGTTAAGCGTTCTGATCGAACCTTTTTTTTCTATTTGTTCATTTAGCACGTGCCTTTTTTCTCTCCTCCCGTGTGAACTTTTTAAGAAGAGAAACCATTTCCCCCATACGTTTGATAGCACCCATGTTAGAGCGCATAACTTTTTTTAAACAAAAGCTAATAAAAACTAGCCGCCAAGGCGGCGTCGCTCGCTGCCCATGTCCACCTGCTTTGTATCACTGTATCAATAAACGTCAAATTTCCTTAACGGCTCGTACAACCAGAAGCAGATTCGAAGTCACAACCTCTGGTAAAACCAATCTTTTATCAGTGTAACAATACACTGAAAACACATAGAGAGAAAACTTCAACTTTTTATTAACTTATGTTTTAAAAAAGTTACGCGCTCTAACATGGGTGCTATCAAACGTCAAGGGGGAATGGTTTCTCCTCTTAAAAAGATCACACGGAGGAGAGCAGGAAAGGCACGTGCTAAAAGAATCAAGTGAATAAAAGAAACGTTCGATCTGATATAAAATAAAATAGATTAAAAGAAATCGATTAAAGACAACTATTATGACAAAAGCAAAAAAAAATATTTTGTTTTATGATACTCTTTTTACCTATAGGTATACATTTTGATGACTCGAAAAAAAAGTTTACCCGTCTCAGACAGTCAGGCAAGGATACGTTAGGATACACTGGCAAACCGAGATGCTACCACGTTCTGCCACTGCTGTTTTTTGTCCAAAATGTTTAATCAGTTAGTTTCTTTGTATTTAGTTGATGCACTGTTTTCAAAGCCAAGTCAACGTGGAATGTAAAACTAACAATAATGATAAAAACAAGTTCATCAGCCAAAAAAAGTCACGTTCGATTGGGGTTGCAATGTATTTGCTTCGAACTCACGTCGCACACAAAAAAAGAAATAATTTCGCTCACAACTTAATCTACCATTTTGCGTGACAGACGGAGAATCGGCTATTAATATATAGATTTGAAGTTTTCTCTCTCTACGTTTTGAGTGTATTGTTACACTGATAAAAGATCGGTTTTACCAGAGGTTGTGACTTCGAATATGCTTCTGGTTGAACACAAGTTGTACGAGCCGTTTATAAGGAAATTTGACGTTTATTGAAACAGTGATACAGAGCAGGTGTGGACATGGGCGGCGAGCAACGCCGCCTTGGCGGCTAGTCTATATATTAATAGCCGATTCTCCGTTTGTCTGTAAGTCACACAAAATGGTAGATTGAGTTGTGTGAGTAATTACTTTATTTCATTTTGTGCGACGTCAGTGTGGAACCATTGTATTGAGACCCTAATCGAATGTGATGTTTAGGGAAAATTATCTCGGGAACTAATAGGGATAACTGATGTTTTTGGGGTCCGCGATGCAGGCGATAGGGTGACGAAAAATTTGGGTCTAATTTATTGGAGGGACGGGTTGATGACGTCATCAAAATGTTTGAACAACAATATCTCCCTAATGGTTAGTCGTAGCAAAACGATCCCATACATTTTTTGATCAGTTTTTCGAGCTCTACAACATGAGCGCACTTGTTATTGCCAATTACTTAATTTTATTTTTCGTGAACTCAGGGCAGGCTAAACATAGCCATTAACTTGCTCTACAAGATACTAACACTTTCCATTGTCAATTCGTTAATTCTATTTATCGTGAACTCTTTGGGAGGTGACATGGCGCAGACTGAACATGGTCGGCAAGCGCCGCCGCCTTTTCCATAATTATCAGTTTCCTCTTATCCATTTTCATCCAATTCACTATATTTTTATAGATTGTTAATAAAAAACTCCACATTTACCTGCCGTTGGTTAAAGTTGAACCAACGTCCAGCACACAACCTCCAATAAACATTAATGGCAGATGAATGTTTTGCAAAAACTACCGGTAACCGATACGGCATATCATCCAAGTTGTATTACCGAACAATCATGATACAGTAACGAACATCGAAGTTGCAAAACCGAACAAAATTAAGTTGCATTACTGAAAAGAAATATGCTCATCATAACCATTTAGCGTTAGGATTAATCCACTTTCTTTCCTTGTTTTTTTATGTGTATGTTCTGCGTAGCCATTAACTCGCCTCTTGTGATTTTGAATTTCATCATCAGGATATGTGGACAAAAGGAGCTCCGTAGCATTTTCAAAAGTGGTGGTACAAATTTCACATGCACAGAGAATTCTTAGTATGGTTTCGATGGTGGTATTGCTGAGGGATTTTCTCTCTTTGTCCATGATCTATGCGAAGGTAGAGAATACCCTCTCCGCCTGAAAGAATACAGAAGAAATTTTAAGGATTTTATTACTTTACCTACGGTTACAAAATTTGAGGAAACAATTAATTTTAAGTGGATCTTCAAAAACAGAGTTTCTTGTCTTTCCCTGTAAAAGCCACTCTCCCTGATAAGTGAAAACAAGACATATTTTAATGGAGAATATTTGAATTTGCTCGAGACAGGAACACAGGTTATAAAAAAAGAGAGAGGTAAATTTGATGTTTGCTAAATTAAATACTTATGTTCATTCTAAGAATTAATCTTTGACATTTCCCATCTTTGATGTATCTATTCCCTAGAGCTGCTTGTCAACCATCTACCATGCTTTCAAATATGTCTACCTGAAATGCCTGAGTTTGCAGAAGTGGAAGCATCTCCAGATCTCAAGGAATGCAAACGGTAACGGTACAAGTTGTTTCCCAATGTAAGTTGAGCAAATCTAAGAAAGGATTCTCTCGCTGCCGTGCTATCTGCATGGGTCTTGACCAGTCGACAGATAAGAAAATTATCAGGAACACTTCTTAGTTCCGCTTTGTCTAAATGTTTATTCAACCAAGAAACGGGGCAGTATGCTGTGCCTGTTTTGGATATCATGATCACGTGGCCTTCTATTAGTTGGTCGCTTTTGGATTTAATAAAATTTCAACGTGTTCAAGATGAAAGGACAGATGATTCATGAGTTATGATTCTCATAAAGCCAGCAAACCCAAGAGGTGATAACACGAGAAATCTCAAATGCATTAAATTTCCTTTGTCAAGCTTGTCAATAATTTCTTTAAGCATATTAGCTGTCAATGGTTTTTTTTTATTTTTTGTAGAGTATTGGGATGAGAGTCTCTTTGCCCCTTCAAATGCTAATTTGACGAATGGATGTTATGTAAGCGAAATGAAGCCTGAGTGAATGTGCCCTAGTGTATTCCCATTAAAGTGGCTGTAACTGTGCCTGTTTTTCCTCCCTCTCCTGGGTCTGCTGGACAAGCTATCAAATTAAGAAGCTCATGGTTTCCACGCATGCCAAGACGTTTAGTATTTTGCTAGGGTGGATTGCACGTATGCTGATAATTTTATTTAAAGTTTTCCAGATACCACTCAGATGTTCATCTGAAATGAATAAGAATTAAAAGTAAGTGGCAACGTGGTAACAGGGAGGGGGAAGTAAAGGAGTACGATGTAGTGTGCTTTTTATATCTATTTACATTCATATCTTATTATGATAATCCGCACTGTGTCACACTTTTATGTTAGAGAGTGATATATTTAACTAAATTTAACGGTCATTGGCGTGACGTCAGTTATTTTATGTCGTATCGCGGGGGAACTATTGTATTGCATCGCCAATCGAACGCGACGTTTTTCGGGAAATATATCAAGAACCAATAGGGATAACCAACGTTTTTTAGGGTTCGAGATACGGGTGATGGGGTGACTCAACATTTGGGCCTAATTTTATTTGGTACTGCAGCTATGATGTCAACAAAATCTTTGATCGACCATCTCTGCAACGGTTGGTCATAGCCAAACAATCCCATATACTTTTTTGATAAGTTTTTCAAGCTCTACAACATGGGCACATTTTCCATTCAAAATTCTGTGATTTATGCGGGATTTCTGCACATCCTTTTCGAAATTTAAGCCGTAAAGAACTTCTACGTGAGTTACTAGTTTATAAATAAATACAATATTTTATTCCTTCCTTTATCTATTTGTTGTGGTGGATCTCAAAGGGGTGTTCGCATATCTGCTGCGTTGCTTCATGTGGTTGTGACGTGTCTTTTCCAAAGTGAGAGGTTCATCTCATGTGGACGTGCCTTTTTCGCATTTTATGAGAGAAAATCGTCTGGTGTGGATGCTTTGTGAGCAAAAATCGTTTTGTGTGTATGGTTCCTTTTCACTTTTTACGAGCAAAAAATTGTGTCATGAACGTGGCTTCATGTGAGCATGTACCAACCTGCAAGGAGTTTTATGCAAACAAGAACTCTATATATTAATAGCTGATTCTCCGTTTGTTTGTTTATTTGTCTGTAAGTCACGCAAAATGGCAGATTGAGTTGTGAGCGAAATTATTTCTTTTTTGCGTGCGACGTGAGTTTGAAACAAATACATTGCAACCCCAATTGAACGTGACTTTTTTGGGTTAGTGAACCAATAGAGATAACGTTTTGTTATTATTATTATTGTTAGTTTTATATTCCAAGGACCACCGTTGACTTGGCTTTGAAAACAATACATCAACTAAATACAAAGAAACTATCTGATTAAACATTTTGGACAAAAAGCAGCAGTGGCAGAACGTGACAGCATGCTCAGTTTGCCAGTGTATCCTAAATGCTTGCCTGACTGTCTGAGACGGGTGTACTTTTTTCGAGCAATCAAAATGTTTAAAAACCGATAGGTAAAAAAAGAGTATCATGAAAAAAAATATTTTTTTGCTTTGGTTTTAAAAGTTAATCTTAATTTCCTTTAATCGATTTTAATCTGATCGAACGTTTTTTTATTCACTTCATTCATTTAGCACGTTTTTTCTCCTCCTGTGTGATCTTTTAAAGAGAAACCATTTTTTTCACCTACTTTTGACAGCACCCATGTTAGAGCGCGTAAAACAAAAGCTAATAATAAGTTGGAAAGTTTTTTCTCTCTGCAATTTGAGTGTATTGTTAAACTGATATTTGATTGGTTTAAAATCGTAAATAAAAACCACGTGAAGTTCACGTTCGGAATGCATTGTGTAAAGCAAGAAAGTCTGCTGACATTTTAAATGTGACCGCGTCAATGAACGGCTGAGTTAAGAACATACAAGATTTGAAACACCAGGAATGTATTTCTCTTCACATGCCAAGGAGCTTTATTTCTCTTCACGTGCAAACAAGCTTTATTAAGCTATAAAGCCAGCAGCAAAGGAAGTGTTATCGCTGATTTTAAGTGCAATAATTTGGAACAGGTGGTGGCACAACGCAAGCTGAACATGGGCGATGAGCGACGCCGATTTGGCGCCCAGTCTATTAATAAAGCTGTAGTGTGAAATTTAGGAAAACCTTGAAGCACGGAATGTGATATGGAGTAATTGATGAAATAAGGGCGCAAGTACATGCAATCTTTAACAAAGTCTTGAAAGTCTTTTCCATTCTTGGTGATGACGGGCCAGAAATGTGATGATTTTCATTCACGGAAATACAAAACGCCTGTAGAGTTGTAGATGTGTAGATGTTTTACGGTTCGGATTATTTGGCTTGTTGGAGGGCACAACCAGTTGAAATCTCCGTCCCAGTTGCATGTGAATGCATTAACGACTCTGGTGTTAGGGCACAAAAAACGTGAATTGAAAACCTCTAACTTGGTGTTTACATCATCCGCGAATCTGTCCACCATGAATTTTCCAAAGTATTCTTGAATTTTGTTGAATGAAGGTAAATCTATTCCCCAGTTATCAGTGTCTTGAAATATACCTTACTGGTACTAATTTTCGCGGGTACTAATTTTCGCGCTATTCGCGGTTTTTTCCCAAAACCGCGAATATTTGTACCCGCGAAATTTTTAGGTTTTTGAAAACCGCGAAAATTAATACCCGCGAATTTTTTCTGGAAAATTGAATTTCTGGCACTGCTTCACATCAGATGTTTTTAGGGGTATTCGTAGAATCGGGAAAAAATAAAAAAAGCTGAATAACCGAGTAACTAGCGAAAACTGAAGCATATTTAGTCGATTCAACCTTATTTCGTTTCCTTATTCTCGTCAAAAAATTTCCATGATAACGGTAAATCGCGAAAATTAATACCCGCGAAAAATGTCAAAACAGAAAAAACGCGAAAATAAATACCCGCGAAACGCGATTATTTTGGAAAAAAAATTTACCGCGAAAATTAGTACCAGCGAAAATTAGTACCATTAAGGTAGATAAACTATCGGCTACAACATTCTCTTCTCTTGGGAGCCATTAAGGTTCGATTTCAACGTTGTGCCACGTTTTCATTATCTGAGTGCCAAAGAATTTTCTCCTTAGAAAGAATTGAGCCGAAAGAAATGAGCAACAGGTTTACGGTAAGTTGAACTTTGATCTGGAAATGATGTTTCCTAATCTTTCTATGATAAACCCTCCATAACCAGTATCACTTGCGTAGGAATACAGGACTTTTGTTGTGTCTGGCTTTTTATGAAAAGCAAACTTGTTGCAAAATTTTTAATTATTTTCCCAAAATGTTAGGTCTTGAGCAACGTTGTCGGCTTTTGATAAATTTGTACATGCCCCTAGTAAATAATCTGGTTAAAGAACCAATTCCGAATCCCATAGATATGTGACCGGCTGTTCTTGGTTGAAATTTGGCGGATTTCGCTTGAGATGTGAGAATGGATCTAATGCACGCCAAGGCAGTGATCTTCTTCTCAGGTTCATAAAACTTCATTGTTGTGTTGATCTTGAATCCTAAACATTTTCCTCGTTGGGATGGTGTCAGTATTGATTAAGAATCCAGCTGATCTTAAATCCCTTTTGATCATTTCATTACCGATGAAATTAGCTACTTTTAAGGTTTTGGCCTCCGAGATCCTATCATCTATGTAAATGGTGCATGAAGGACCTGGTGCATTTTGTGGAAACGTAGCAAGCGTATAAGAAGCAAAGAAGTAACTATAAATAGCGTCAATGTTACATTATTTTGTATAATTGTCCCTCAAATATCTAAGGTTTTTCATTTTGTAAGAAGATAATAAAAAATGCCCACTTTTACCACAACCCCAGCCCAACTCTGACAAAGAAAGCTTATACTTTGTGTGGTAAGTATTGGAACTTTTAGTAGGGTATGGACATTTCTCAGACTTCCTTTTGTCTTTTTAAGAATTCACAGACTTAATTGCTTTCGCTAACTGCTTTTCGTTGCTGAAATCCTTATCTAGTTCATCTCTTAAATATTCTGTTTCCTGTCAGCAAGCTTAATGTTTTTGATGCGTTTAAGTAAGATTTTCTTATCCACTTCCAATTTTTCTTTTGCTTCTTCGATGTTGTTTCTCCCAATGTCTTCCAAAAATCGGTGATTAGTTCTAGAACTTCGCTATTGTGCTGAATTCATTTTATTCTTGAATTCATATTTGTCCAACTTTTTTCTTCTTCTTCAAGTTCTCGATACTGTTGTAACGTGTGTTTCCTCAGCTATATGTTTGGCTTGTCCGACAAGACGAAGTTCTGCCTGTTGGACAGTACCATTGATAATGGCTTGAATTTCAGGAGAAATGTTAGACATCATGTAAAGGTTTCTGAATCGCAGTTTACCTCACGTGTACGTTTCTGTATCGCAGAGAATGAATAAAGCATGTGCTTTCTCTTTTCTAGCCCTCCATTGCTGTAATTATGCACATGCGCGATCCTCTCCCATTCTTATTGCCGGAACCGAAAAGAAACTTCCTTTCTAACTGTTCTTTGAACTGTTAGAAAGGTCGCTTTCTGAGTGGGGCCTAGATGAATGAATAATTATTTAACAGGCAAAACGAAAGGTCAGTCTATTTTAAAAAACCACATTAGTGAAAGTCATTAATAGGCCTTGAATCACAGAAAACTCATCTTACCTCTGCATTTGAGATAGGAATTACTATGCATATTTCAATTATTTGGAGAAAGTTGGAGATGTTGAGTTCTTTCACGGCGAATATATGTTCCCAACACTTCACAGGCTCACAGGTTGATAAAAAATACCTACCACGTTCTTTCCATTTTACTATAATGATTACCTAAGTTA
This sequence comes from Turritopsis dohrnii, assembly GCA_027922465.2. NCBI lineage: Eukaryota > Metazoa > Cnidaria > Hydrozoa > Anthoathecata > Oceaniidae > Turritopsis > Turritopsis dohrnii. The sequence continues at coordinate 557,711 of BQMF02000149.1, read as the reverse complement.
TTTTCGTCGAAACTGTTCTTTTTCATGACATCGAAGAATTTGTTTTAAACAACTAAAATTGCAAGAAATTTAATTTCAAAATATCAACGATATGGGCTATAAAATTATGGAGTTGAGAATCAGAAATGAAACCACTTCTAACCTTAAAATAACTAAAATTTAATTTGAAAAAATTCTAATTAAAAATTATTTATTCACAGCGTTTTTAAAAATATGTAGGTCGACCATTGTAAATGCTTACACCCATTGATCGGATAGATGACTTAGCAAGTTGCAATTTCACAAGGGGTAGCTCCAATTTGAAACCATTGTTTCTCATGTGTTTCTGATGTTTAATGACAAAAAGATTATTTGCACTCTCACAAAGTTCACCGGTCATGCATTTCTTAACTAGTACCACTGTGTGCTTCTTGATCTTGTTTATGATAGGTATTTGTATTTTATTGATCCTGATGTCTAAAGCTTAGACCACTGAGTTCTTGTTAAATTGAGATTGGCTGTATAGTTATACATCATTCCAGGAAGGAGAATTGCTTTATAAATTTTGGTGAGAGTTTCTAGGTACAGCTTGAGTGATGATAACAATTTCAGCCTTGATGATGTTTTTTTGGTATAGCTTTTGAACACTTCTGTTGAAGGATAGGGTTTGATCTTAGACTGTGCCTAAGTATTTATATTCATTAGTGGAGGAAAGATTCTGAAAATCGTACCTTAAGTTGACAGAACTGCTTTCACTAACATGGATTCTGTTTTTCCTGGTTTTAGATTGATGACTAGCTCATTAGTTTTGTGGTACTTAGATACAACTTCCAGATCTATGTTTAGGTCATGCTCGATTTCGTCTTGACATGAGCTGAAAAGAAAGATCACAGTATCATCCACAAACTTAAATAGACATGTGAGTGTTAAAACAGTTTTCAAAGTTATTTAAGTACATTATAAAAAGAATCGGACCCAGTATGGAGCCCTGGGATACACCACAGTTTAGTGGGCGTGGTTGCATTTTTTCTCCTTCGACTTCTGACAACAGTTTTCAATTAAAAAGGTAGGCAACAAACCATTGTAAAGCTGCTCCTTTCACACCGTGGGACTGCATCTTTGAAATCAAAATAGAGTGGCTGAGAGTGTCAAAAGCCTTTGACCAAACGATAAATACAGCACCTACCATCTTTCCTCTATCAATACATTTGCTAATTTCATCAATCAAAAGCAATGTTGTGAGTTCAGTGGATCTTTTCTTCCTGTAACCAAATTGACTTTCTGAAATAATGTTGTTATCTTCCAGATAATTTACCAGTTGGTGGTATACTGCTTAGAAACGACAGGCAAAATGGATATGGGACGATAGTTAGTCATTTCGTCTTTTGTACCTCCTTTGTGTAAAGCAATGACTTTTGCAGTTGGTATCATTTTGCTTTTTAAAGAAAGATTGATAAGAAATGCTAAAGGTTTCAATAATACGGACGAAGCATATTTTAAAGCACCTGGTGGGATATTGTCTATTCCTGCCGCTTTTCTCCCCTTCAAACTTTTCAATTGTTTTTCAATAACAGCTGTTGAAACATAAGTGAAAGTGAAGACTGTACTCATCTCTTGCCTTGATTTTACTGCTGATCCCCACACAAAATCCTTAAATGGTATAGCAGCTGATTTTATGGAATATGCTATTTTGAGAAAAAATTTGTCAGGAATACTTCCTTTACAGTATTTCAGAATTTTGCATGATTTTTCATGTTTTCATTTAAAAGTTTGTTGTGATATCGTTTCTTTGCACTTTTAATTATGTAGTTGCATTTATTTTTCAAAGTTTTGTATGTTAACCAATCAGTGTCTTTTCCACTTCTTTGTGCTTTCCTAACAACCTTATCTCTACTAGTCATTAAGGATATTATTTCATTACTAGTAACCCGTGTAAAAATTTTTTACAGGTTTTAATCGATGTGAGCTGAATAGAGAGAAACGCTTAGTGTAAGGAAATAAGTATGATAATGTTTGGAATTGAAGTAGAAAGAACATGGTAGGAACTACTAATTAGCAAAGATCTAAACTTTGATGTGACAATTGAACTAACAAAAGATAACAGATTGACAACAGACATCTATTCTAAAATACATATTTACAATTACAATTTAATTTACAATTTAAAAAAATCCACGGTAGAGTTTACTTGTTCAAGTTCGATTTTCACTTTCGCGAGCAAAGATGACATTATTTCGGTTACAGACGGATCCAAATTTGGAATAACTTTTCGGAAGTTTTACTTAAGACAACTATGTCAACCAAAAAAGACGAAAGATACCAGAAATCAGAAACGCAATTTTTTACATGATGCAATCCGGTGTCACTCTCTCTATGATTAACTTTTATCCAATATTACGATTCCTTCCTAATGCAGATTTAAGAGAAATGACAAAAGTTTTAGCTGAACTCATGGTCAAACAGTTACAAATTACGTGCAAGGCTTATCTAAGACAACTATGTCAACTATAAACTAACTATAAACTAATTCTACGCTGCAAGAAACATTACACTTAACTAAAAAAAATAAAATTATAAAATTTATAACCTTTCATTGTAAGCTGTTTCTTACAGCGTAGAATTATTTAATATTTTTATAATATTGTTAAGGAGATTTTGTTTTTTATATTTTTTGGGGGTTTTTTCTCTTTTTTTGTATATATAATCGGGTCGGTCCCGACCACCATTCCGGGCCCAGACCCGAAACGCTGCCTGGGATCTGGAGCCCGGATGGTCTTCTCTGTATCGTGCAAAGTCTACGAAAGTGAGTTCTAAACAAAACCAATAAAAATTAATAGTTTACCGCGAATATAATAGATGGACGATGTTAGATTCTACAAATAAAATCTTACTGTTTTGGCCATCGCCATCGACATCGAGATCTGAAAAAATATCATATGTATATGTACACGTGACTGATTAAAGAAGACAATTAAATCAACTAAGATGTGTGTTGAAAAATAAAATCTATTCAAAAACTTACTATTTTCACTTCTTGAAGGCATAGACTCTAGTCTCGCCTTTCCAACATCTAAAAACATATGGAACATAGCACTTGAAGGAGTGTGAAGAAAGCATAATTATACATTCATTCAAAATAAGCATATTTGCACTCTTACTGCTTGAAGTTGCCGTATCCACATCCATTAGATCTGAAAAAATACATTACTCATCACTGTTTAAATAATGTACTTTTTTTTATCGTATGTCTTGAAAAATATTACTTATAAATTAACATTGATTGAATATAATGAAAACTCACTGCTGACTACTTTATTATTCTTTGGAACATCTAAAACGTATATATGCATAGGTATTTACATCCATAACATGAAAGAAGGAGTCATTTGAATAAAAGAATACAGATGTATACTTGTATATAGAGAATAGAATGGAGGGTCACACAGAAATACTTATATCTAGCTATATGCTATTATTTAGAACGCTTACCAGCAGGTTTTCTTGGTATGGGCTCTGCCCGTTTTACAATCCTTTTCGCTACTAAAAAATAAAATGTTTATGAATCAAACTAATGAAGAAACATTCAAATCACTTCCTTCAGGGTGTTCAAATGGGGACATAGAAAGGTAGGATGCTTAAGTTGCATACCTGGTTTTTTCTTTTCAAATTCATCTAATTCTAAAAATAAAGCAGTCAAAACCATCTATAAATGTATATTCTTTAATGAAAAAGTGGTGAAAGTAAATAAGGTAAACCTTACTTGCAACACATTCTTTTTCAAATACTAAAATATAGGAGGAAGATATATTTATTAGAATGCAAATAACTTAAATGCAATAGAAAATTACAGTTAAAAATGTACAACTTACTGAGGTCTTTGTTGGCTGCAGCCATTTATTTTTTTTTTTACAACTAAAAAGAAATTAAAATTTCATAGTTTCAATTTACAACTCTTACAAAAATAATGCTAAAGATACTACATTATTAAACTGCAAATATATCTCTTTGAAAGAGATGCCCTGACTTTTGGTTCATGAATTGCCTATGGAGATGTGTTGCTATTGACTAAAAGCTCGTGATTTTCCATGCGCAATTCATGGTAACAGAGTACACGACGGGAACGTAAGTCAATGGGACTTGTACTCCACCTAAAGAAGAAATGAACATATCATGTGATATAAGTTGATTACATTTCTTCAGCATTAAATATAGCAGTTAATAGCTGGCACCTTAAAGAACAGTCATCGTATATCAGAAAAAACGGAGACAGTAGTTCTACTATAAACAGCATTAACGAACCACCTGGTGGATAGAATAAAATATCACACTGGTAAAGATACCCAAAGGAAAACTATACACAGTGTAATAATCATCCATCACATCCGTCACAATAATACACATGTTACTGAACTTAAAAAAGGGCACAGATTATGGCAAACTGCACAACAAACAAAACAATAAATAATTTATTGTAAAACTTGTGGGAATACAACATTCTGTGTATACAACTTCCCATTGATGTAACCTTGTTTACCTGTGGCAGCAACTTTGACTTTAACATTATCAAATGCCTTTGCCCTAGAACAGGCCACATATAGCTGACCATGTGAAAAGCACGGTCGTTGTAGAAACAAACCAATTTTTTCAAATGTTTGACCTTGACTCTTGTTAACAGTGAAAGAATAAGCCAAACGAATCGGCAGTTGTCTACGTTTCAAAGTGAAAGGCATACCTGTGTCAGAGGGTGACAATTGTACCCTAGGTATGAAAATTGTTTCTCCAACAGCTGACCCTGTCAAAACGTCAGCTTTAATAAAATTCTGCAATAGTTCCCGAACAATCAAGCGTGTCCCGTTGCAAAGACCCTTCTTGATGTTCAAATTTCGTAAAAGCATAATTATTGCTCCAACTTTAAGTTTCAAACAATGTGGAGGCATACCAGATGGTGTGATGCTGTTTAAAAAATCAAGCGGATAATTTTGTCGCTCGTCCTCATCATCACAATCAACTTCATCAGCACTATAATAGCAAACTGGATCACCAGGCAATCTTTCCAACACCTCATTATTAATTATTAATGACTGCTCATTTGTAGGTGTCAAAATAGCAGTTGAAGCATATTGATTAGGTTCCAGGTCGTCATACATGACTGAAATAAGCGATGTGTTTTCAGACACAACACAACAATCTGGAATTTCAATGGCACCTTTAGCAGGATCATCTTGTTTAAATGGTAATTCCCCATTACCCAATTGCAACAGCCACTGACAAAATTGTTGCTCCTCAGGTCTAGCTCTCATGTTTTGAGTTAATGAGAATTTTGACACTGAAGCCCACAATGCAGAACTGGTTAAACACACCTCAATAACATCAGTGGGTTTTGCTTTCTTTACAACAGGTAAGCATTGACGGAAATCTCCGCCCCATAACAGTACTTTACCACCAAAGAGAGTATCGTTTTTGCAAACATCACGAAGTAATCGATCGATGGCATGAAAAATATGAGTGGAAACCATTGTCGCTTCATCGATGAGAAACAGGTCTACACTACGTAAGTATTCAGCATGTTTTGATGTTGGAGTTACATTACAAACACTGGTTTCTAAAACAGGAACAGGCAAACGAAATAATGAATGCAATGTACACCCACCAGAAAGTAAAGTGGCTGCAATACCTGTATATGCAGCAGTAGCAACTTTCCAGCCTCTGGCCCTACATGCTGCTATAACATAGTTATAAGTAAATGTTTTACCTGTGCCAGCTGGTCCATCAAGATAAAACAATGTTTCAGGTTGTGCCAAACCGTTACGGACATTGGATACAGCAGATAATATTGCATCTGCCACAGCCACCTGCTGCTCATTAAGCAGAGGCCTTACCTGATGTGTCTGGTCAATGTATACGTTTACATCAACCTCTTCCTCGTCAACATGTTCAATTAACTCAGGAAGGTTTAATTGCGTTAAGGACATACCAAATTGTTTGAGTATGTTATCGATATATCCCAAAACCTTTTGCTCAGCTTGAGCAACAGACAATGTGCGCACATAGTCCTCGCACAATTGATCCTTGAATGTATTCCACAGTTCCAGCGGATTCAATGGCTCACAATGTGTCAAGATTGTGACGAACAATTGCCTCAATTGTTGAGGCATTTGGAATGTAGATGCCTCTTCCAATGTATTGTGCCATTCATCATCATCTTGAAGAAGACCTCTTGCAATACATGCCTCACGGAACGTATCAAAAACCACCCCATTGAACGTGCGCAAATACTCGAATGATGTAGCACCAGGGATGTGAAGCAATAAAACACGAAGGAAAAATCTTTCTCCTTCTGTTGGTCTTGCATTGTATAGTCGAGCAATTATTGGCTTATATGTTTTATCTCTTGCTTTCCACTTTTTTTCCTTATCATGAAATACATAATGATATGGAATGTCGGGAAACAGATATTGTCGGGCATCAGGATCTTCAACATTCAATTTAAACCATGCTGTGAGGTGAGTGTCTCTCATAGATGCCCTGTCTGCAGCTGCATACTCTTCACCAGGTTGAAAATAAACTCGTTGAAGATCTGGCAAATGCACTGCCAATCTTTTGATACAGTGTGATTTCTCATGCATGGAGAACTCAAAGATTCTCCACAGAGCTTCAGGTGCACTAACATATCGAGCGTCTAAAAAAGTTTTAATTTCATCATATTGCAATTGTTCGTTAATTTCGACATGCGCTCGATCATGTCCTTTATATACGTATTTGAATAAATATTTAACACTTTTTATAGAAGTTCAGGCCTCCAAATTTATATGCGCATTATATTTCTTTGATAACCAGGGACAGTATGGAACTACCCATCGATTATCTAAATCTACATTTTTAACCCTCACAGTTCGACCATTATTTCGTCTGCGATACAAAGGATAGCCATTAACATTCATTTGTGTTGAATCACAGAATGATTTGGGAAAATCTTTGGTACAGTTGCCATCATCTCCCATACAAACAGAAGTCTCATTGTAAATCCCACATGGACCATGTATCATACACGATTTGATGATGTTGTGTAGTTCTGGCTCCTCATCTGGATCAGGGATTTCAGCACATATCAAGCTGTCAACATCATCAGCATTTTGTAACTTATCCTCTTGTGCTAAATGAATAAGAATATGTGCATGAGGTAAAGAACGCTTTTGAAATTCAATCACATAAAGGTGAGAAATCGTTTTTCCCAATACACCATTTTTTATGACATCATTTAAAAGTGCTTTCAATTTCAAATTAAAAACACGCGCAACCAAGTCAGGTCGATAATGTGCAGGCTCATTATCTAAATTTTCGGTAATTTCCTTCCAATTTGGATTGCATGTAAAAGTGCAGAACAAATCAGGTTTTCCCATTTTAGTCACCATAGCCATTGCATCTTGGTAATTTTGTTGCATAGCTCTTGGACTGCCCTGAAAAGACGATGGTAATATCACAGGTCTGCCCGCATTTAAACCTCTATTTCCTGCAACATTGGCAAGATGATCAATCAACCCTTGATATTGCTCAACACGTAACACTTTTTGGTTTCTCCGAATATAGTTGAGACGATCAGATTCCACCTTACAGTAACAGTCAACCGCGAATTGTTGAAATAATCTTTTACCTTTTAAGATGGGATTAAAATTGCTTCTGTATGAAAACCTATAAGTATAATATTGTAGTGCAGTTGTGCGGCACCGACTACCTGTAGCATATTCAGCTACATGAGGAATATCTGTAGTCCAACCAGACTCTCCCCTTGGAAAAAAGACTGGATAAACCATTGGATCCAAATGAGGTGAATCTGTTGGTAAACATCGCAGTGGTCTGTCTCGAGGATAAACAACAATATCCCGAAAGGCAGGTGGTGCACCATCTTCACCAACAAAAACAGCTGCTACTTCATCATGGTGGGGTAGATTGTAACGCCGCCGATCGCCACCACTCCTCAGGTGCATTCTAACCTAAATTTTAAAATGAAAGATTTTGAAAATAATTGATTTTAAAAAAACCTACAAAGATAATTGATTAATAACTCAAAATTTTACCAAAGATGGTTGGCGATTTTGCTCTTGGGCAAGCCGTAATTCCTCAGCTTCTACCTCACTCATGTATTTGTATGCAGCAGCGTAAGGACTTTCTCTTATAATGATGTCTTGCAAATTTTGCATTACCTCAGGCGAACAACCTTGATTTTCAGGTCTCGCCATTCTTTCATTGAATGCATCCATCCCATCATAAATGTACAACTGACCATATGATGGAGGAACACCTTCCGACGGATGCAGATTCCCTGTACGGTGACATACCTGGCCATTTATACGAAAGACAGGTGGTCCTCTACCTGGTGGTACAGCCATTTTTGCACCCATCGACGCAAAAGCGACAGAACTGTTAAACTTTCGAATATTTTCTTGAAAGTTCTTTGCCTGATTTGTATTACCTACTAAAAGATCTTTAAGATCATTAGGGTAATTAATGTCATTAAGGTGTATCTTACCATTATGACAACATTTGAAATTACTTTCATCGGCAAACATTTTAGCACTACAACGTTGACAAACCTTGTCCATTGGGCCTAAGTAATGTTGCTCAGGCAATTGATCAGGTTGACGTGCAGCACAATGCAAACTTAATGTAGCGCGTCTAGCCCGCATACGTTGCATATTTCTATTCCGCCTAGCTAATCTTTCGTCAGCGTTTTCATTTAGACGGTTCTGAACGCGTCTTTCAGCATCGCGATTCCTACGGCGCCCATTCTCAGAAATACCTTGAGAATTATGGAGATCATCCGTGTTATCATGCGTTTCGCGACGTCGCGCAATAGCGACATCTTCGTGTGCAAACCTGCGTTGGATTACTGATCGAATTTGTTGTTGATCAGGTGGTTGCAAAACAAATTGTCCATTCCTGAAAGTTGCTGGAATGGCAGGGGTAATAGCATTGCCTCTTCCTATATTATACATGACAGACAGTAGTAATAATAAGGAAACTTTAGAATAAATATAACTACCAAATTGTTGATTAACTCCCAACCCTGAATAAAATAAAAGTTTGACTTTTATGAAAATTAAAAACGCAATTAAAATATATATAGGTTTCATGAATGAAAGAAAAAGATAACTGTAACACATTGTAACAATCACCTGAGAAAACTCTGAACTGTTCTTAAAATATCGTCACACTCTTTTTAACTTTCTGCTTTTTAATTCATATATCAACTCTGAATAAAGAATCATAAAAACACACTTTCATTTTCCATTAATCATCTTCCGAAATTAACAACAATAATGAATTACCTCGTAAACTTTACTGGCTTTAATCTTTAACTCTTTTATTCTGAACTATTCTTTATCGCACTTCTTTTTCTGTTTTCTGCTTCTCTGAATAAGAATAAGAATTAAATAAAAGAATCATAAAAACACACTTTCATTTTCCATAAATCATCTTCCGAAATTAACAACAATAATGAATTACCTCGTAAACTTTACTCTTTACTCTTTAATCTTTATCGCACTAAAATTAGACACTTTCATTTTCCATTTCATTTCTATCGAAATAAACAACAATACAAAGTTACCTCATAAACTTTACTGGCTTTCGCTTTCTTTTCTTTTCTTTTCTTTTCTTTTCTTTTCTTTTTCCTTTTTTTATTGTTTGAGTAATCACCTCCTTCACTTTTCAATACGAAAATGAATTTGTTTACATTTTGAACGAACTTAGTTGCTATGTTTACAAAACGTTCGAAAGGATAAAAATAAAATGCAATGTAAAGGTATCTGTCCTTTACTAATCGTAGAAAAATATTAACCGTGGTCTTAAACACCTTTATGAATAAGTGACCGCAAAAACGACCCGAAATTTTAGAGAGTGAAAGCGTGAAAAAAGCGGATGCACAGCGCGTATTAGGATATAGATGGCACCAAAACATTGGATTTTTTCTTGAAAATAAGGTTGAAGAATATTGTCATAACTTTTTAACACTTCATAATTTGGGCTTAATATTTTCAGCGTATATTTGAATAACCATTTACTACAAAGAGCAATATTTGTTTTAAATTAATATTATCCATAGCAACAGGGATCTCTCCCATGGCAACAACACATAAAATAGGGCTAAAACAAGAATTTACAGGCAGAAGCTCCAAAAAACATATACTTTACTGCTTCAAACTAAGGTGGAGCAAAGAAACATTAAGCTTGCGGAACCAAATTACACATTACTTCAAGGTTTACCCCAAATTTTCCCTAGCAACGGGGTAAAATGAAGAATGAATGCACATTTCAAGTAGGAGGGAAAGGATGCCGCTGTTTCGCTTCTATAAAAATGATGTAACTATTTCTAATAGTCGTCATTGATTGGTTGATGTTTGTGCTGGAAGAATGTTTTTAATATGGCACATCGGTTGTGAACGTGTGGAATGGAGGGATGAAACAAATCAGTTGCATTCTCTTCTACATTTGAGGGATATTTTGGTTGCCATTGGTGAAAAAGTTCTGAAAAAAATTCACCTTGCAGAGTTCTTTTGGAATTATCTTAAATTCACATATTTCAGTCTTGCATCACTGCGCTGTTCTCTCCGAAGGTGAGGAAAAACATAGCTACATATTTGCTGGAGAAGGCAGACGTTCTCTATATAGCCAAGTAAAAAAAAGTAAGAAGACCTGCCTAGATGTTTGGATGATTTTATTGTGAAATCAGATAAGAATTTAGAACTCAGCATTTTGTTATTCTTATGTATATATTACTGTATATTATGATAATGTAGCAGGCAGGCTGCTGAGAATTAGCATTTATGATGATGAATTATAACATTTATGTATGGACTGTTCAGAGTGGTTAGATGTGAAAACTTTGCTCTGTTTTGTTCGCACTTTAATTACTGCAAGTTTGGGGTCATCCTACATTGGGTGCTATTGCACTTTCGTACTGCTCCTCATTCTATCAATGAAATTCTGCATCACTAAGTATATATCATGAATAATATTTAGGATCCAAATATTATCAATGAAATTCTGCATCAGTAGTATCTTGAATAATATTAGGAGGTACAAAAGTGCAATAAATAGTGCCCCTGCATCTGTGCATGTATATTTCTGAAAATTGTGTTATTAAGAAAATGTGTTTTGCTTGTTTTAATGCCCCTCTGTGGAACATTTTTTGACTTGTGAATTTGAAACCTAGTCCAAATGTATAATGTAACTTTTATTACATCCACTGTAATGGTAATCTCCCTTCACCCTTACTTGACATATTTGCAATTGATTTCTAGATATATAAACATTGTGCGGTCTCAGAAACTCAGTTTTTGTTTGAACTTCCTGTATTGGTCTGAATTCTGTTAGACTCCATTTGATGCAATCTTGTCAATTTTGTCATAACTTAGTTAGTGACTACAAATTGCTGGATTTGTCTTTGTCTAACATCTAAATCTATTTCGAAATGCACTTTTCTTTATTCCTATCCAATGTTTTTTGATTGATCTGCAGAAACCATATGTCCTGCAGAGAACATGCCAGAATTCGTTTTTTAAAATTGCAAGTGTTAAGAACAGGTATATAGTTTATGGGAGTGAACTGTAATACACGCTTTTTTTATATATAAGAACAATTTTATAAGAACATGAGCCTCACATTTGGCCAAAAATAAGAACAAAATAAGAACAGCCTAAGCCTGAATTTACTTATAAAATAAGAACAATTCATGATAAGAACAACTGGTAATGTGAATTCTCTCTCTGGTAATTGGTTTATAAGTTTGTTTTTTCACTTTGCATACTCATATCAGGTCATTACTGAACAGCAACCATGCTTTTAACCAGTTGTTTTCAAAAAGATTTATTAAGAACAAAAAGAGGCTGAAATCTGAATCTGCATTCTTAAAGCTAAGGTCAAAATAAGAACAATTCAGACTGAAAAAGGCACAAAAAATAAGAACCAGTCAGGCCAAATTTTACTGGTTTTCTTGACACTGCCTGGTAGTTGTTTTGTGATGTCCATCATTATTTGCTAGCTCTGAAAGATATACAACTGCCCAATTGTGTAATTTTTTTCTTTCATTTTAGGCCAGGGAAAAGTAAAAGCAGCAAATTAATTTGCTATGAGTTCACAAACAGTTCTCTTTCATTACCATTTATACCATAATTCGACATGTTCCCGATCATTTGGGCGTGGCTCAATGTGTCAATGGATTTTGTAACACCAAGTGATTTCAACGAAAAAACTTTATATTTACAAGCTGCATGCGATATTCATCATTTCATCATTTCAAGCATGAAATGTAGTTGTGGTTAAAAGAATTTCAACTGATCAATGCTGGTCTAATCTATATCACCTGCTTGTTTTAGAAGAAAATGAACTGGCTATTTCATATCAACAATATTGACAATCACTTTTAACATATTTTTGAAACACAATTTTTGGTTCTAATATTTTATGTATTGCATTGTTGTATCATGATTAAATTTTACTAATATGTAATTTGCCTAATAGAGAAAATATGTTGTCTTCTCTTTCCCAGAAGTGAATAATTTCTTGTTGTAGTGGATTGGTTAATAAAAGCAACTATGTCTTATCAGTTTATATTTTTTTCAGCCCATATAAATATACGCCTTAGTGGTTTATAAGTATACGAGAAAAGTTGGTAATTGTCATGGAGAATGAAGAAAATTCAGACATAGAAAACCAAAATACAGGTTTAAGTATCTTGAAGTTCTTGTGTTGTAATTAATCTGCTGAATATTGTCCATCCATTCCTTTGACACTCTTTTTCATTCAATAGAAAAGATAGAGTTCATCAATACATTATTGAGTCAATGCGATTTTGCTATGAGCTTTGAAAAAATTGCTCAAGATGCAATATCTACCGTTGCCCTTCATGGAAGTGTTATGAAGGATTTCAAAAAAGAACCATCACACTTAATCACTGCTGAAAATAGTTTGCTATCTTTGTGTTCGTATCCTTTGTGCACAATTGGAGTGTTGTATGCATTTGCATTGAAATTTACAATAAATGAAAAAAATGTCATTTACACCAGGTAAATTTTCATGATATTGCCTATATCAGAGTGTTCATTAGAATATTTTTGCTCTTCTACGACTACAATGGCTTTTATTGTTTTTAAGAGACTGCAGCAACTGACAAATAACAACTACAGAATGACATTCAAAAAAGAACCATCACAAACCACATAAAACGCACATTCTTAAGCAAATGTATAACCAGACAGTTATCTGCAAAATTAATGTTACCTAGGATCCTTGAAAGTGGTTCTTATAAAGGTTTTATGAGGACTAATGGAAAAGAATTGATTCTACGTTGTATTGAAGATGAATGGCTTACAGAAGATGTTTTCTTCATGGATGTTTACAACAACTGGGACATCAAAGCTAGCGCACAGAAATGCGATCAACAAGGATGCTCAGAGTATATATTCCTTGCTTTTGTTTCCAGTTTTTGAAACACATACCTTAAAGGAACTAAAATTTTGCGATTTGGGGGTTTCCCGGGAAGTTCAATTTCCACGAATCCCAAAGATTTGGTTACCCGCGAAATTTAATTAATTAAAATTTTAACTGTAAAAGTTAAATTTTATTTAATGTTTCTTTGACTATGGTGAGGTATTATTGTATAAAAGGTATTAGGGGTTTGTATGAAGGGTTTTTTCAGTGTTCAGGGTAGGGTTTGACCTTGTTTCTGTCTCCTGGCGCTCCTACATTGAGACAATCGCTAAATCAGCCTCGATGAAGGTGGGCTCCCTTCTTCATGCAAGAGCATACCTCAGCCCTGATGCCATTCTTTACCTCTATAAATCTACTATTCGACCTTGTATTGAGTATTGTTGCCATATCTGGGGTCGTGCACCCTCTGATTCTCTAAATCTGTAATGCTGTAGGTGATGAACTTGCAAGTAAACTTGACACACTCTCCCATCGCAGATTTGTGGCATCCCTTTGCCTCTTTTATAAATACTTTTACGGAAAATGTTCAACTGAGCTCTCTTCTCTCATCCCTGCATTAAAGACTTTCAAGCGAAACACAAGATATTCATCTAATTGCCATGATCACACTGTCAGCATCCCAAAATCATCAAAGAATTTTTACCAACAAAGTTTCATTCCTCGCTCCTCCACTCTCTGGAATTCTTTACCCCAGTCTGTTTTTCCTTCTCATTATAATCTTCAACATTTTAAATGTAATGTCCATGTTCACCTTTCCTCCTAGTACCTCAATACACATTAGTGGTTTTAAACCTTGTGTTGAGCGACTAACTAAAAAAAAAAAAATAATAAAGCAAAACCTCTCCCAAAGCAGACACCTCCGGACCTCTTTCAAAATTGGTCAAAATGCAAATAAATATTCTACTTCTTGCTAAATTGACTCGTCACTAAACTGAACGGCGCGATTCTGTCGGGCGGAGATAAGTGTTTTCACAGTAGTGGCTTAGTGGTTAAAGCGTTGAGTTTGAGAACCCAATATTGAGGGTTCAAACCCCGCTGAGGTCGGGTGTTGAAAAATCGCGACTCCTGAAGGTACTGCAATTACTCGATTCCCTGATGTATTTCGGGGAAAATGAAGGCTAGTCAGGGAGATTAACGCTACAATGAACATCCAAAATATGTAGCCCCACTCCTTGTAGTGGCTTCGACCTTGAGTGGGGCGAGTGATTAAAAAAAAAGAAAGAAGTAGAAAATATTAATCAATAATTCGCCCTCATTTTAAGTAAATTTTAGTGTGATATAATGTGATATATTGGTTTGAATAGCAATGTTCAGATTAAGCTCCATTAGTCATGCCACATCCTAATAAATATAATATTTTGTAAGCTGTCTCTTTTGGTACAATTTAAGCGATGTATAAAACTAAACGAAACAAGCATCTCTCTAAAAGAACCCCTGGATGTTAGCTGTATGTCCTCCGATACCTCCGATGAAAATTCAAAAGTTATATTTGCGCAAAATTTATTTCCTCATATTGACTTCAAAAATAGCATGATACCTATTGCAATGACCTTCCAATCAAAGAACAATAAGAGTTCCTTAACAACATTTAATTCCTTTAAGGTAATCAAAGCTATTACCAAAGTCTAATTTTTGAAGAACACTTATTACTGTTATGCTGTTATTTTTAGGAAATCGCGGTGATCGTCATGCTGAAGTATTTCATAAATGGCTTTTTAAGAATGCATCTTCATTTTGCAACCAATTTCCCATAGCATATGCTAAATTCAAGCAGGCATTTGAAGAAAGTTGTATAGGCTTCGTTTTAATAACAGAAAGAAATAACCCATCCACGAAATGCAAATCTTCAAGGTAAAATTGTTAAATAAACTGAGTTATTTATATTTGAAGTATCTTTATTCATAAGATTACTTTTCATATTTGAGGTTTAATTTTCCCAAAATATTTTCAGTTGAATTTAATTTTAGCTATATCAAAGTTGAGGGTTTGGGAGAAGTAAGTAAAGTAAGTATAACGAAAGTTAGAGGATTAAAATGCTTTCATATGAAAATTAGAGGATTATGGCAAAATATGGCATTCTTGGAACATATTTTCTCTTCACATCAAAATATCGACATTTTTTCTCTCAGTGAGACTCACGCAGCGGACGAACCGGGTGACCTTTACAACATTCATGGATATACTTATGTAAATAAACCAAGGAAAAATGGCCGAGGAGGCGGTGTTGGAATCTATATTTCCAAAAGAATAAACTGGATAAGAAGATATGACTTGGAAAAACCTGAAAATGAATGTATATGGATAGAAGTTGTCCAAAATAAATCTAGAAACTTCTTATTATGTGCTATCTACAGACCCCCTGACACTTCAAAGTATCACAAAATAAACTTCGACAAAATATTTAATGATGTGTTATTACTTGCGAATGAACTTGAAGCAATAATCATGGGAGATATCAACGTTAACTTTTTGAAAACTAATGATCATCCAGCAATAAAAGCTGTATTATCGCTTAATGGTTTCAAGCAATTGTTGAAAGCGCCTACTAGAACACAAGACAATTCAGCGACATTAATCGACATCATTGCTACAAATAATCCGTTTACTATAAGTGCAACTGGAATTATACCATCCTCATGTAGTGATCATGATGTCATAGCCTGTGTCAGAAAGATAAATCATTTTAAATATAGTCATAAAGAAATTAACTGCCGAAATTACAAGAACTATAACCCAGAAAGGTTGCGTAGAAAACTACATGAAGAAAACTGGACACCATTTTATCAATGTACTGACGTAAACTCAGCCTGGCTTTACATGAAAAACATTTTGACAACCACTATAGATACATTAGCACCGAAAAGTATTAAACGAATTAAAGGTAAACCATGCCCAGGGATGACACCGGAGTTGAAATCTCAAATGGATGACCGTGACAAGCTGTTGCGAAAATTGAGAAAAACGAAATCCAGACCTGATGTAGCAAGATTCAAACGTAAACGTAACATTGTTAATAGACTTGTTCGGAAAGCGAAAGAGAAATACCAAAGGGAATTGTTAGAAGACAGTAAGAATAGTCCTAATAAATTCTGGAAGACGTTAAAGAATTTATTCCCGACAAAAACAACTGAATCGTCACCACCATCTTTCACAATAAATTCCAAAAATGCCAGCGAACCAAAATTGATTTCAAACTCATTTTGTGATTACTTTACGAATATTATCGATAAAATAAAAAAATCGGCCTTCATCTTGAGGGATTGTGTATGGACTTGGAGTAAAGTCGTTGCAAAGCCATCACTACAATATTCATTCAGATTGCGAAATGTTACAGTTGCAGAGACAGCCTGGGAACTACGAAAATTGAAAAGAAAGAAATCATCTGGTCTCGATGAAATACCACCGTCAATTCTGAAAGATTGTTCTTCCGTACTTGCGACTCCCCTCAGTCATCTTATAAACCTTTCGCTAAACTCAGGTTCATTTCCTTCTGATTGGAAAAAGTCCAAGGTTGTACCAACCTACAAATCTGGTAATAAAAACAACGTAGAAAATTACCGACCAATATCTGTAATACCTGCAGTGTCCAAAATAGCAGAAAAACTTATTTACTTGCAGTTAACAACATACTTAGAAGAGAATAAACTGTTGAAAAGTGACCAATTTGGATTTCGAAAATCACGCTCAACGGAATTGGCTGCAATAGCGTTTACTGATAAAATCAAAACAAAAGTCAATGAAGGGAAATTGGTTGGTTCCATCTTTATAGATCTGAGCAAAGCCTTTGACACCCTTAGCCACAGTAAATTAATCTCAAAGCTGCAAACATATGGAGTGAACAACACCGAGTTAGAATGGTTTTCAGACTACTTATTTAACCGTAAACAACGTGTCTGCTATGGTAATATGTTATCTGACGAAGGAGATGTTTTCAGTGGAGTTCCACAAGGTTCCATACTGGGGCCACTACTATTCATACTATACTTTGATGATTTCCAAGACTGTTTGAAACATAGTGAACTAATAAAGTATGCCGATGACACTGTAATCTATGTTGCTGGCAAGGATCCGTTCATAATAGAATCCGGATTATCTGCTGATATGCAAGCCATTGCAGACTGGTGTTTAGAAAACGAGTTGATTTTGAACTTGAAGAAAGGGAAGACGGAGTTTATGCTGTTTGGGACTGCAAAAAGCCTTAATTCACAAAAAGAAACCATTAACATAAACTATCAATACAACTCTATCCTCGTCACTACAAGTTACAAGTACTTGGGTATTACATTGACTCCTACGCTGAACCCTGAAGCGAATTTTAATCTCGTGATGAAAAAATGCAACTCACAATTACGCCTACTAAAGAAAATTCAACCTCTCCTGAGTTGCAATGCAGCAAAAACTGTGTACCAATCGATGATACTGCCTATTATATCGTATGGCAGTCTATTACATCTCAATAAAACAATGACCCAACGAAAAAGGTTGACATCATTCCATAAACGCTGTCTTACTGTCGTGAAAGATGCTCAATCAGAGATGTTATCGCCGTTGGATACTACGTTTATCAAAGCATGCGAGGTAGTGAGACAATGTTTGGATGGAAATGTCTGTTCGAACTTTTCAAATTATTTTGAAAAGAGAATCCATGGAAAGAATACCAGAAACGATGGCTGTCTCCTCGTACTACCGAAGATCAAACTGGAATATTCGCGCGGATCCTTCTACTATATGGGCACATTGTTATATAACTCATTACCAATAAAATTAAGAAAGATTGATGATTTTTATGTTTTTAAAAAGGAGTTATTTTTGTTTGTTTTATCAAACAGTATTGAAAAATAATGTTATCACTGTTTTTCTGTTGAAGAAGGTTTTGGTGGTTGATTGGGAAGCGGAACTGTGGAGTGGGTTTTCTCTACCTCTATACTTGTTGTTCTGTCCGGTTTTTTATGGGAATTTTATTTTATTTGGATTTGTGTCATTCTATTGTGGCTTCTTGTGTCGTTCTATCGTGGCTTCTTACATATTTTTAATGGCTTTTGACCGCTTGTTTCTGCTTTCAATATTTTAGCTTGACTAATCTTTTAACCTTAGTTTTTATTGTAATATATTGTATAAATATTCTATTTAAACTTATTCACAGGACATGCATTGATAGCAGTGTCACATACGCTGAAGCATCTTATCCTGTATAAATATTCTAGAATAAATAAATAAATAAATAAATAAATAAATAAAGCATCTGCATGGAAACAATATTTGATGGAATTTATTTTGAATGGTACTGTTGCTGATGATGCTTTACATCTGGTCGCAGAGAGATATGTGGAGAGAGATGTTGACCACCCTTATTTTACCCAATCAGACCAATTTTCAATATTGTCGGCCTTACCAAATTATCATCATTGGTTGATGCAAACTTCTCATGGAATCAAAAGACATGAATATTTTCACCCACACGGAAAATCTCCCAGAAATTTAATTTTGCAGGCATCCCATGTGCCAGGTCTATCGATACCGACGCAATTTTGGATTGTGTTCTGAATGATCGATATTCTTTTAATGCTGCATCAATTCCAAGAAGAAAGAAAAAGAAGATAACACCATGTGCTTTGACAAAAACCCCTCTAGAACTCTTACTGGAAGAAGTAGGGATGTCTCCTGAAGAATACGAGGACTTGAAGCTTGGTAAATCTCTTTACGGATTAATGAATCCAAAAAAAGAAGTTCCTCTAACAGATTATCATTATATTATGATATAGGAAACCATGTTGAAGTTACTCTATATCAAAAATTCAGAGAGCAAGTCATCACCAATGGGTTTATTGGGTGGAGAGTGCATTCAGAAAATGAAGATGTCATGGTTTTGAATGCATATAATGAAGAAACTGGACTCTTTCAGGTACTTTTCAACAAATCATGATGTTTCTTCTTGCAATTTATTTTTACTGAATATTGTGCTCGATTCCTTTGAAGTGAAAAACGACAAGTTTTCTCTCTAAAGAGTAATTGGAATTTTACATTTTTATTTTACAATTTTACTTACATATTAGTTCAGTTATTGGATTTCTGCGAAAGCAAGAAATACTTTAAAACCGGCTTTGTTTTTCTTTTTTTTTTTCTGCTGTCCAAACCTAGCGGTTTTTTGAAATCTCGTGCGAATGTTTACACAAAGCCAAAGTCATGCATTTCAGTCGAAGAAGAAATTCACAACAAAGAACCAACCAAAAGGATCCCAAAGCAGCTTTAGTCAGTATAATTAAAGAAGATGCACATTTTCAAAACTGAAGATGAAGAATAAAATTTGTAGCAGTAATTTATTATTATCTTATATTATATTATTATGATTCAATGGTGATTTTTCGTTTCGTTTTATAAATAGAATGAAAAAGTAGTTTTGTTTTTGTGACTAATATCTAAGGTTTTTTCTAAAAAAAGATCATTGTTCGTTTCAAATGTGGGCTGTAATGTTTTTTAAGCTCTGGATGCGTACAGCTCAGCTTAAGTTCCATCTCAGCTCCAAATGTCTGCCTGCTCACCATCACTTTTTATATCTTTAGCTAATGTTTCACTCTAGCTATATTTTAAGCTTATGTGCTTGTATAATGCTTTGAAGTGCAGTATTGTTTTTTGTCGGTGATCAGTAGTTTTTAGGTTATCAATGTCTCTAATTATGGACAGCTTTCCTAATTTTGATATATAATTCGAAACACTTCACATCCTGTAAAAAACATTTAACTTTCAGTTTTTTATTTTTCATGATCAAAATTTTTGTTTACTTTTTTGTTTGCAATTAGTCCATTGGTAATTAGGAAGATTGATAGCAACCTTTAATGTTTGAAGCATGTATATGATATAATTACGTAATTACTTTGAAATCAGAAATGATCAATGTACACTTAACATTATTCTGTATACTCAATAAAGTATATAAGTATTTTTCATTCAGATGTAAATAAATATATGGTCTGGTGGTATATATAGTTTAAAGTTTTTGTAGTTTCAATTATGCGTTCATGAAGCTCTGGGGAGTACGTACACTTATATATAATAACTGTAGTGTGATAATTCTAAAAAGTTGCAAATTAAGAAGTTTTTAGTCAAAGAGCTATGTGTTTGTATTAGGGGAAAATGTTTCAATGCTTAAGCCTTTCTAGATAGAAAAGAATTTTTTTGTTTCTTGTTTGGGTTGTAATACTTTAACACCTTTTTCTCCTCAGCTCCAACATTACGTATTGGTTGTCTGCTCTGCACCACTTTTGCTTGATGATTTTTTAGCTAAGATATACTGATAATGCCCCCATTTACGAATCTTCCTAATCACGATTGTTAATGAACATTTACGTTGTGCTCAATTTTTACGTGCTGTGTGGACCCGTGTATGTAGTGTTAATGTCGTATTGTATTGTTAGTCACAGTTGATATGTTTCTTTGTAGTTGAACGTTTTTATTTGCTCATGTTATCTGTTGTGAATTTATTCCTGTTTGTATGTGGCTTGTGTGTGGATCGAGCGTCAGTATAAACTACGTATTTATTATTATGTTATGTTTGTTGATTTGTTTGTTGATGTTTTTTCTATAATCGTGTTTTGTTTTGTAATAATATAGCCCTGATCATCATCCTGGCAAATTGAAATGTTCTGTGTATAAATTCAAAATACTGTACTATTAGTAACACAATACAAAATTTTGGTAAATTTTGGTATAAATTTATAGAGCATATACTTTTAATGATCAAGATATTTTATTACTTTTTGTATTTGCAACATTGGGAATTCTGTTTGTATGTAGTTAAGAAGATTGGAAGTACATATCAAATGTTTAAAGTATATTACATGATTTTCATACGTAATCACTGTGATATCAGAAAAGATCAATATAAACTTAATCGTATGTTGTATACCCAAAATAAACAATGTTTCATGTCATTCAGATGTATATGCAATAAAGTTTTACATAGTATCAATTACACTTTCGGCATGCCTTGTAAAGATCATTTACACTGAGCAGCAGTCAATGTTGTATTGTATTGTTCAATCATTCAAAATCTTTCAAGTTTCAAGAATGTTATTGTTAGTCTTCCATTTTCATACTTCAGCTGATTTTGCAGAAATCCTTCTGCCCGTAAGGGCATCTTGTTATAATTGTTATTATAGCAAGATCAATATGTTCATACCAAACGAAAAAATGTGATGGCTGAAACTACATGGCATTGTTCGTGTTCAATTTTTTCCATCATTAAAACACACGAACGTGATGACGTCAGTGGCGATATCACTTGTTGTCATTGTCGTTTAATGAAGGAGATAACTTCTTTAGTATGTTTGAAAATATAAGCTACTGTTTGTTCTAAACGTATTAATTCGTCTTCTTCTCTGTGATATTTAGTACGACATGAATGCAGCTCATATTCATGCTACAAATGATCATCAATACCACTCTGTACCTGATGTGTCCGTGGAAAGCACTTTCTTGCAGAAAATTAAAATTGCAAGAAATATGACGTCAAAGTCCATCTCGAAACTTCCATGTATGGACAAATCCGTGCAGAAATATGGTGTTGTTACAGATGATAACGATTTTGAATTTGTACATACGTTTAGATATGGGATATGGGATGGGATAGATATATAGAAAGGATGTATGGCCATGGAACTTTTGACAGTGAATTAACTCTGAGAGCAGCTTCAAATTTCCATAATATTGAAATAAGGATGGTGTCAACACTTTGTAGAGATGCATCAGTACGTAAATTAACAACCTTATGGGTTCATAACATTAGGACATTTGTCTGAAGAACAAGGTATTCATTACCTAGTCAAAGATAATGAGTCAATTCATGTAGAATCGGATTATGTACTTCATTTGTAGCACTTCGTGACCTCCCTCACAGAACCAAACAAAAATTTCAGAAAATAAAGGCCAAGTTATTTAGATAGCAGATCAAAAAAGTTCTCAAACTTTTCTCCTGCAAGTTTTGAGAAATAAGGTTATATGTTAATTTATACGATATACTTGATATATCGATATTCTTCAATTAATCAAGTAAAAGAGACCAGAATGACTATTCTAAGCTTCTGCCAATTTTTACATCACATGTCAATCACGTGTGTGCCAGCATCTGTTTGGTCGTAAATTAAAATTTAAGCGGTATGTTAAACAGTTCAGCAGTTCGCAGTTTATCTTCAGTTAGCTATTGTTTTCTCATTTTCATAAATTTGATAAATTATTATAAATTTTGAATCAGGTTAGATGAAAATGATAACATATGTAAACATTTGGCAGTTTGTAAACAACACATAGAAGAATTAACAAGAGACATCAATGATGGAATAGCAAATGAGGTAGTCTGCATCCGTTTTCGCCAAACATGACTGTTTATTTGCATGTTTTTACCTTAAGTCCTACGCAAAATTATGACCTAATTTAGTACGACGAAGAGTTCGATAGTGAGCAGCTACAAGATTATTCGCAAGGCATCGATGAGGACCCGTCTGAAGAAATAAACGAATTTGGACTAAGTGAATCACAGGTACTCTTTTTTGAAGTTTGGTAAATGATGCATAAGTTCCAAGATATTCTAGTGATTCTGTTTTTCCTTATATTCAGTGGGAAAAAGTATTTAATCCAACAACCGGTCGATGGTGTTTCCCAACGGATTATCCATATAAAATTGACAATGAATTGACAATTCCTCAGAACACTTGAAAAACAATGCAAATAAACGGAAACAGTTTTTTGGAAATACGGACACTTTTGAAAGATATTACCCAACTGTTGAGAAAAATGAATGTGATTGTAATGTATGATTAATGACAATGTCAAACTTTTGTATTTTAGCGGACTTTGTAAACTTTTTCCATAGCTTCCTTGGCCTTGTAATGAAGATGGAAACCTTGCTTTTATCGTTGATGCTGAAATTAAAGTTTTTTCGTTGCATGGAATAATCCCTTCTTTGATTCATAAATTAGTTTGCTCAAATGACTCACGTTGCTTAATTTGGACTGGCGAGGAAGATGATATTTTTCGTTACAAGTCGATTTGCGCTGGGAGTCAATTGGGCTGGTATTACATTCAACTTGTCACATCATCTCGTTCAAATTTTAGTGCATTTTGTCAAGGATTAAACTTTATATATGGCTTATCATCAGAAAAATTTATGGATCCTAAATCATTCCGCGATTGGTGGTTTTCTTGGGCATCACATCAGGCCATTGATTTTAGGCAACAATGTTTTGCATGTGGAACATCTCCACCGATCTTAGCTTGTGATGGTACTAAAATTGGTCCCAGATCAACCATGATCAATATTGACCCTGTTGAGCGTGCAGTTGGAATTATTGAAGAGATAACTTCCCGGCGACTTGATCGGTGCTTCATAACATCACCGAGTAACGGTACTGAGTTGTCTCGTAAATGTCGGGAAGCTTGAAATCACTTGAAATATATTTGTGACCTACGATGTGGTAAAGTGAGCAATAAAGATGCACTTTCATTTTTAGAAAAGGAGCCAAAAGACCACGTTTTACTTTCTGTTTTGCCCGAAGAATCAAAACCTTTGTTTTTTCGATTTAATAACAACTTGCTTTCCAGTAATCTTGCTAAAGCAACTACTGAAATGTTCCGGTATTTATCATTTGATGCAACAATTCGCTCACTGGTTCCTTTAAGTGCAATACCAGAACTAGAGCAATTAAGTTTAGCTGCTGAAGAAGGTCGATTTATTGATTTGCCTTCCATAGTGTCAAATTTGCACAAATGTTCTCCTGTGTTAGCACATTTCATCAAATCATCGTATACGGAGGACTACTTAAACGTAGACGAAGATTGTTTGAAACTGTTGCGATATTTAGTGGACAGAATAGAAGAATATAGAACATCGTTAATTCAACCCATTCCAGCTGTTGCTGTCCAAGGAACCTACAATCCACCAAAACTTGGTCGTGCCTACTATTTTCGTCCGGATGGCTGCCAAATCAGGCAACCAAGATCTTTTCCAATTGATGGAAAAGACGCAGTAGTGGCCAATGCAGAAAAGGCTACCCTATTGTGACGACTAAAGGGTGCCGTTTTATTTTTTTGTGGTTTTGTCCATTGCATGGGCATTGTTACGGATTCCATATTGTCGATGGGCAAGAAGGAAGAAAAGATCCAGCAAATTCATTATATTGCCACCTAGAAGATGCTCCAAGTATCATTTATTACGATTTCGCTTGTGGTCTAGAAGAGTACTGCCTTAACCGAGAAAATGGATATGTTAAGGATACCGCCTTTTTTCACGACATCTTTCATAACTCAGGGTACCGCCTTTTTTCACGACATCTTTCATAACTACAATCATAAATGCAGTGATGTATATAAGTCACAGTTAATGCCTGGCCTGGAAGGTGTTAATTCTTCGATATGTGAGCAATTTAATAGCTTTCTCCAGTGTATCAAAGGATCAGCTCGTCATATGTCGCAAGTCAAGTTTATGTTTTATGTACAATTTATGATACATATTTGGAACAACAAAAAGCAAAAGTCTTATGACCGTAAACTAAAGACAGCCATTCATGGGACATTTTGACAACGTATATATAATATTTTAATATATTTGTAACATTTGGCTACTATTACCAACTTAAAGGAAGAAAAAAAAAGTTTGTTCTAAATCTACTTAATATAATGAGAAGCTTGTCGTATATTTATCTTCTGTCGAAGCTTGTTGTTTGAAACATGGTTGGGTTATGCAGACACGCAAGAACCAACCAAAGTGACCTTATCTCTTGTACGAAATTCTGTTGAAGCTTGCTGCCTGAAACACGGTTGGGCTTTGCAGACACGCACGGACCAAACCGAAGCGAGCTGATCATGTACGGGATAGTGTCGAAGTGTGATGCGTGAAAAAAGGTTGGGTTATGCAGACACGCATGTACCAAACCGAAGTGACCTTATCTTGTACAAGATTGTGTTAAAACTTGTTGTTTGAAACACGGTTGGGCTATGCCGACAGTCATGAACCAAATCGAAGTGACCTTATCTTGTACGAAATTGTGTTGAAGCTTGTTGTTTGAAACATGGTTGGGTTATGCAGACACATATGAACCAAACCGAAGCGAGCTGATCATGTATGGGATAGTGTCGAAGTGTGATGCGTGAAAAAAGGTTGGGTTATGCAGACATGCACGGACCAAACCGAAGCAAGCATGTTCCATGTTTTTTTTGGGTTTTTTTTTAGCCATGACATTAAAATTGCACGCTGTGCTACACATCATAAAGGACTAGAAGAAAAGTTATTTTTTATTATTGTTATTTCCATTTATTCGTTCGATTGCCGATTTTAGACCTATTACAAATATAATAGAATCTATCGTCTAGCTTTCAGTATCAACAGTCATTATAATGAAATGAAATGAAAGTGAGATGAAAATCATGCATTTTATTCTTTTGTTAAAAAGTTACATTTTTCTTTTCTTGCTACCTTCATCATTTGTGCACGAGTCACTGAATTTAGATGATGATGAACTTTCGAGTTTCTCAAATGTTTGTCCAGACGTAAATGCCACTCATTGCAATCTTTGCAAAACAGTGGCAAAGGGTTTCCATGTTTCCCTAAACGACACCATAGGAAAAAAACACGCATCCGACTTTGTTGTTCTGCTGCAACATTTTCATCTATCTTATGTAACTCGACAAGGTGCCTTTTTAGTTTATCGGTTACAAAAGAATTGCACTCAGGGCATTTATAAACATAACTTCGTCTGCTCTTATCCGTTGTCTCTTCAACCACATCTATACCACCTAAATACTTTCTCATCAAAGAATGGGTTTGCATCTGCTTCTTTTGTTCTCTTCTATCCCCTATATTTCAATTTCCGCGCCTTAGCGAAGGAAATTGTTTGATTTAGACATTCTATATATCTAACTCTCTCCATAACAGTTTTTTGCCGTTTTCGGAAAGTCCGTTCGAATTTCGGATTGTTTGTTTATTCAGAATAGTTAATGACAGACCCAAAACTCTATGCAAAATGAAATACAAAAAGGCCACTTTCAATAATAATTCACAAAAAATAATAAGCTTTTTATACTTTTCAAATACTTTTAGAAGTTATTTTAGCCGTTTTATATTTAAAACTTCCCAATTCAATTATCTTTAAAATTTCTTTAAAAAGTCAGTAAAATATGCACACCGAACACGTGAATCGTTCTCGAACCGTTTGGTTTATGTTTTGAGGAAATTGTAGGTAGAAGCTTTGAAGAAGAGTTTTAAGACCTTATCTACTATTGCAATCGAAATATAATCATAAGAACATTCCTTATGGAGGAAATATTGATGTTTAGCTGACTCTGGGAAAAATTCTTGAAAAAGAAGGTGAAGGTTTGATAGTAAACGAAACTTTGCTGTGACAAAAACTTTCAATATCGCAGCAGAAAAGTATTATAGTATCAAAACATTACTGGTGAATACGTCTTATCAATAAATGCATGAAACATGTTCATTTCATTTAATAAATATTACACCGAAAGTTGAAGATATTGAAAAAAAAAATAAACAAATGAAATTGTCATAGTAGCAGCACAAATCATTAGTGAATGAATTGACCCAAACATACATACATACTGAAAGTATTAACATGTGCAAGATATTGGTGAACGATATGTCTTATAAAACTGCTTTTCTGGCTCCGAAACGTCATAGTGAATTGAAAAGCTGTAATAAATTAAAGAAAGGAGTTTGGGGAATTCCGGACTGTTTCAAATTATTCATCACTGTACAATGCTCGGTCAAGCTATCACTTCTGTGGAACTGATTAGTTTTAAATTCACATTTAAAAGAATTTAAGATGACATTGTTCAAAATAATCCTGCAAACCGTCAATGGAGGCACAATGATTTAGTTTGGGTATATATGTCAGAGGAAAAGAAACTTTGGATGATGATTAGAATCCAACCAATTATATACATAAAATGAGATGACTAAAGCCTTGTGAAAATTTGGAGTGTAACATGTTCTAGGACACAATATCTTAAGTTGATTTTTTTTGCGTGGATTAAGTTTTGCAACTTTTGCGAAATTTGGCCAAATTCGCAAAAAATAAATCCACGCAAAACGTCAAGACATGAACGATTCACGAAAATAAATCCACGCCAAATTTCATGATTTTATTTGCTCATTTTTTGGCTCTGTGTACCTTTTATATATTAACTATTTCCTTGTACTTATCAAGCACCGATTGGTTTTGCGATGTGGCAGGCATGGAAATGATGATTTTTACTGTTACTTCGAAGCTATATTATAAAGTACACACATTTCACTT
Source organism: Turritopsis dohrnii (assembly GCA_027922465.2). NCBI lineage: Eukaryota > Metazoa > Cnidaria > Hydrozoa > Anthoathecata > Oceaniidae > Turritopsis > Turritopsis dohrnii. The sequence goes on along the minus strand of BQMF02000149.1, from coordinate 529,944 downwards.
TGTGCCCATTCGCAAATATAAATCCAAACATTTTCCTTGAGAAGCTCTGACTCGAAAACATTAATCCACGCAAAATGCTCTCAAACCTTGGCTCACAAAAATTAGTCCACGCAAAAAAATCCCCTTAGGTATATCATGTTCGAAAAGAACATTTTCATACAGATCCTAACAAAGGTTCATTGTGTCATTTGTCTTTTCGTGCACATTGGTGTTATTTATAGACACCATAGAAGTGGTAATATGCAGACAGTTGTGGATCTAGAGTGTAGTCGCGACTTGTGGAGAAGCACATTAACATAAGTTGTGAATTCAATTCATATTATCAATGGGGTTATTTGAACCTTTTTCTTTTATGTTTGAATTGTTAACACTCCCCTACACAAGTTGCGGCTTACCTCTGGATCCGCCACTGGCACGTTAAGTCGAAATAGATTTTCGTATTGTATATATGTTATGTTGATTTAAGTTATGTATATAATTTTTATCTTCTTGTAATCCTGTTAAATGTCATGGATTAAAATCTTTGAAATGCCCAAGTTTCTCCTGCTCCTATTAATGCAAGTTATGAACAATTTCAATGTTTATTTAAATATATATTACCAACAATGTTTACTTAAATATATTACCGAATTCACATTTCTGACAAAATTTGGAAGGTGTGCACAAATAACAATTGGAAGGTCCTGATATTAAAGTTGGCAGTTACTTGCAGATTTTTCCCTGATTTTTCCTTGATTTTCAAATGATTTTGGTTCACTTCTATCGAATATCATTTTATTCTTCATGTGAACCATAAGTCAATCTTTTAAGAATTTTCTGTAATCAACTGAAGATAGCAAAGACATGAGAAATTGTTCAAATTAAAGTTTACGTTTTTTTACAAGACGCCTTTTCACCATTTCTTCAAACGACAAACCATCTAAAAAATATCGTTACAGGATATAATACAAGGATGGATTGTTGGGAATTAGAAAAGTTTCCATACCTGAAATTTCTTCATCATCATCCGAATCTTCTTGCCTAGAGGAAATTACAAGAGCTTTTAAGGAATTTCTTTCAGTCAACTTGGATTGGAAAAAAGTTAGAAGTAAAGAGTAACGTAAAAGAAGTGTTAGAAAGCTTACTCTTTTTGCCTTAATAAATCATCTAAAATAGCCAAACTCTAAAAACATAAAAAACAAGCATACCAACTAGAAATATATCAAGACAAAAAAATTAATTTTTCACTTCATACAATTTTCTTCAACAATTCTAATATGAATGTTATCAGTAAGAAATGGTTGCAATAGCATTTACTTCCTTTCTGTGTATACCAGATTTCTTGCCATGTAATAGGATAATGGATTCTTTAACCAAAACCTTATTAACATAGTCGAAGTTCTGAGATACAAGCAATTTGAATTAGCAGAGGTTTTTGCAAGCTTAATAATGCATTATACTTCGATTACTCACCTTCCCATCATTCTGGAGGTAAACCTTTTGGACTTCAGAATGAAGCATACATACTTGATTGTCAGTAAGAAATGTTTCATATGTCAATCCTATATTGCCTGAAAAACCCTAGAAATTCTTAGGAAAGTAACTAAATAATGACTACCTTTGCACATATAGTTTTCAGATTTTCTTATAGGACTCTTAATAAATCTAACTCAGTTAAATACTTCGAAGATAATCTTTTAATCAAACAAAATCCCCAAATTTATGCTATCATAACTAAAGGCTACCTTAAGGGAAGAAATTGTTTGCGGAAGAAATTTGTATGGACCTTTTGTTGCGAAGCTGATTTTGCTCAAATCCGCAAAAATAAATTCCGCAAAATTTTCCATTCGCAGAACTTTTCTCCGCAAAACTTTCCAAATTTTTCACCCGTAAAGAACTGATTTTTCTCTTTGCTTTGCATGTAAATGAAAGTCTCGTCTTTAAAACGTTTAGAAAATGAAAAAGGGTATTGATAAAGGAAAGAAGTTGAGGTTATTGAACATGTAAGGATTTATTTATCACTCTTCGTCAACAACAATACAAACAGCATCAGCACTTGCAACAAGTTTTGCGCTTCGTACTGTTGCTTTTACTTTGAAAAACAATCTTATGTCGGTGGCAGAGGTATCAGTTTTTCTTTATTGTTTTTTACTTTTTCCTTCATGGGAAATAGACCTAGACTGAGTAATAAACTCAGTTGCATGTGTTACATTGACCTAAATAGGTATTAAATCAGGTGTTTTCCGACTTTAAATTTTACTAAATTCCTTGCATGCGTAAAATCTCGTTTGAGGTCGTCATCTGCAAAAATATATTCCGCAAAAATTTCTTCCGCAAACAATTTCTTCCCTTAAGATACAAAAAAAACTGCCCTTTCATTTACATGAATGAGAAATGTGACATATAAATGTTATAAATGTATGCATACGTCTCATTCGGCTACCAAGTTTAAACTGTTTGTGAATCGCTGACTCCATCTGAAATATATAAATATATATATCTGAATATATATAATATATATCGAAAAAGTTTCTTTAAATGTTGCTATTGCTTGAATTTATCGTTTAAATCTTAGATGAGTTTCTCTAAAGAGATTCTATTAGGTTCATATTCTAGGATAAGAAAAAAATAACAAATGTCTCTCACGAAAACATTGTCATAAAAATTGTCCACATGCCATCATCACGTGAAAAAAATTTTTAAGGAGTGAAAAAAAATATGACGACAATTCTCGAAGAAACAGAAGAAGCTAAGCGTGGAGAAGACGTGGAAAACTGGTCAACCTAAAAATATCATGTTAGAAGATGACAAATTTCTTAACCTCATCTTGTCATTAAGATAACCTAAAGAACATGATGTTCAAAGTCATGAAAACACCAACACCTCCAGTTTGATGTTGTCATTTTACTTATATCTCAAGTTTTGTACAATTTGACATTATGGTTAACACCAATTTTTACGCAGTGTTCTTGACATTCAATGCCGTGGTCAGCTGAAGACTCGTCAAAGTCAAAAACAGCGACTCTCTTTACAATGATGAAAGCGCGTACCAATTCCACGCTGGAAATTGGGGGGTTTTGCGTAAAAGATTCAAGTAATAATCGCATTATAATAATAACTTGGTTATCATCACTAAAACCAAAAAATTTATCAAAGTTTTCCAAAATCCACATGTCGTCATTTCTTCCACCTACAAAACATTCATGTCGCCAACAATTTGGATTTTAACCACATGAAATTGTTATTAGTTCGCTTTTAAGTTTTTTTTCCAAAATGTTTTCCACGTCTTCTCCACGCTTAGCTTCTTCTGTTTCTTCGAGAATTGTCGTCATATTTTTTTTTCACTCCTTAAAAATGTTTTTCACGTCATGTGCTCACATATTACACACATTATGATGTTTCCCGCGTAAATCTAATTTCTATTAACTTAAAGAACGGACATATGAGCTTGAGATATGATTTTCATTATCGGAAAATTAGAATCCGTGCTGTCATTTTGGTGCATGTTATTTTTCATCAACTGAAATTTGCAGTTCAAGGAGGATTCTTGGCATTATACAGCTTTTTTCGAGGTTTTTTACTAACTGGACTGCAAATCATGATGTTATATTTCTACGAGAATAGACAGTTTGCCAACCTTGGAAATACAAAAAAAGGATCCTCTGAGAGAAGGAAAGTATGGGAAGAAATGGTTTCTATGTTAAACAAAGTAGAAAATCCTAAATTTAAAGTGCATGGTCATTCTGTACGAGATCGTTTCAAGACATTGACAGACAATTTTAAACGAACGAACAGGGAAGAGGAAAGTGCATCAGGTATAAGTCCTGATGAAAGTGAGGTAGATATAGCACTAATGGATATAATTGAACCTACGGAAGTTGCACATTCTGAATTCTTACAGCAAAAATTGAAAAGGATGTTGAGAAAGAATTAGAAATGAGAAAAAGAAGTCTTGAAACTTTTTCAGAAACTAAGGAAAGAAATGTTAATGAAATGATGCCTCCCAAAAGATCTTGGAATAACGGTTCTGATATAGTGGCATACTTCAGAGAAAAGTGTGATCAAGAAGCTGAACGTAATCATGAAGAAATGGAAATAAAAATAGAGGAGCTAAATTTGAGACGTGAAGAGTTGGATTCACAAAGACAGCACCAACAAATGTTATTTAGCGCTTTGAGTGAGCAAAAAGGAATGACAAATCAAGTCTTGCAAAATCAATTGCAAAGTCAACAGCCACTGCAAGGGGCTATTTTAGCTTTACTTCAAAACATTGTTTCAAAATAGTTTACTGTATGCATATACTTATTTTCAAAACATTTTTTCTTATTTTGTTTCATATTGTGCTTTGGGACCTTTTGCCCAATGTATGATAGCATAGTAGTTTGTTCATTCTAGAAGTTTTAATTAGAAAAGAGAACATTTTGTTATTTTATTGGAAATATTCTAAAATTATTAGATAAAATTAGTCATATACTGTAAACATCTGTTAATTCGAAAACCCCAGTGACCAAAAAATTTCTTCGAATTAGCGAATGTTCAAACTATTGGATAATTGGAAAAAAATAATTGTTCAAAATAAAGAATGTTCGAATTAAGCGGCATTCAAATTAACGGATGTGTAATGTACAGTGTAATCATGCACAATTGTGGTACAAGTCTGCCAAAACGATGTATCATATCAAGACATGTGCAGAGATAGGCAAACCTTTTTAACAAAATGCATAATGCTTCCATACCGTTGCTAACTAGTCTGTTATAACAAGTTATACGATCTGGAATTTGAAGACCTTCTTTAATTCGAGGAATGTTGTTTCTCTTGAATTGAAATTCACTGAAACATTCCTCATCAGTCAAATCTAGCAATTCAAATCTTTTATAACAGGTATAGGGTAATTCAGGGTTTTTTGATTTGTTGAAATCGTATAATATTACTAATTCTCTTCATCATTCAAAATTCCTGAATCATAAGCCAGAAGAAGCTGCTCTCTCACTTTCCTCAATCTAGGCATATTGTGAATGTTGATATTAATTTGACTGCAAGAATTCCTGCGCATGTTATTTTTTATGATTCACCATATTTGTTTATAATTTACACTCATTTCATTGGTTAGATATGTTGCCGTTCTCATGGATCACCTCTTCCAATATGGTAACTCAAAAACAAACAAGAGGCCAACACCATGATCCAGACCTTCTATGTTGCTGTTTTTGAATCATAAACTCCCTAATGTACAAGCTACAGACTACAGATCTTGCTTTTTCAACATTGTCGTCCATTGGCCTGGTAGTGTACATGACGTGGTTAATGAAAGTTTCCATACCGTAAAACCAGATCTGCAAATACAAGTTTGAAAGGGGACTAGAACCTAATCATGATTAACTTGATTATCTTTGGCGGGAGAATTTCCAAACATTTTTCCAATCATTTTGCACGTGAGTATGATGTGAGAGATGAATCAAGGAAAAGAAGAAGAAAGAGAAAAGTAAGGTTTTTATTGGTTTTTGATTTTCTCTATGGTAATTATTCAAATAGCGTTCAAACATTCAGAACGGGTTTCGCTGTAGATTTGAAATTTCTAAATATTCTAGAAACAACATTGAAATATTTTCAAAACAACATTGAATTTTTCCATGTTGGCAATCTAAAATCTTTACTCCAACTATCATGAAAGATATCCCAGTAAAATTACATTACCATGATAGTAAAATATCAGCTTCTTGTATTAATTTTGTAGATAGATGCAGAAACCAAATCAAAAAAGGAGACTGCATCCAAGCGTTTACAAAATGTGTTGATAAATAACTCAACGGTTGGTCACAGATGTTTTGTGGTGTCATTTCCAATCATCAGCGATCACAGTCACCACGTTATTGGCCAAGTATAAGTTTATATCCTTAATAAGTATACCAGCGCCAAGGCGCGGTCTATTGCCTCCCATGTTCAGCCTGCATTGTATCACCACCTGCTCCAAATTATTGCACTTAAAACCAGCGATAAGACTTCCTTTGCTGCTGGCTTTATCGCTTAATAAAACTCGTTTGCACGTGAAGAGAAATACGTTCCTGGTGGTGTTTCAAATCTTATATGTTCTTAACTCAGCCGTTCATTGCCGCGTCCGCATTTAAAATGTCAGTAGACTTTCTTGCTTTACACAATGCATTCCGAACGTGAACTTCACGTGGTTTTTACTTACGATTTTAAACCAATCAAATATCAGTTTAACAATACACTCAAAACGAAAAACTTTTCAACTTATTATTAGCTTTTTGTTTTACGCGCTCTAACATGGGTGCTATCAGAAGTAGGTGAAAAAATTGTTTCTCTTCTTAAAAAGATCACACGGGAGGAGAAAAAATGCACGTGTTAAATGAATGAAGTGAATAAAAAACGTTCGATCAGATTAAAATAGATTAAAAGAAATCGATAAAAAGAAATTAAGACAACTATTAAGACAAAAGCCAAAAAAAAAAATTTTCTTTCATGTTGTTTTTTTCTATTGGTTTTTAAACATTTTGATTGTTCGAAAAAAAGTTCACCCGTCTCAGACAGTCAGGAAAGCGTTAGGATACACTGGCAAACTGCACATGCTGCCACGTTCTGCCACTACTGCTTTTTGTCCAAAATGTTTAATCAGTTAGTTTCTTTGTATTTAGTTGATGTATTGTTTTCAAAGCCAAGTCAACGGTGGTCCTTAGAATATAAAACAAACAATAATAATAAAAACAAAACGTTATCTCTATTGGTTCACCAGCCAAAAAAAGTCACGTTCGATTGGGGTCGCAATGTATTTGTTTCGAACTCACGTCGCACACAAAAAAAGAAATAATTTCGCTCACAAATCAATCTACCATTTTGCGTGACTTACAAACAAACAAACAAACAAACAGACAGAGAATCGGCTATTAATATATAGACTGTTGTTTTCTGTATGTAAGAGACTTAAATTATAAAAATTTTCACTTATTAGAAAGCTGGTATTTTACAACTGATCGATTCAAGATTCAAAGAAATACTGGAGATGTTACAGAAGTCAGTGAAATGAGGCGAATACTTGATCGATATGTTACTTAAGAGTTATTTATAAATGACTGTCCAGATCTGAGCAATAAAAATTCTTCCCACAGTCTAAAACAGTAATAAGTCACATGGTGGAAACTTTGAGAAAGCTAAGGTACTTAGTGGAATCATAGTATCAAAAAAAACATGCAAACCCAGAAAAAATTCAAGACAAGCTGAAATTTGGTCCAGACCTCCAACATGTGTAGAGTCACAATAAAAAAAGCCCCTAAAAATCCTGCCCAGGAACATGCTCAAATCTATAATGGTGAATTTGGTTGTTTTTTTTACGAAAAACACTTAAAATTGTTCTTTTCATAAACAGGCATACATGATCTCGATTGATAGGAAAATTGATCTACAACCCACAAAATATATTGGGAAAACTTAAAAAAATGGTTTTAAAAGGGAAAATACCCCTGCAAGTGGAGATGACAGGTCCCCCCTTCCCCCAAATTCAATGTTGTTTATGTTGAAAGACAACAGAATGTTTCTGGAGTGAAGATAAGCAGTTGGGGGCCTAGCAGCACTTCATACGACATTGAGATCAGGGGGAAGGGGTTTTTCCCAAATATTTTGTGGGGGCTTGTAGAACTAATGTAAAGACACAAGGAAGGTTTGAATATGACCAGGAAATCGTAAAAACAAGTTTATATGAAAGAAGTATGTAATCTTTCTGTTTAAACACTATATTTAAAACAAAAAATGAATGAAAAGGTTAAAAATCGTTCTAAATTATAAAATCGGAAACAAATCTATAGTGGATCATTTAAATAATTAATTTCAACCTGAAAGCGAATTGTTACAGCTCAAACAAATCAAATGCATTTCCATCATCTGTTTCACATTCTTCATCTCCCTCGTCTAAACCATCCACGCACTCATCCACTTTGGGTACAATCTTAAGCAAAAGTAATGAGTCAACTACAGGATTTCTCGAGATTGGGAGATGTTTCATGATCAAGAGGCACAAATTATTAACCAAGTTATACCTCCTTGTTTTGACAATCTTCTCCACGACATTCTCTACAGGTTGGCATGCATTTTAAACCATTTTTTTATTAATATTATTATTATTTATGTTTACTCAGGATGGCCTCTTCAGTTCCTTAAGGTACTGTTATCAATGAGGGTCCTGCGAAGGATGTCCTAGAGCATTAAAAGCCCCATTTGGGCTACAGAGGCTGTAATGACAGGAACCGCTCAACTAGACAACCATCCTACCACAAGCACTCTACCACAAGGCTACCAGTCGGTAGATTGAAGAAGGTTGATTGAAGAGCCTCATTGATAAAAGACAAAATTAGTATGTTTGGCAGACAGGGAAGACAACGGATGGAAGGTTGCAAGATGTTATTTGTTCGATAACTTAGCAGATGACTCAGAAGATGAGAAATATATACTCAGATCAAGGAGGCAAGCAGCTTCAGACAAAAAACGAAGGAATGATCATAGAAAGAAGAGGCTTTTTAAGGATTCTGATAAAAAGTTTGTAAATAGATCAGATTTTTTCCCAAAAACAAGTGTTGATACTTGGAATATTTTTAATTCTAGAACCTGTTATAAATGTGGAGAAAGAGGACACTAATATGCTTCCTGTCCAAAAAATAAGAAATGAACTTTGTAATTATGAATGTAGTGAAGGAAAAGATGAAAATGTGAATGTCGTTGGAAATCTTAAGAAAAGTTCTTCATTCTGGAAAAATACACTAAAAGCATCTTCTTATGTTCAAAGTATAATCGAAAATGGCTATTTCATACCGTCATGGCATTTTGATTTAGATCTTCTCATGTGCTCAGTATCTTTAGTTGAGATCTCGTTATAATCATCGAATACAATGTGAACTGAATCATAATGATTCCTTACGTATTCTCAACATGGCTGTTTACAATGTCCTTGAACTTTGAACCTTTTTGCCATCTCACTCTATGCATAAGGGCCCCACCATCTAACACAAATAAACAAGATTTCAGAGTAAGATCTTCTTTTACAGTCGCCAATTCTGCTGTCAACAAAGTGGAAAGAAAAAAGACAACTTAACCAAATTAAGGTATATTTTGTGTTAAGTTATTTTTAAAAAATGTGTTACAATTTAGTTGTTTATCATAATGTGTCAGTTTTCTCTTTTTAAAAAATTACTTTAAAGGTATAATCACTTTCTTAAAATGACGTAAAAAGGAATCACTCAACTTGAGAAGATGCCACCAACAAATATGGCAGCCTTTCTCCATGGTTTAAGAGCCCATCTTCAAATTGCAACTTGGAAAATGCTTGAAGATAAAACTGGTTTGGTTCCAGAAGAACGGGGATGGTTCATTTCAGATCAATCTCTGTTCCCAATCAAGTCTGACAAACCAGTTGCCCCAGATTCAATTTTAAAAGTTGTGAGGTGTAATTGCAAAAGCTCCTTTAAACAATGTGAAAATACAAGATGTTCATACAAGAAAAATGTTTTAAAATCCATGAAGAATGGAAGCACCAAGACCTAAGTGCAACAATTTATTTCCATTCGAAGGGTGAGAGCATTAAAAAGAATGATAAATAGACATGCAAGTGTTTGATATTTTGACGAAGAACCTTTTTATTTCCAAATCCATCGATATTCTTTATTTTGCTTTATTTGGCATTACAGGGCTGGTCGTGAGAGGCACGCACACGCCTCGGCACACACCTATAAAAAAAGAAAGTGCATGTGCTACATATCGCACATGTAACCTTATTTGCATGTGCTGTCGTACTGATTTTAATTGAGTTGCATGTGCAATCTTAAAAATTTTCTAAGGGGTATTTAATAGATAGATCTAGAGGCAGACAAACAATCCAAAACAAATTTAGACAAACAAAACAGATTTTATTATCTATAAAATCTTTTTACATTACTACCAAATTAATGGTCTTTAAGGAGAATCTCCACAGAGCAATTTTCAAGCGTCCGAGCGCCGAGCGACCAGATGGTCGCTGGTCGCGGAACAATCTCCACACATAATTTTTCTAATAGAATGAGCGCCATAAAATGTAAACAAACCAATTCAAATTATAAAAAAATGGAGGAAAAACACAGACGAAAAATTATTATTCTTATTTTATTACGTCGTAGACTACAAGAGAGTATTGCTATTAAAAACACGAAAATTATGAAAAGAAGATACAAAGTAAACCTGGTTCTTCAGGAACGACGAATGAAAGGAGAATTTTACATTCTTGTTAATCAATTTTTATCCAGAAGAATTTTTTCAGATGTTTAGAATGTACCCGGAACAATTTGAAACCTTATTGACTTGGGTTGCACCCCATATTATGCGTGATCCAACGAAGGCAGATATTGTGCCGCCAGATGAACGGCTATGTGTAACATTAAGATATTTGGCAACTGGTGATGCTATTAAAACCATTGGCCAAAGTTATCGCATTAGTGACACAACTATCGGTAGGTTAGTCCCAGAAACCTGCAATATTTTGTGGACAATTTTGTTAGAGAAAGGGTTTCTTAAGGCACCAAACACACCCGGTGAATGGAAAGAAATTAGCGAAGCCTTCGAACAGAAATGGAATTGATGTCGGCGCAATTGATGGGAAACACGTTATAATACAAAGCCCTCCACGAGCTGGGTCCATGTATTATAATTACAAGAAGTTCCATAGTATAGTTCTTATGGCGACTGTCAATGCAAATTATGAATTTATTCTTGTAGACGTAGGGGACTATGGCCGACTTAGTGATGGGAGTGTTTTTGCTACAAGTAATTTCGGTATTGCTATTAATAACGCGAGGCTTAACTTACCACCACCTAGACAACTAGCAGCTTCTGGACCCTTATACCCGTATGTGTTTGTTGGGGACGACGCATTTCCTCTTGCCTAATGAAGCCATATCTTGGTACAAGGTTATCAGAAACCCAACGTATAGCAAACTATAGATTTTGTAGAGCTCGACGGATAGTAGAAAACGCTTTTGGAATTGCTACTAGTAGATTCAGGGTATTTAGAAAACCTATTTGTGCTGGAGTTGACACTGCTGTAGCTGTTACAAAAGCTGTCGTGGCCTTGCACAATTATCTTATGAAACAAAAATCTAGAGGGCGTTCAAGGTATTATGAGCCAACTATGGTCGATCATGAAATAAATGGTGGTGTAAGAAGAAGGTCCTGGCGAGAAGCATCATTTAATCAAGCTTTGCTGCAAGTATCTAACACTAGCTCAAACAATTACAGTGTGTTAGCCAAACAAGTCAGGGACAATTTCGCAGATTACTTCTGTTCAGAAGAAGGAGCAGTTGATTGGCAATGGGATTGGATTAATAAAACATATAATAACTTTGATAATAGATAGATAACACTTTCAAAATATATAAAAAGACGAGTAATCTATACAGTGTATATATTAGTATACATGTTAATCATGTACATTGGTGAGACACGTATCATTATCTTATGTTCATGTCAGTGTATACGTATCTATCTTTTTAAATGGATGGATGATTTCAGAGGCGTAGTTAGGGTCAGTCAAAAATTGTGGAGTCCAAAATAGTGGCATATACTTCTTTTCAATCTGAAGTGACATTGCGTTAGTTGCACGTTTATCTTTTCTACTTTTAATGACTAATCTGTCCTCCACAAATTTTGACTGAGCTCTGCCTATGCCTCTGGATTTATCATACACATATCCTAACTATGAGTGACAAACAGAGTCAATGACAAACAATGAAATAAATACTAAGCAAAACATCAATGTTGACTGAAGATGAACTAATACCAAAAGTGTTCAAAGTCATTCACTAAATTCATACTTTAGCAGTACCTGCTGATGTTCAATTTTAGCAAGCCTGTTACTTTTTTTAGGTAGTTCTCCCAAAATTGGAACCAAGCTTTGGCAAAACAACTCATCAGCATCAAGTTCTTTCTCTTTAGTGGGAGGTTTAGTTATTGCATCCACTAGCAGTAAATCGATTTTTTCTTGCCTGTCTTCAGCATCATTACCCTTCTGTTTCTTGGCGGATGAATGGTTTCCTCTAGCTGGTCTCTTTATGGGTGCAGTTGTTGGTGACGCAAACATATTGATGTGATGTGATGACATACTTGGAGCAGGTGAAAGAGGCACACTTGGAGTAGGTGAAACAGGGGGTGACAGAAATGGCTCCAGATTAGCTTCTGTCACTCTGTTATGTACGACATCTTTTAAAAACTGCAGAGTCAAAATATTTGCATTTTGCTGGTTGCGAGGAACCAGACCCTGACTTCGATGCAGCATACATTTTTTTTACACATTTTGCCATTGCGTCTCGGATATTTTTCCACCTTCTCCTTAGATCACCTTCTAAATGTACAAAATACAACAACTTTAAAATTGAAAACTTGAAATAGAAAATTTGTTATCTATATTATGAAAGATATATATATATACACTTGTTAATACCTGAAACATTTGTAGCAGTCAATCTTTCAGCTATTTTTTCCCACGCCTTGTCCTTTGTGTTTCTCTCCTTGAACCCTCTGCACCGACTATCAGAAATGCAGTTAAAACATTTAACTTCGTTAATAAGAAGTTCATTTATATCATCATTAGATAGCGGTGAACCCACTGCATTATTTTCATATTCTTCGTCATCATGTGGTGGTGGTGGCTGACCCTCTTGCTCCTCGTAATTTAGGAAAATTGATTGGCATTCTTCACTCTCTTCAGGTGGTGAAACAGTTGTTAAGTTATCCATTAACAATTGAAAAGAGAAAGAACTACTTGAAACAGCAGGAACAGTGCTTTGTTTTGCTGATAGAAACCTTTGGAACAACATGTGTTGATAATTATTATCCGCCATCTTGAAATGAAACATAAGATTACTCTGCAGACTTTAGCAAATTCGAAATGTTTTGATTGGCTGTGCTCATGCGCTGCCGCTGGGAGTAGAAATGAATTCTACTCCCGAGCGCTCGCCGACGAACAGATTTTGGTCGCCAGCGACCATAACTATTTTGTAATAACTGCTAGTACGCATGCGCATAATTGGGCGCTGGTTGCCAGCGACCGAAAATTGCTCTGTGGAGATTCGCCTTTATTATTCTTCCATTGACACATCAGTGTCTTCGTCACTTTCTTCATCATCATCATCATCATCATCATCATCACTCACCACATCAACAACAGTAGGAATAACTTGTTGTTTGTCTTTTACTTGTCGCACTCTGTGTTTCACTTGCTTTTCGGATTATATCTTCTCTTTCTTCATTCGTCCACAGTTTGTCATTAATGTTAATTAACATTAAATTCTCCATGGTATTGTGTGCCAGTGAAAGTCGCCGATCAGTCAGCAAAAGCGTCAACAATGTAAACGCCCGCTCAACTGACGAGTTTGATCCTGAAAGCACCATCACCAATTCAGCAATCAAGCAGATATTTGGGTATTCTTTCTGCTTATATAGAAGAACCTTTTCCCAAAACTCATTTGCTTCTAATCCCCAGTAATTTGCTGTTGCAAATATTCTCAAAAATTTCCACTCCTTGAGTGCATTGTGTAGGTCACACTTTGCAGCCATTAACGGTTGTTGGAAATGTTGGTACAGCTCACTGATTTGATCTACTCCATATGTACGATTATGTGTCCAATGCTTTGGGTCATACCATTTCATTTTTTCAATCATTGGGCTTTGTAGACTTGAAAATCTTTGTTTGAGAAGCTCCTTAAGATCACCCAGTGCTTTGACTTTTTTGGATGATGCGTTATTTCTAATCTCAAGTGAGTGTTTCATTTGCATGATTTCCAATTCGATTCTTTCCTTGTCAATGTTTCTCTTGTGCTTGTCATCACCTTTTATAAAGGACAATTTTATTGTTCCATCCTCTTGAACAAGTAACATTGCCAAATGGCTTGTTAATAATTCATCTTCAGTTCCTGATGTTTCGATCTCGTCATCGATTTTTGAGATAGTCTCGTTAAAAGATGATTGTATTTCATGGATCAGCAGTCCATCTCCCTCAAATACTTTTGACATGGGTCCTATGATCTCCAACAGATCAAGGTAAGTACAAACCAGACACAAAAATCCATAGGAGTAGAGATTGTTCCGTAAAAATCCTGAAACTTTAGCCTTGGTTTCAGGACGAGTTGCTGGATCTGAGCAAACATTTTCAAAGGCAGCTGTTACTGCAGGCCACATTTTCAACAGGTTTGAATAGGCTTTACGTCTATGCCCAACAAATCTCGTGCCAGTAATTTTAGGAGGTGTGTAACATTGTATGTTTAGTGCACTTGCTGCCTCTTTTACTTCACTTTTCGTTTTACCAGAATTTTTCAAAAAGGAGTGCAAGGAACTGTAAAAAGTATCCACACTAACAAAGGCCGTTTCTTTGATGGCATCTTTTAGAGCAAGCTCTATACGATGGTTAGCGCAGTGGATTTTCAATAGCCAGCTGCGATCATTTGAAAGCTGTGTCAACAATCCAGTTTTACTGCCAAAGTTAACATTTGCCCCGTCAGATGTTACACTGACAAGTTTAGTTCGGTAATCCTCTGAATGCATCTTAAAATGACCTATCTCTGAAAAGATGCTATCAATGCCATTCTTGAGTGACGTCGCATCAGTACCTCCCCAGTCAGACATTTCCAACAAAGAAGCAACCATATAAACTAGAATGCCTGAAACCAAGCAAAGCAAAAAAGAAGTCGTATAAGTTTTACGAAACCACAAAAGTTACGGCAATTAAGCCATTACTATTTTTATGAAGGAGCAATTTACGTAATCTATTTTACACACCTGCCCGTTCTGTTCTTATAAGGACCATTTCCTTATCACTTCCGGTTTTTCTTGCTTGCGAGCCATCAGTAAGCACACTCATAAACCTGCTACTTGCCAATAACACAGCACATTTTTCTCTGACACTCTCTGCAATATAATGAACTAGCATGTAGCTTTAGCTAAAACTGCCCCCGCCCTCAAGCATTCCAATTTGTACACACAGCAGGCTATACATTGCAAGCTATACAACGGAAACAAAAACAAAGAAAACTTTTTTATGTTTTTTATCTCTTGGTCCTATGTCACATTGATGCTAATTTATACCTTTCAAAAAGTGTAATTAAGGCTTAACAAGTAATATCAGAAAGTATTGGCAACAAACAAAACAAATGTGTGAACTGAAACCATGGTTACGTATTTTATAATCAAAACAAGATAAACATTTGTTAAAGAAATTCTGTAAGAGTTAAAAGAAAGAAAAAAAACTTTTTCAAAAAAAAATTAAGGCGAAAAATCCATTAGAAATCTGCGTTTCAAACTTTGATTTGAAACAAGAAATAGCCAAACTTTACATAAAAAACAAGAAAAAAATATAAGAAGGTTTTACTGATCATGATCACACCAGGTTTGGGGGAGGACAGAAAGAAGGAAAACATGAAGAACGACAATTTGTAGGCTTTCTTGCATACACAAAAATCCTATTAAAATCTTTTTAAAAGGCAAGATCCGCCAAAAATCAGTGCATTGAATAAAATTTATCGAACGAAAGATTATTTAGAGCTAAAACATATACAAAAATAAAATGTTGTTGGCAAAATTTCAGATTTCAAGCTGTGCTTTAAAATCCTTGTCGTTCCCTTCACTAAAACAAAACAAAAGTAATATGAAAAATGTCTAAGCAATTTTAATATACGAACTTCCTAAATAACATAGTATAATCTTATTATAATAATCCGCGCTGTGTGTCACATTTTCATTTTAGAGAGTGATATATTTAGTTTTATTTTACGGTCATCGTCCTCTTATGTGCGCGTAAAACCACGTAGAAGCGAGAGACACTTTTTTCACGATCATTCCAAAAGCACGTGGCATCATTTGACGTCAGTTTTTTTATGATCACGGGGAATCATTGCATTGCATCCCCAATCGAACGCGACGTTTTTGGGGAAATATCTCAAGAACCAATAGGGATAACTGACGTTTTTTGGGGTCAGCGATACGGGTGATGGGGTGACGCATCATTTGGGCCTAAATTTTATTTGGTACTGCGGATATGACGTCATCAAAATCTTTGATCAGCGATATCTCTGGAACGGTTGGTCGTAGCGAAACGATCCCATACATTTTTTTGATCAGTTTTTCGAGCTCTACAACATGGGTACACTTTCCATTTCCAATTCTTCATTTTATTTTTCCTGAACTGGACGCATGCTGAACATGGGTGGCGAGCGACGCCGCCTTGGCGGCTAGTATAATAATAAATTAGGAAAGAGATACGAAAAAACATTCCACTTACAGTGCCATGCTTTGAAACGGGAAAAAAAGCAAAGTCAGCTAATTAATTGTATTCCACCGTGTAACGTCAACACGAAAGTTGGAAGATGATGATGAACAAAATCGGAACTGACATTTGCCTATCTCGTGAAACTACTATGCCTCCTCGCTCGCTTACGCTCGCTGCGGGGGCAATAAACTCTCGTGCCGCTTTGACATCCTGGTGGCCTGGAAAAAGTACAATTATTTGATATAAATTTTTGCAGAATAATTTTTGGATTTCGGGTGAAAGGGACAAAGATACAGCAATTGTGTAGTACGTACCTTCCACAAGTTGCACTCCATTATCACGTTGTACCTTAACAAGAGTTGTAAATTGTGATAAAGACAAAGTTGGATTGAGGCCAACTCATAAGCTGTGCGTGTTAATTTCAAGAATGCTTCTCTACTGTTTTGATGACACATTTGATCAACGCTTCTTTGAGCTAACGAAGTCCCAAGTCCTTGAATTCTCTGAGACTGTGGTTGTCCTTGCTCTAACTCTAGGGCAATTTTGACCTTGACCATTATGCAAATGTCTAAAAACCTGAAAACGTAGAAAAAAGCATACATTAAATTCTTTCTTTCTTTTAAATCGCGAAGGTTTTTCTCACTCAAAAAGGATTTACTAGTTCATTCATGAAAGTTGGTCACTAAAATTTATTAAGTTTATTTATTATCCCTAATTATTTTCTCTTGTGAAACTTTATCCCCGCGAAAGTTTCTACGAATAGAGTGACAGTTAAAATCGGTATTGAAGCTACATGCTAACACTTGAAGCCTTGATCTGTATCGAAGGAACCCGAATGAAGACTGGTCTATTTGGAACTATGCCACTGATAAAAAAAGTAAAATACCAACCTGATGTTTTGTAATGGAAGTTGTTCCATCAATAATATCTTTGCAGATCCCTTCAGTCGGCTATTTATTTTAGATTTGTGTTTTGCACACAACTTGCACCATACTTTTACCACAAATACTTTACCATTTTCTTCTTTTTTCTCGCAACCAATTATTGCGTTCTTACCCCATGAAATAAAAGTCGAGTATTCCACTCTATTTCCTTTCTTTTCTACACTTGCCATTATCAAAATGTGAACAAGACAGAAATAAAATGATGTTCTTCACATAAAATATTTCACATTCAGTAGAAGAAAACATATCGAATGTAGCAAATTTGTGTATTTTTAAAATAGCCACCTGGTCCATATTCACTTAGAAACTGGAAAGACAGTTTTTGGTAAAACAAACTAAAATTGTCGCTGCAAATAGAAACCATCTCTTGATGATTCTATTTTTCAAAAGTATTTTATTTTTAGAACTCACGGGAGATTAAAGTGTTCGAACATGTGCATGATTTTCTTCTTTTTTTGGTTAAACGATAGACATCAACATGATGAATAATTAATGATTTTATTTCCGCCATACAAGCAATGTTAAGTATCACGCATAGCAACTGTCTACCTTTCCCTAGCAACTGGGAGAACAGATCCTACTGGTACCAGTTTTAACTTCAAAAACCTTGGTTGTTTCAGTAGTTAGGTTGAAATTTACAAGGAAATGTAAAAATTTGCATAGCAACGGTGCCCATTTTCCCTAGCAACGGCTTTATTTCACTAGCGTAACTGTTTTATTTACAATCCAGCAAATAATTGTTGCTCGTTGAAATTCCTTGAGTGATGTAAACATAAAGTAGCAAATTTTTTTCTTGTCCCTTTGACATAGAACGATAACACTGAAAAAGGAAACTAATAATATAGTTAATTGTTTTTGTTTTCGTATTCTTATTTTTTTCGAAAATAATTGCACGTGCGATACTTCGTTGCCGAATATCATTTGCATGTGCGATATTTCGCTCGTGTAAAATGTTTTGGACGTGTGCCAGCATGCGCACGTGTTTCAGGGCAGGGTATGTGCGCTCTATTGCACGCCTTAATCTTACTAGGCGTGCAAAAATATTGGAAGATCAGCTCGTTTAGCACAAGTTAACTGGCGGTTTGGGCCGCCATTTTAATAATTGAGTCCGCAGTTACACCTGTACCGTTGTCGTTCCACTGCCAGTTCTAGTCAACCACAAGGTCGCCTACCATGTGGCTTTCTCCGTTCAACACTCAGGAAGTTAAGATGAATATTTTCTGTGTTTCTTTAGGCAATATCTTGCAACTAGAGACATTTAGAAGCCATAAGACGTCTTAGAATGATCTAGCACGACTTAATATGTATGCCACTCCTTAAAACAAAAATGCACGCCCAAAATGTATCAAGGCATGCGAAAAAATGGCAAGTCAGGAAAATATAGACATGTGACCCATCGCACGCGGGTCTAAAATCTTACGACCAGGCCTGCATTAAATGATTAAGAAAGGTGTGAGGATAACTACTCCATGCTAATCTAGTCTTCTGTTTGTATAACAGAATTGGTGGATGAAACGTTTGCTTAGCAGATATGGAAATGAACTGTTTTTGTTGGATGCTACCTATAAAACAACTAGGTATGTTTCCTGTGGGTGTAATCCATACTACTGGTTTATTTTGTTTCTTTGCCAGATATGTGTTGCTGTTATTTTTCATGGTAGAAAAAACCAATGTAGACTACCAAGTCGTTGCTGCCTTCGTCGTTGAGGAGAGACAACTCAAAATATCCAATATGCTTTATTCAATGATATCCGCACACAATGTACCTATCCAATTGCAGCACAAAGTTATCGGATCGAGTGGGACTCGAACCCACGACCTCTCGCTTGCGGGGCGATTGCTCTAACCACTAAGCTACCGCCCCTTGCGATCACACTAGTTTGTAGCAGACGAGGGGAGCATAATGTCTACGAATCAGTGAAATCTCATTGGATAGATGCTCAGAGGCAATTCGAGTTCCAACCAACTCGTTAGCAGTCAGGTAACCTGACTGAAGATGGACTATGTCCGAAACCGGGGCTCTGTTGGGCGCAATCGCCCAAGCAGCAAAAAAGATAGCACAAAACCCACTTGCAAAAATAGAAGACCTGATCATTGATACTGTTAATTTGGAGGATCCATTAATAATTTTGTCTGACTCTGACGGTGACAAACAAACGCCAAAAATAGATTTTCTTGATGATATATCATCAGAAGAGGAAATCAGTTCCATAAAAGATGGCAGAATGCTGTTGGACCCAAGTATAGATTCTGCTCAAAAGATATTATGGAGACAGTTTAAATGTGGAAGGCTTCTTATGATTAAAGAGGCTAGTGGACATTTTGACCAGATACTCTATAATGGCAGCCTTCATTGGGTTGCTATTACGAATTTTAACTGTCCAGATGACACTGTGGAATATTATGACAACTTGTTTCAGTTTACTTTCAAAGAGCAAGTTAATTTCATTCGATTGGGAAAAATGTCTAAATTTCGCTCTCATTAACATCATCATAAAGGAAAGGAATTTCTGTAAAAAGTCTATATTTCTATTTATTGTTATGTTATAGTTTAAGCTATGATTGGGAAGAAGACATTTTTGTATAAAAAGTATCATACTTGAAACTTTATATATACCAGCCGCACCAGCCGCCAAGGCAGCGTCATTCCTCGCCCATGTTCAGCATGCATCCAGTTCACGAAAAATAAAATGTAGAATTGGCAATGATAACTTTGTGCATGTTGAAAAGCTCGAAAAACTGATAAAAAAAATGTGTGGGATCGTTCTGTTACGACCAACCGTTACAGAGATATTGTTGATCAAAAATTTTGATGACATCACAGACACGTCCCCCAAAATAATTTAACCCAAATCAACGTCAGTTATCCCTATTGATAATTTTCCTTAAACGTCGCATTCGATTAAGGTCTCAATACAATGGTTTCACACTCTGTTTAAAAGTACCACTCTTTCCTTCGCTCATAGTGAGAACGTTCTTAGTTCTTTCTTAAACGACCATTAGCTACCCGTTGGTTCATCATTAGCCGAAAAACAAATATAAAAAATTTTTGATCTTTTTTTTCCTGTCTAATGAAGAGCTAAGCAAAACATCAAACAGAACCAACCAACCCAAATCATACGCAAATAGATGGATTTTCTGAATAAAAGCACGTTTTCAAGGGAAAAAGGAGCAAAAAAAAGATTAAAACTGGAAGCATGGCCGATCTAATAAAATTAACATAAGAACTTGAGAAAATTTTGGCGGAGAAGGTGAAGTGCTACCCTTGTATCTATGACAAAGCAGACAGGGGACACAAGGAGAGGGATTGTGCCACGTCTCTAGATTTCATTGAAAATGGTATAAATTGGTACTCAATATATTCTGCAACTGAATAACAACCTTCTAATAAATATTTATATGTTAGGAAACATTGCACAAACATAATTTGAAAAACTACGAAGGCGATACAATAAGAAGAAAAATGATTTGAGAAAATAAAAAAGATCAGGTTCCTCGACTAAAGAACGTGCGAGAGCAGAGAAAACACTCGAAAATTACAAGTTTTTGTCTTGGTTGGATAACTTCATATATATTCAAGAGGGAACAAAAACAAACATACGAAATGAAACACAAGACGCGGCAAATTCAATTGACAATGAAAATGAAGATTTCCTTTATTATGAAAACGATGAAGATGAAGTTGAAAGTTGAAATGATATTGACGAACGCCTTATCAATAACTCACTTAGCTCATTGTTGTCTCCAGGATTACTTGCACCAAAAAAACGGAAACTAACTGATAAGACCGTTGACAGAGTATCCAAAGTGTCAAACAACGACCATTTAAATGAAATGGAATTATCTCTCATTAAAAGCTTAAAAGATGACATCTCTAAACCAAAAGATGATGACATTGATACCTCTGTAAAGGCTTTGGTTGTAGACCTTTGAAAATTATCGGACAGGGAATTATGGCAAAGCATGAGATTCAAGATATTATCTTTAAATACCAAATTTTTACAGGGATCCTTCTATCTTTGCTGGAGATTTTAATCAGGCCGCTGGGAGTAGTCAAGTGGGTAATTATATGTAGATGATGAACTCGAGATAAATACTTCATATGCATATTTCTAAAATGTTTATGTTCTGTAATACATAGTTCAGGTACATGAAAGGTTAAAAATTAATGTCCCGTCCTGCGAATATAGTCATATCGCCAGGACACAATTCCTTTTTCATAAGTGTTAGATCAGATTTGATTTCCACAAATGAAATAGCAGAGAAAAGTAGTGAGAACAATGCAGATGTAAAAGGGATTATAGTCAAGTGGGGTAAATAAGGGACACTTCAAAACGTGGAGTAGATAGGTCCAAGCAAGTTTACACCAAAAATTGCTCACCAAAACCAATTAACTGAAATGTTTATGATAGAACAACTTCTTCCCAATAAATGTGCCAAATTTCAAATTATTTCCATGTTCCGATCCCAAGTTATGCTGTTGAAAGCAACCGGTCTCAGAATACAAGAGTTCTGCCAGATTACAACCGGTTTCTCTCGTTAAGTCAATCGCTATTATGAAGCTTTGATTGAACGTCTTTTGGATAAACGAAACACTATCGTTTATGCTCTAAATTAGACTGAGTCCCATCGACAAAAAATGTCCCGATAATGTTTTTGTTGATGTCCCGATTTACCCCCTATTTTTTTATCGGAATGGGGCAAATGCGGGACAGCGTACCGATTTACCCCCTGTTGATTTATACAGCTCGGTTAAAAACGAGACAAATGTTATTGGCTTAGCCGTGATCACGTGGGAAGAACATATTACGAAAATGTTATTTAA
Organism: Turritopsis dohrnii; assembly: GCA_027922465.2. Lineage (NCBI taxonomy): Eukaryota > Metazoa > Cnidaria > Hydrozoa > Anthoathecata > Oceaniidae > Turritopsis > Turritopsis dohrnii. The sequence goes on along the minus strand of BQMF02000149.1, from coordinate 507,907 downwards.
GCAACATGTTCTTCATTTTTCTCTCTTTCCAGAATCAGATATAGTAGTAATAGTACATATACTAGCCGCCAAGGTGGCGTCGCTCGCCGCCCATGTCCACCTGCTCTGTATCACTGTATCAGTAAATGTCAAGTTTCCTTATAAACGGCTCGTACAACTTGTGTTCAACCAGAAGCAGATTCGAAGTCACAACCACTGGTAAAACCAATCTTTTATCAGTGTAACAATACACTCAAAACGTAGAGAGAGAAAACTTCAACTTTTTATTAGCTTTTGTTTTAAAAAATTTACGCGCTCTAACATGGGTGCTATCAAACGTAAGGGGGAAATGGTTTTTCTTCTTAAAAAGATCACATGGGAGGAGAGAAAAAAGGCACGTGCTAAATGAATAAAGAGAATTAAAAAACGTTCGATCTGAAGCGCTTAACAATTAAAAAAAGAAATTAAATTAAAAGAAAAGCAAAAAAAATTTTGTTTCATGATACTCTTTTTTTACCTATCATCGTTTTTTAAACATTTTGATTGCTGGAAAAAAAGTTTACCCGTCTCAGACAGTCAGGCAAGGATACGTTAGGATACACTGGCAAACATGCTGCCAAGTTCTGCCACTGCTGCTTTTTGTCCAAACTGTTTAATCAGTTAGTTTCTTTGTATTTAGTTGATGTATTGTTTTCAAAGCCAACATAGTCAACGTAGTCCTTGGAATATAACACTAACAATAATAATAAAAACAAAACGTTATTCCTATTATGTCATCACCCAAAAAAAGTCACGTTCGATTGGGGTTGCAATGTATTTGCTTCGAACTCACGTCGCACACAAAAAAAAATAATTTCGCTCACAACTCAATCTACCATTTTGCGTGACTTACAAACAAACAAACAAACAAACAGACAGACAGACAGACAGAGAATCGGCTATTAATATATAGATAGAACATGAGAGTTTACACTTCCAAGTCGAAAATTCATTACACAAAACAAGCATTGCAGGATGCCATTGCAAGGAGAAATGAATGCAGTAAGTACTTTTTCATGCATTTTCCTTATTATCTGTGACTACGTATATGGAAATATCAAAATATTTATATCTTCACCATGATGCCAGCCATCAATTTCCAAGACCAGAATTTTGATGAAACCATGTGCGTATAAAGGCGCTTAATTAAGAACACATATCAATTCACTTTCTTTGATGTTTATAACTTTCATGACTTTTCTGGAGCTGAAGCAAAGTTGTTTATAAAACTGTTTTACTTTTTCTTTAGATACCTCAATTCGAAAGTTGGCGAAAGATTTTAATATACCAAAATCCGTTTTGCAAAGACATATCGCAGCTCATCGAAAAGGGATAAGTTTGAAACCTAAGGGACGAACGAGAGTTTTTTCACCTGCAGAGAGACAAGAATTGAAGTGTTGCATTGTGGATATGGCAGACCTTGGTTTTGCCCCTACGATTTCTGATATTTGTGAGATAGTCAGAGATTACGTCAACGAAAATCATCTGAAAGGGAAACAGGTATTCAAGTACAAAGGAGTGAGTGGTTGTCTGGGTCCTGATTGGATTATTTCTTTCATCAAGTCCTCGGGATTGAGCCTTAAAAACGCAACAAAGCTGTCTAAGGCAAGACACAACGCCACGAAAAATCCTTTCATAATTTATCATTATTATGATATGTTGGAGTCAATATTAGAAACATTGGGTTTAAAAGATCGTCCCGACCTAATCTGGAATTCAGACGAATCAGGTTTGCCGTCAGAACCGAAAAACTGTAAAGTAATTTCTTTGCAAGGCCAAAAGACACTCCAAATAGTCACTGGTAGTGACAGGTAAAACACCACAATTCTAGCTGCTGCGTCAGCATCCGGTAATGTTCTACCGCCTATGATTGTTTTCAGTGGAAAACAAGTTCAATCCACTTGGAGGCCCAATCTAGATCCAAACGTGAAAAATTATCCATAGATATTTGCAAATCCCTCTGGTTGGATGACTGCCGACACTTTCTATAAGTGGTTTGTTCAATGGGAATTAAAAACAAGATCGTTTACAGAAGACGGCTCAATTGAACCAAGATTGATGATTTATGACGGCCATTTATCACACGTGGGCTATGCGACCCTCTCACTTGCTCGAACACAGAGGGTCACGATATTAAAGTTGCCCCCACACACCACGGGCGTGTTGCAGCCTTTGGATGTTTCGGTGTTTGGATCGCTAAAAGTGAAATGGGGAACAGCGTTGTTTAAGCGGCTAAACACGAGAAGGTCATTGTTATCCAAATCTGAGTTTTCTACTCTTCTCGCTGATGATTTGGGAACAGCCTTGTTCAAAAGAAACCATACAGAATGGTTTTAAAAAGTGAGTTACAATTTTGATATATCCTTTCCTAATACTATGCGGAGAGGAGTACTTTCTCCTTTAAGGTAATGAATGTGCTTTGTATGATATATAAACACTCTTCTGCATAATTTCTGAACTTTGTTACCCAGTTATTCCTCCCTATTGCGTGGATCGCGGAACTTTATCTTTACTTCATAGACTTATTTTTACTTTGTTTAGATGTGGCATATGGCCATTTGATAGAACTAAGTATCCGAAAAATCGCTTCAATGTTATTCTTATGAGACGATATGACACATGGATCAAGGAAGGGAAAAAGGAACTCTCTGCCGAAGAACTTGACGCTATTTTCGAAGAATGAAACGAAATTGCAGAAACTAGTGAAACTTCCTCAACACCTATACAAAACGCATCAGTTCCAAGCCTACCAAATTCTGTCAGTTCGGAAAAGTCAAATTACGAAGGTACAAAAATTTACAAATTAATTACTACTGTATTTACATGACAAATTCATACTTTATTTTTGGTAGGTCGCCAAGGTAGGTTTGTGACTTACTTCATTCCAGATGAGGCACCAAGTGAAATGATTCGAGTAACTAACAGCCCAGCTGGCTCCTCTTCTGATGTGCCGAGTGGTTCAAGTACTCCGTTAAGTTCAAAAGCATCATCATTTAAGGTAAATATTTAGAAATTAATTTTGTATTTGTTGACATACCTAAAAATAATTCAATATTATTAACATAAATTACTGTCAGAGATGAATTGTTTTAATCATTGAAACTCTACTTTCTACAGGAGCAGTGTTTGAAAAGGCTGGATAATAAGCCATATGATCAGCCAAAAATCAAGCGAAGGGCTGTCAATCGATACAGTGAAATCGTGACAGACGACAGTTTCTTTCAAGCAACGTTTGATGAAATTGAGCAAGAGGAACAGGAGAAAGCTGAAAAGAAGCAAAAAAAGCAAACAGCCAAAAAAACTGCGAAACCTAAAAATTTGGAAGAAGATGTGGTGGACCCCAATCAGAAAGAGGATCGAGAATGCACACATATTGAAGAAGAAGAGGAGGTGAAAGAAGAACAAGAACAAGAACAAGAAGAAGAAGAGGAGGAGGAAGTTGAGGAATCTGATTTGCCCCAAACTATTGGATAAATGCGGGTCAGCTTAAATTCCTTATATATCCTGATCGCTTGAGTAACTTGATTAACTTAAGGTATCTAAATGATCAGTATTAAGTACTTATTATATTCGCAGTTCATAGTTTGACTAATGGAGTAATGTGGTGGTGAAAATTCAAGGTTTTTCGAAAATGATCCTTATTTACCCCGCCTGACTATAGTCAAAATATTGTCACTCTGTTAGTAGAGATATAAATAAGATTGGATTTAATAAATTGTAAAAACATAATATTCTATAAATTTTAAAAATGTTAAACATATCAGTATACAGAAAAAAAAATTGAAAAAAGAATATAAATTATAAAGAATACAAATACTACATATTATACAAAGATAAAGAAAATTCAAGTTGAATTGGAAAAATTGCGTTAAAACAATGTTATGCTATGGAATTAGAGATTCAGTGGGAACACAAAAACAAATTTAGAATTTGGACCAGAGTTGAGGAACAAAATAATGACTAAAAATAAATAAAATTTTCAGGATCGAAGGCCTTCCCTGTGGAATTTGTTCCAAAATTTATCTTAGCATTTATGCCTGATTTCAATAGATCAGACTTTAAAGTTCTAAGAGATGTTTCTTCTCTTATATTGCTTGGAATGTTGTTCCGCACTATTGCTGCTCGATAAGCAAAAGATTGTTTGTACATCACGAATCTAAATGTTGGTGGTATAAGCCTTTGTTTGTTCTGGTGGATCTGGTTGAATTTGGTTAAAATTGGTGATGAAAGATTATTGTAAATTTTGTAAGTTTTACATGCAACACTTCTCTTATAATAGTGTATGAGTGGTGTCCACTTGCACTTTTGGAGCACCAAGGAGTCTGGTTTATTTATCTTTATTCTGTTGACAAATGTGGGTCTTCTCCAAACCAGTAACAACATGGGTGGAATAGCTACCTCAGATGATGATGGCATAAGTAACAGCTTGTAGAATACCTTGAAAATAAATGGTAGATTAAGTACCTGGAGACATTTGTCACATCTGATATAGCCTTTTAACTTTGCTACTGAATGATCTCGATGTGTTTTCAATATGAGCATCCCAACATAGTTTATCATCTATAGTCAAACATTTTGACTTCTGCACTACTTTTATCTCTTTGTCTTGTATTGATATTTGTGGTAGTGGACCGATGAATTTTCTTTTGGATAACATTGGTATTTCACACTTTTCAGGATGAATAATGAAGGAGTTTCTGTTTGCATACTGGAAAAACATTTTTAGACTGTGTTGTAACTTGATTATGACATCATCGACCGTACTACCTGTTTCAAATCCAGTAGTGTCGTCAGCAAGGAGGTTTGTCTCTGAATCTACCTCTACCTCTACCTCAACAGGCATGTCGTCAACAATTTCAAATGATGTCTTACAAACCGCTCAAACCAGACAAGATCAGGGGCTAAAGGGGAAAAGCTATTAACCTGCAAATTCATGGAACAATTAATGTTCCTCAGTGATTTTGTAAGCCATGTAATCACAGATTCAAATCTGCCAAATTCAAATAACATTGAAACTTTTCCCCATATATCATCAAAAGTTAGAAAAGATGAGATCAAATAGAATTTGTTGCAGAACTTGTTGCAGAAGTTGCCACAAATGATGATCTTATGCTTGCGAATACACTGATAGAAACAAATTCTGCACCAAAACCAGCATTTGCACCCCCTGTAGAAAAATAATGACATTAACAAAGGTTATCACCTCAAGTATAGTGGAACAGTTGAAGTGCCTAGATTCAAGGAAAAACAAACTTGCCAGAATTAAAATACAACAGGTTGTGTATGACATTGAATTTTCAAATTAATTCATGGTTATGTGCATAGTGTATGTGATATTCACTGATGATGTTGACTGCTTTATGTTTGTTTGTTTCTGTTCTATTTATACTGTATGTAAAATTTTAAAGTTTTTTTAACCAGAGAAAAAGTTAAAATTGTCTTTCTTATCATCAAAGTACACATTTCACTTATTTGGTTATGTGCACACTATTGGACAAATACTACAAACATTTATGGTTTCTGCCTTTTTCGAAGTGTCATTTTTAGTCAAAATATTACTCTGCTGCTACGATGTTCATATTGCTTTTGTGAATCACCGGTTGCTTAACGTTCTTCTGGAGCTGTTGTATCACGGAAGGATGATGATTCCTTTATATAAGGAGCCACCATTTTGACAAAACTTTCAAATATACTGGGACTCATTCGAAAACTGGTGAAAAATACTCGTCATCAAATGAATAAAGTTCCTTGACAAGAGTAACAAATAGGCCTTTAGACGAACCCAAAATCTACTTTTGCAACACTTTCTTCTTTGTCAAATTATCAAAACCAATAATTTCATCCTTATTAAATGACTATGATTCACAGTGGCCATCTTTATCGTCTGTTTACATAAAAAAGCGCCAATTTGATGAAAACAGATCTTTTTTTCTAAGTGCTGAAAAGTGCGAGCGGAAAATTCTGCCGGCTATACGTCACAAATAACCACTTAGAAAAATGAAAAATGGCTGGTTTTTTTTGGAAAACTCTTTTAATAAAAAATTATTAAACCCTGAAGATGCGAGGTTTTATACTGGTAAACTTTGTTTGGTGTCAGGAGAAATATCACCTGATCCATTGGCATACAGAAGTGGTCTAAGAATATCTTCGAAAGTATGCCTAATATCAGTAGTAGGGACGTTACAGAATAGGTTGATTTAGATGCACAACACGGACTGCTATAGACAACGAGTGACGGCATGTCTGGAAATATTCCGGGTCTTGCTTTGTTAAATGATTTAGAAAAAAATTTCCTGCCACGCGAATTTAAAGTAAACAAATATGGCTACTGACAGGAGTTTGAAGGCACTCAGAGAACATATGCCTATGACGTTATCGATTGTGATGAATTTGTACTCCTTTATGATGTGAATCAATCAAAAGATGTATATCCTTATTGGAAATATCAACCGTTTGATATAGGGATGATATACGAAGAGCAATGTTTCATCGATTTTATATTTGCAAAAAATGACCTCAACATATTGCTCGATGTTTTAAATGTACCAGAGAGAATCGTGACTGTGCAAGGAACTTTGTGCAGTGGCTTAGAGGCTCTTTGCATTTTACTGAAGTGTCTGGCTTTTCCTTGTCGATATAGCGATATGACCTGAATCTTTGGTAGAAATCCTACTGAAATTTGTTTAATGTATAACAAGCTAATGTCAAAGATCTATGATGATCATTCCCATCAACTTCATTCATGGAATCAACCATTATTAGCTCCCCAACAATTAGCGTTATATGCGGATGCAATTCATGCTAGAGGGGCACCTTTAGATTCATGTTTTGGGTTTGTTGATGGATAGCAAGAGCTAAGAATAATCAGCGACAAATGCATAATGGCCCCAAACGAGTACATGCCGTTAAATTTCAGGCAGTTGTCAGGGGCGAATCCAGAGGGTTTTTCATAGCGTTGAACCGCTATGGGCGCCCAAAAAATGTGCCCAAAAAATATAAGAGGAGTAAAAGATTTTTTTTCAAAAGCTCATTTGCTGTTTCTGATTCAACTTGTATTTATTATACTGTTCGATTATTCTTAGAAATACAACGTAAAATGCATTTATAGTGCTTACAGTGTAACACTTCTAACGTATTTCAAATTTTCGAACTATTCCTTACGAGACTTCTAACGCATTTAAAACCTCTTAAAATTATCTCTTAAAAAACATTTAATGCATCCCGTTTTACTGTCTGTTTTGAAAAATTACAACCACCAGTTCATTTATTGATATAAGAATACGCACATAAGCATTCTATTTTAAGAAAAATCGAATTCTATAAATAAAAAAGAATAATTCTCTCCATTGTACCGTCTTTTTTTATTCGACAGACTTAAAAATATTATATCATATTTTTTATTACTACGATGGAGTGTTGAGTTCTATTTTAAACTGTAAATAGATGGCAATAAAGTTCGTGAAGCAAGGAAGAAGTGACCAGATCTTTATAAACTATGGGTCGCTTAAAAACAACAGGAAGAAGCCACAATAAAAATGCTTCAACCTATCGCTCGAAAAAAATCAACTGTCAATCAAAGAAACCATCTACATCGAAACAGCTAAGTATTTTCGAGATGATGAAAAGTAAAAATATTTCTAAGGAATATGTCGTCGAAACTCCTGAAATGAATGAAGAAATGAATGACGAAAGAAACGAGGAAATAACTGAAGAAGGGAACGACAAAATGAACGATGACATTAATTCGAATTCTCCCGAAGATGAATCATCTGACGGAGACATAGAAGTGTCGTCTGAGGATGAAATACAGAACAATGAAGATGAAAACTACAAAGAACCAATTTGTCAAACAAGTCAGGGTGGATCATATCTCATGGCACACCAAATACAAGAAAAATGGGAAACTAAATTTCCATTTGCATATTATTCGGCTCGCCAGAAAGGTTGGCTTTGCCTAGTTTGCTCTGAATATGGTGCTGGAGATAATTATTGGAGATCAAGAGCTGTTCGTTTGCATGAACATCCAACTGAAATTTTCACTCGGCACCAGTCTAGTGGAAAACACATTAACGCGATAAAAAAGAAGCAAGAAATCTTAAACATGATTGCCAAAGGTACAATTTACAAACAACTCACAGATGGAAATAAAAAACTTTCCGAGGCTCGAAAGAAACGTAACCGCCGAGTCATCAAGAAGTTTCTAAAGTCAGCTTATTTTCTCGCGCGAAAAAAATGGGCTATTCATGAAAATTTCACAGACTTTATCAAGTTCCTACAAAATCTTGGAGATGAAGATATCGATCGCCATCTTCGTGAATGCAGTACAAGGGCTACTTATACGTCAAAAGTAACAGCTGACGAGTTTATTAAGGTGTTAAGTGACAACTTGGAAAATGGATTAAAGGACCGACTAGTTGCTGCCGTAGATTTTAGCGTTATGACTGACGAAACTACTGACATCGCAGATCGGGCAGAGTTATCAATATTGGTAAGATATATTGATTCTGATTCTCAAGAAGTAATAGAAGATTATCTTGGTTTAGTAGAAGTCATTGGTAGCAAAGGAGCAGAGGCCCTGTTCAAGAAAGTAAAAGATGTATTTTTGGAAAAAGGAATTAGTTTAAAACAAATGCGTTTTAACGGAATGGATGGGACAAACACCATGAGTGGAGAAACATCTGGTCTTCAAAGGAGATTTCGTCACGAGGTACCGCATTCTAAGTACGTGAACTGCCGAAACCACAAACTTGCTCTCGTTTTTGTACATTTACTCAAAGACGACAGATTTCAAGCATTATGTGATGCAGATTCTATAATACTAAAGGTATGGAAATTATTTAAGTATTCAACAGTAAAGGCAGCAGTGTTTGGAGAGGCCCAAGTTGTTGAAGGCCAACAAAAGCTTAAACTTCTCAAAGCAGCAGCAACGCGGTGGCTATCACATGGTGAAGCTTCCAAAAGGCTTGTCTCCAGATTTCCTGCTCTTGTAAATGCTCTTGATTCCATTTTCCGAGAAAAAAACGACAACGACGTAAAGAGTATCAGAGATGATTTACTTCAACCAAATACGATATTAATGTTGCTTCTTCTTGCTGACTTGTTGGTCCATATAAACCGCTTTTCTACGTTTTTGCAAAAGAAGAACCTCGTATATGCCAGCATATCTAACAAGTTTGTCCGTTTAAAGAAAGCAATCGAAAAGCTTCAAAACGAGGATGGTCCACTCTTTCATGAATTTGCCATGACTTATTTACAAATCTCTAAAGATCGAATGGCACTTGCAAGGAGAATTCGCAACAATGACTTGCTATGTGTAACTGATGATTTAGATGCAAAGATAAATCGATTCAAGGAAGACATCAAGCAACCCTTTCTTATCGAAGTTTTAAAAGAAATTGAAGCTGCTTTTCACGTAGATGATCCTGTTTTCTTAGCGTTCGATGTTTTTAATACCACCGCGAAATTGACAGAAGAAGAAAGATCAGCAAACATTGAAGTCCTTTCAAACTTTTACGGGGAGGCACAAGAATTTGGTGGCGAAATGAACAAGGCAGATCCTTTGATTAACGAAAGTGAAATAAATGGAGAATGTATCAGCTGGTTTTTCACTGAATTTGACCGATTTGTCAAAAAGGAAGAAGAAAAAAGAAACCGCGTTATTCGTGAGATGGTCAACAAGAAATCATTAGATCCCACCAAAATCGATCAATACAAAGACGACCATCCGATAATGTCATCAACCATTTACCAACAAATGTATAAAGAGCGCAGTCAGTACCCTGAGTTAATAAAACTTTTCAAGTTTTCTCTATTAATTACACCAAGTACCGCAAATGTCGAACGTGGTTTCTCCGTACTTGCATTATTGGCAACAAAACAAAGAAATAGTCTAAGTCCCAAATCAATCGATAGACTAATGCGATTGAACTTGATTGGTCCGAACGATTTCGAGGACGAGACTTGGGAAACAATTATTGACCTTTACAAGGATAGTGGCAATCACCGTATTGATTTGTAAAAAAGAAATATTAGCATTCAACGTTTTTGACATTGAACTGTCTATTTGACTTTTACTCAGTTTTATTATTATATGGGATATAGCATTTTACATAATTTTCTTTCTCTGTTTTTATTTGTTCAAACCTTTTTGTTTATGTGGGATGTATGGTGTACATCATTTGATTTAAATAACCATGTAGACAAGGAAGTTAAGGTTGAGAGAGTCGAGCTTTGCATTGACGCTCAACCCTCGTGTTTGGGGTTCACGAGTTTAACGTCCCCCACTTGTCTGCATTCTAAAATTGATGAAATTAGTGAGCATAAATGAGCGTTCTAGCATGATAAAATTTCAAAATTTTCGGCCCCTCAGCCCCCACCATAGGGGGGGCTTCGGGTGATACTAAACCGAGTAATCAGTAACCATAACAAAACGTAATGCCCAAAAAGCCTCTGGATTCGGCACTGGTTGTACTTACAAAAGGAATTGTTGGAAACTTAGCTGATCCCTATGAAGGGAGAAGACATGATAGTTTCATGCTTGCAGACTCCGGTTTGTTACAACAAATACAACAACATGCGTGACATAATCAACAGCCCTTGTGCATATATGGAGACCCAGCATACCCTTTATCAGTTCACCTACAATCACCTTTTAGAGGTGCCAATCTCAACCCTCTACAAGAACAGTACAACCAAGCTATGAGCTCTTTAAATTCTCAGTTGAATGGCTTTTTGGGCTTGTGTCAAACTACTTCGAATTTGTCGATTTTAAGAATATGCAGAGAATCGGTGTTAGTCCTGTGGCAAAAGTTTACTTCATTTGTTCCCTATTACAAAATGCACATACCTGCTTATATGGAAACTTGATTTCAGAAAATCTCAATTTAAACCCACCACAAATACGAGACTATTTCAGTTAAACAAAAGATGCATATTTTTTTTACTTTTACTTATATACATACTTCTCTATGTAAAAAAAACTATAACAAATATAGTTATAGTAATCTAGTTGTTTTCGTTATTCAAAAGTTCTCTGAAAATGGCTGTTTGTTGAACCATCATTTGCTGTTGCTAATTGATTAAGTTCATCAACAGTGCATTTTGATTTCTTTTCTCTTCTTGGTCAGCTTGACGTAAAAATTCAATGTTTCAGAATTTGATCTTCGAGAGCGTTTTAATGGACCATCCTCTTCACCAGAATTTCGCTTTCTTGTTTGCCTCCATAGCTACTTGCCGTATTTCCAAGGCTTTGTTTTGTTCACTGGTTTCCTTCTCTTTAGCTTGCTCCTTCTCCGTTTCCTTTCTTTGCAAGGTATCTTCTGAAATTTTTGTAAGTTCCTCCACCAACAACTCGAATTCACAGGGCTCACTTCCCCCTTCACCAGCTTGATTATTGTCTTTATTTATTTTTACTCTGAATTTCTTAATTACCCTAAAACGGGGTAACTTTGGTCGATTTTTCAGCTTTTCTTATAATAACTTAACAAGTAGGAGTCTAATAATAATAAAACTTACTGAGTAAAGCACTTGTATTGTTGTCTTTTAGATACCCAAAGTTCAAAATGATCAATGAAGAAACAATAAAGATATCATCACATAAACATTGAAATTTGAAAATTACGAGATGGGGAAACTTTGAACGTCTACCATTTACTTTTAAGCAGTGCCGATTCAATAACAAAAACAACTACTACAAAGAGCCGACTAAATCAAAATTATTATTAAAAATTTTATGACAGCCGATTTAATAGTGTGAAAAGTAATTAATTCTTTAATGTCATTTGTAGTATGATTGTGATGTATGTCCTAGTAGTACGCATGGGAGTCATTATTAATTATCGACAATTGCAGCTGAACATACCGTTATCAGCTGATTCACTTCGGTTTACGGCTAATTGTAAGAAGCTATCCTGAATGGCGGAATGGGTGGCCTTTTATGGCGGAAATCAAGAGCTAATTGAAAACCAAATAACTGGAGGAAGAAAAGCTTATTTCACATAAAACAAAAAAATAAGATACATCCAATTATTCTACTTAAATGTTATAAAAATAATTTATTATGTCATCACTTTAAATATTGTGAAAAACAGCTTCAAGTGACGTATACTGAAAAACGTCTGTTTTTCTTCATTTTCTACTTCATTTTCTTTTTCATTAAATAAAGATTCTACATCTTTCTTGTGGTAAACCAGAGAAGACATCACAACGGAGCTAAAAACGAAAAAAATATGGAAAAAAATTAATTTTTCGTGAAGTTACAGCTGTTTTTATGTTCGTTTCCGAAGTTACCCCGCGTTCCGAAGTTACCCCGTTTTACGGTAATGTCATAACTCTATCCCTGATCGCTCGACCAGTTAAATGAAATCTGTCCAATGTGTTGAGGTCAACTGCTACTTTTTGCCATGCTTGCCCACGTATTCTTGGCTACCAGGTTTGTGAATAAGCACACTTTTCCCAAGAACTTCTCTCATTAGTAACACATCCTTATCATTGTTCCATTGAATGGACCTAAGAAATGAAAGTGTAAACAGGAAGTAATATCCAAATTCTCACAATAACAGAGAAAATCCAGGGTAAAAATCTTGATGATTTTTCATCGTAACCGAATTTAGTGAACTAACAATAATTCAGATTGGTATCAAAGCATTATAAGCAGTTATTTGAGGTAACTTACTTTTTTTTGTTAGGTAAACTTTCCATTTTTTTACTTTTCTTCAGTCACGTTCTCACACAATGCTTGTTTTATCAAATCAGAGGTATGTAGACCTGGCTAATCAAGTTTCTCACAAATTAATCTTATTTTATTTTAGAGAATATATTTAATTAAATTTACGGTCAAGTTCTTCTTATGTGGCCGAGAGAGGGGGGCACTTTTTTCACGATTAGTATAAAAGCATGTGGCATTTGACATCAGTATTTTTATGATCACAGGGAATCATTGCATTGCATCCCTAATCGAGTGCGACGTTTTGGGGGAAATATCTCAAGAACCAATGACGTTTTTTAGGGTCTGCCATACAGGTGACTATCTGCCTATGCTAGCATTGTATATACAACGCATCTTTGTAAAAACATAATCATACATAAACACAAAAAAGTTGTCAAAACTATTTTGGAACTACACCTTTGTTCAAGTTGACAAGGGCAGCTACAACAACAATATCATCCATCAGCTTTGCTTGTGTTAAAGGCATAGTCATCTGTAACAAAATTTCTTAAGCCTTCCAATAACACGTTCTACCTGAATTCGAACATTGGCTAACTGTCAAGATGTATCCACTTCCACTCCTGATAACTGCTTTTTTTCCGTTTGTAAAAGAATGGATTTTCAGTCTTTCACCAACAGCTGCCAAATCTTCATTAACGTTTAAACCTTTGTCAGCCTACACACAATCACCTGTGGATAGCTTATCATAAAAGCCAAACTCGCGTGTTCTTTGCTTGTCTGAGATTCATCCTCCCTTCCCATCAAGCAGATAAAAAAATGATAACTTCAACAAAGGTTATGCCAATCAAATATTTGATGGTGTTGTGTTTATAATTGGACCATGTTTTTCCTGTTGCTGTTAAACTTTTTGGAAGTTCTATAAACATCTCAGTACAGTCAACTTTGCAAACACAATCACAATCATGATATTTTCGCATAAATGACTTTGGTAAATGGTGTCTTACAGTACCTTTGTCTGGCCACACTATAAGATTCTTTAGATGACTTGACATAAACAGGAATGACAGTTTTGAAAACTTTTGAAACCATAGGAGAAGTAACACAGAATCGAATGGCAACATCTTGATTCAGCAACCCTAACTTCAATTTCATAAAAACAATCAACAGGTGATCAGTTAATGAAAGGCTTGGTTGATGTCACTGTTGATGATGAAGAATGCCCTTTTTACACAAAACTTTATATCTCTTTTTGCTTTTGTCTTTTTTTTATGATTTTAGATACTGGTGTTGCTCTCTGATGAGAAAGATTGTGGGGCACCAATCAATATTCACCTACCAACAGCTAGAAAAGATATTAAGAACTTGTTTTACTATAGGAAGTTAAGATGGGCTGTATTACAAGGTCTTAACACAGCTTATACCTCCTTCTTTAAGGCCACAAAGAGAGATTAGAGCTGTTGATAAGAAATACTGAATAAGAAATGAGCACCACATAGTCATTGTTTAGATATTTTTTCACATGACCAAGACTCCCAATCCTTTCGGTTTATCCCTCTTATCCAGTAGTCTCTCATCTTCCTTTCAAATGGTGTTTTTTCCTGCTGGTTTTCTGTAAATTAACATTAACAAAAACAAAAAGAGCGATCGCACTGTGACATCAAAATTTTCATCGCAGGGCACTGCAATGGCGTCTGTTGTTTAACATTAAATAACAAAAAACTGACTATAATTGTTTTTTAAGATAATTTAAGATTAATGAGGCCTTTCTGCAGCTACCTTAAGGGAAGAAATTGTTTGCGGATGAAATTTGTACGGAACATTTATTTGCGGAATTTATTTTTCACTTAGCTTTGCATATAAATGAAAGTCTTGCCTTTACAAAACTTTTAGAAAATGATAAAGGAAAGTCGAGGTTATTGGACATTTAAGGACTTACTTATTACTCCTTGTCAATGACAATACAAGCAGCATCTGCATTTGCAACAGGTTTTGCCCTTCGTACTGTTGCTTTTACTTTGAGAAACAATGTCAGCGGAAGTATCACAGTTTTTATTGTTATTTGCACTTTTCCTTTATGGGAAGTAAAGCTTGACTGAGTCATATTCTGAGTTGCTGGCGTCACATTGACCTCCTCTGAACAAAGATAACACACAGCCACATTATCAGTTCAGTATTCTTTTTTGATATTTAAGTATTCCATTCATTCCATATATATTCCATTCCAACTAAAGTTTGTACATACTCAGGTTCTAAATTAGGTGTTTTCCAACTTTCAATTTTATTAAATTTCTTGCATCTGCAAAATCAGTTTTGAGGTCATCATACGCAAAATATATTCCGCAAAAATTTCTTCCACAAGCACTTTTTTCCTTAAGGTAATATAAAAGTTTTTCTATAAAGGCTTAATTTCCCTTTAATGCTAATCTTTCCGTGTTGATTTCCAACTAAAACATAAACTGCCTGAATGAAACCGACATTACAACAATTCGCGTTTTAAACATATACAACTCATCTACACTGTTTTAAGTTGCTCTTTCTGATGGAACTTTATGGTGGCAAGCTTAAACAGCCAATTTTTAGATTTCAATATATGCGCTGCATTTCTTAGTTGAATCAGGACTTTCCTATTCTTGAAGACACAGGTCTGTCAATCCAGATTGCCTCCAGGTAGCAACCCACTTGATTTCCTTGAACTATACATTACAAAGGAAATTTATGGACTAACCAGTCAGGGAGACTAACAAATTTGCAATGCATTATTTGGATTCCAACCCTGACAAAGAAGAAAATAAATATCTAAAACAGTGTTATGATTTGACCGTGAGTAACTGAAAGTTTTTATCGGTTTATCCATTTTCATGATTAGCATTCACATACCCAGCATAAATTCATATTGGTCAACTAAGGAAATATCTATAACACCGGCTTTTTCACAAATTATGTCGCGGGACAGATTCAAATTGATCCTCAAGTTTCTGCATTCAACGACAATAGCACTTATGACCCTAATGACCCCGATTGTGATGGACTACATAAGGTGAGACCACTCTTAGAATTGATTTGTGACCAATTTCTGACAGTCTACAAACCTGGAAAGAATCTCAGTGTTGATGGATCTCTTGCGCTGTTCAAAGGGAGATTGCATATCAGACAGTACATAAAGACAGAACGTGCACGGTTAGGAATAAAGTTATACAAGCTAACAACATCTGAAGATATAACATTAGACGTATTGATGTACTGCGGCAAGGGGATGTATTATGCTGAAGATAACCAACACAAGAGCATGACGACGACAGAACGCATACCTGTTGAACTTATGTGTCTGTTCTTTGGTAGAGGTCATGTGCTGTTTACTGATAATTTCCTGCTTTTTTCTCTTATCTTTTATACATGGTCTGCTTTTTTTGCAAGGTTTTACTTTTATAAGATATATTAAAATTTTATTTCATAAATTCTTCGTACGATCTAACATTGAGTTCCAACCCCCCAGCTCCGTATATCCTCGCGGAGCTAATTTCCCAAACCCCTTTTTCTTCAACTTTCATCCAGCTCCAACACGGAAGTGAAGTGCAGTTCAAAGACAGCTAGATTTCAAATCATCGCTTATATTTGACATCAGTTATGGCCAACAATAATGTGTTTGACAGTATCGACAATCCTCCGCCTGAGAATGATAATATCTTGAATATCAGGTGAAGGGGTGGGAGTAGATAACTCAATTAACGAACCCCCACGCCAAGAGAGCAGAGTGAGGAGGAAACCAACGTAAAATCCTCAAATTTTTCCTCCAAGAAACGGAAAAGGAAGAATAAAACAAGGAGAAAATCAAGCGAATCTTCTTCTAGTGAAGAATCTGATTTTTTTAATTAGTCGCTCAATACAAGGTTTAAAACCACTAATGTGTATTGAGGTACAAGGAGGAAAGGTGACGATGGACATTACATTTAAAGTGTTGAAGATTATAATGAGAAGGAAAAACAGACTGGGGTAAAGAATTCCAGAGAGTGGAGGAGCGAGGAATGAAACTTTGTTGGTAAAAATTCTTTGATGATTTTGGGATGCTGACAGTGTGATCATGGCAATTAGATGAATATCTTGTGTTTCGCTTGAAAGTCTTTAATGCAGGGATGAGAGAAGAGAGCCCAGTTGAATATTTTCCGTAAAAGTATTTATAAAAGAGGCAAAGAGATGCCACAGATCTGCGATGGGAGAGTGTGTCAAGTTTACTTGCAAGTTCATCACCTACAGTTCAGTTATTTTCTAGTTGAAAGAACACACGTTTAGCTCAAAAATTGTCTTATTTCTTTCCCCACTTACACTATAGCCTACTTACTAAATCGGTGGATATGATATACTACTATTCCATAAATGAACTGTACGGGTTTGGCAAATTACACCGTCTTGGATATACGGAGCTGGGGGGTTGGAACCCAATGTTAGATCGTACTTCGATTTTATTCATAAAATCAAAATTACATTGCGGCCGCAAAGTGGTCGATATTTGTATTGGTCTATATCTATATTAAATTTTTTACATGTGGTCTATATTTGTTTTTTTTTATTGTCAGGATTTCCTTTTATGATGCCTAGTACTTTTTTTACAACGTCTATAACTTATTTTTTTTGTCTTTATTTTTACATGCAGTATAAAAAATTTTTGATGTCTAATCCGAGTAACAGAGGCAAGATAAAATCACGTGCACAAAAGGGATGAAAGAAATAATGTTGTTGATTTGAAAGCTGTGACAGAAAGTCTTATAAACAGCCCTATTTTTGACATTGAAATATGTCGCATAATAAACGTGTCAGTAGAATGTAATGCAGAAGGTTATCTGTAAAACTTTGGCATCATTGAAGATGAACGGTGCTCATATTTTTCAACAAGAAGAATACTTCTTCTTCTTCTTCTTCTTCTTCTTCTTCTTCTTCTTCTTCTTCTTCTTCTTCTTCAGCGAGGGATGAAACTTTGTTGGTAAAAATTTTTTGATGATTTTGGGATGCTGACAGTGTGATCATGGCAATTAGATGACTATCTTGTATTTCGCTTGAAAGTTTTTAATGCAGGGATGAGTGATTTTCCGTCAAAGTATGGGAGAGTGTGTCAAGTTTACTTGCAAGTTCATCATCTACAGCATTACAGATTCTTTTCTGGATACGATCTAAAAGATTTAGAGAATCAGAGGGTGCACCACCCCAGATATGCAGAAGATTTAATGCAGAAACAAATGGCAATACGATAAAGAAGTATTTATTGTATACACAGAATAGAATTAATTTTAGTGTAAAAAAAGCAATACATAATACAGAACACAAAAGCAAAACATTGAATAACATTATGAAATGTGAATTGAAAACAAATCGATACCTTCCAACTGTGTTTCTTTTGTGCCGAAGTTACATTGGATAGAATTTTAAAATTGATAATCTGTTCTTCACCAACCATCAACATCATGATTTAAACCATGAGTCTCATTTCTTTATGGTTATTGTATTTTTTATTTACTTATCTAAAAAAAAAGAAATTTTGAATACATAATGATTCAAATACTTAATCTTATTATGACAAACAAATAAACAAACAAAAAGGAACTTCAAGAACATATATTCAACTTAAAACAATAACTGAAGACATAAACTTAATAATAGAATGTGTATAGCTATAGATTTTTGAAAATATGAAAACATTCGAATAACATATATACAAAAAACCTAAACATACTATGACGATATTGAAAGAAAGCAAAACAAACTAAAAGAAACTTCAAGAGCACATTTACCTTATGAATAATAATTAAAAACGCAAACGTAATGACAGAATTTCTACAGCTAAAAAGAGTTTATAATAAATGAAAACATTCACATTTTTAATCTGAGTTCAAATCTCCTCTGGCTAATTCACAATAGTTATTATAAAGTTGAAGTTTTTTCTCTCTACGTTTTAAGTGTATTGTTGTACTGATCAACCATTTTTTTTAAAAAATAAACAAGACCACTTGGAAGTCTAAAATTTTGCTATATTGCATTCTCACAATTCTAACAAATATATACTGTTCATAGAACTGTGAGATACAATAGTTGATAACGGTAGCAGAATTTCAACTCATAATTATACAAAACAAATAGATCAAAACTCATTCGTCTCAAATTTGGCGTAAAGTCTTCAAGACAGTGTCACAATTACACAAATCTACTCTCAACAAAACATTCTCAATATAGCATTGCCAAATTTTGGCCAAATTTGACAAAATGACTAATTCGAAATCAGCATTGTGCTTTCTGCAAATTTTTATGAAAATTGGAGAACTTTCATAAGTTAGCCCGTTAGTCAGCCTGAAAGTTAGCCCGCAAAAGATTTTATTGCTAAGGTGTGTGCGGACATGGCTTTTATATGTAATTATTTACTTTACTGAGATTGTCCAAAATGTCACGGAGATACATAGAACGGTGATACCAATACTTCCCTATACTAGCGAAATAAAGTAACACATAATGAAAAACCTGAAAAATAGTTAATGTAACACTGATGTAACACTGACTGCACACCAGAGGTTGTGACTTCGAATCTTTTCCAAGTTGTATGAGCCGTTTATAAGGACGTTTATTGATACAGAGCAGGTAGACATGGGCAGCGAGCGACGCTGCCTTGGCGGCTAGTTCTCTTAAATTTTCGCTGGCAAACGGGTGATTTCTCGCACCCACTCTGCAAACCTTATATATGTTCTTTTCATTTGACGATATATTGATTACGCCACAGCAGAAAATGCAGTTCAATCAGTCATACGAAAAAAGATAGTCTCGTGATTTGGGCCGTTTAAGACTGTTCTTGTTGTAAAGGTCACATTTCAAAACATGCTTAACCCCAGGCCTCAATATAAGGCACGCAAATGTAAACAAACCCAACCCGCGAAATTTTGAACTTAGATTTTAAAAAAGTCATCGTTCAAAAATTGTTATGCCTGGTGCTAATTGTTCTGTATTTGGATGTAGTAGCTCCAGGAGAAAACCTGGAATTACCATTTTCAGAGTGACTAGGGGAAAAGATGAATATAACACGGAATGGAGGAGAAAGTTGTTGTACATAATTACCAAGGACAGGGTGATGGATCAGGCATTAAAAAAACAAATTGAAAATCAAAATCTTCACATTTGTGAGTTTTGATTTACTTAATTACTAAATTATCGTAAGTATTCTCTAAAATGTATTTTAAATGTATAAAATAGTACAAATGCAACTATTAAGCATGTTCATGTAATTAACCTAGATGCAGAAAGTAAAAGAACAACCTTAATACCTGGTGCAATACCAACTCTAAATTTACCTGTGAAGAGTATTCCATCAACAATGTATCCATCAATAATATTGAAAAGTACTTTTGTGACTAACTAAAACCATTTTGAGAAAATAATTTCTATTTATTATAGTGCAGAATGTAAACCAAAGGAATCTGCTGCTATTATCAATAAAAGAAGCAGCAGAAAATTGAAGCAGAACCCCCGCTATAAATCCTACAAAGAGTTTACAGATCGTATCAAAAATTTAAAGTTACATCAGTGGAATATTGAATATCATAGTTTCATCCTACAACACATGCTCTGCTATTTCTAACAAGGAATTACATAAAATGATGGAGCTATAGAAACATTCCATTCCTAAAGTATTCACACCTAGTACTTCAATCTCTACCACACTTTATGAATCTGAATTTTTCAGGCCCTCTGATTGTCAGATGCTGCATAAAGTATCAGATTCACAGCAATGTAGTACTTGCACACAAATGGAGAAAAAGCTGTTGAAGAAGAATGAAATAGCTAAAAAACACAAAAAAGATGCAGAAGCAACACCAGCACATTTGTATGCCCCTATACCTATTACATCTTCAAAACATATCAAACTGACACTGCAAATTTGTCGTTTGGAAAATAAAATGCTCAAACAAGAACTTGATAAACTTCAAACTGAAATTAGTGAACATTCCAAATCTGTTTCACAAGAATTAAATGATGACCTTGTATAGATAGATAGATAGATAGATAATTTATTTGGTAAAGAAGGTCGTTGAAAAATGCAGTACAATACTGATGTGGACCTACTATAAGTATATGTAAATGAAAAAGTGTTACAAAAGAAAACATATATGGGTGCAAAAATTAGGTGCATATAAAGTAATTTTATTCAAATATAAACTATGAACTAAAATCAAGAAATTGAGGAAAGGAAGCGCTAGAAATTAGGATCGGAGACAGAAAAAAAATTAAAACAACCAAAACAATCAAAAGTAGCCAGAGTTTAGGATAATGATGTTGGTTAGCGGAGGAAAAAATTGAATATCATAAATAATAGATCTTAAATTAAATTAGGTAAATACAATAATCAAATTTACAATAAAATACAATAAATTATATATATACATATTAATATACAATATACAAGAAAATATTCTATGTTGCAGAGAAAATTAAAAACTGGTTATAAGACTAAAATTCAAAAAGTATTGCATGGACCATGCGGGTAATGAAAAAAAAAAAAAGGATTAGTCACAGAAGATTGACCATGGAAGGTGGTGATAAAATAGGTAAACCAAAATTCGATGTTGAGATGAGACTACAAAATAGGTGAGCCATAAAAAAAGTCACATTAGTAATATAAATACTCTCTATGGTGAATAGCCATTCCTGTGGAAAAGGAGCCGAAGGTAATCCTATCCAGTACGTCTCCAGATAAACATCGCTTGAAAGAATCATGTGAAGGTTTTTCCCTAATTTTGTTTGCTAGGTTGTTCCAGACGTTCGCAGCTCTGTATCTGAAAGATCTTTTATAAGCAGTATGGTTGAAACGAGGTATATCGAGTTAAAAATGGTTTTGTGTGTTTCTTGACTGGCTTTTTGCTATTAAACGATCGAGAGGAGCTGGTGATTTGTTGTTGTAAATCTTGTAAGTTTTGCAAGCAATTGAACGTTTGTAATAGAAGTCTATATGCTTCCAGCGTGCTTCTTGGAGCATAAGATTGTCGGGTACCGCTTTTTTGATTTTGTTTATAAATCTGGCGGCTCTTATGTGGATCTTGTTGATAGTTTCAATGTGAGTTGAACTACCCCAAATCAAGATACCATATAGAGCAGAAGGTAAAATACCTTGAAAGTAGATTGTTTCTAGTGTGGCATTGGACATCGCTCTCATCTGATAGAGCTTCTTCACTTTAGCGGAGAACGATTTGCAGATCTCATTAACATGTTTGTCCCACGATAGGTTTTGATCAATAGTGATTCCAAGACACTTGCAGACTCACAAATTGTATTGGTTTAGATTCCATACAAACTTCTTGCAGAGGACCCACAATATTCTGGATGTATGGACAGTTTGTTTTTTTCTTGCAAAATTTTCAATTTTTTCGATCTTTATCTTCATTCAGGGTGGCCAGCATATTTTGAAAAAAAAGTTGCAGGTATTTTCATGATTTTTTACCAAAATTGCACCATTTTTTCATGATATTTTTTCATTTTTTCATGATATTATCGCATCGTTAAAAATGAATGAACATTAATATAACTATAATATAATTATATATATAAATATATATAACTATAATATAAAAAGATCGCATGAGAGACTAAAATCCATTTAGATACGATTTGATTTATTTCTGATACACCACATTATAGCAAATGTAGATAGCAAATGTTATAGCAAAAACAAGATTTTTGCTTCTTCCATAAACTTAAATAGTTACTAAAAATGAAAAACAAAATTTTTTATTTCACAGACTTAAAGTCCGGAAATACTAACAATAAGGAGTCCATAACAAAACACATAACAAAATAGAAGGAACAAGATATTGTCTGCAGTAATTATTAATAGCTACTCGATGTCAATAGATTTTTTAGTTCTGTTATTTTTGAGCAACATATTTCATAATCTGCCCTTTTCTTTTTTATCTCACGACACATAGCAGCAGCTTTTGCTGAACTCCCTAAATCCTGATTAGCATCAGCGGCCAAAGTCTCTGCCTCTATGCCTTGTTGCAATGCAGCTATAGTGTTTTCTAGATCGATTTTTTGTTTCTTGTTGTTCTGTAAGTTATCTTCTGCTGCTTTACGTTTCAAAGACTTTTCATTCACCAAATTTCCTTCTCGCTTGCGGTCTAAGTCAGCTTTATACTTAGAGTAAGCAAACTTACAACTTCTATGAAGCTCTGTTGTAATATTAAAATCATGAACGTTAATTTTTTCACATATCATAGAATCATAAATGAGCCTTTGAGAGATAAGAGACTTTTCTTGTAAATTATATTGTAGAACTTCTTTGTTGACAGAAAACCCTCTCTCAACATTACTTTGTCCATGTGACAAGACAAAGATAAACTTGCAAATATACCACACATCCTTAAAATCTTCATGGAGCAGGAACTTGCACAGAAACTCGTCAAGGCGATCATTTTCGTAATCAAACTTCAAAAATTCTTCATTCTTTTGGTATTTTACTAATTTCAACAAAGCATCGTATTGAACTTTTGCACTATCTGCTGCTGCTGATGAAACACATTTTAATGAGTACACCTTATCAGCTAATGCTCTGAACCTTATACTGCTTTGCTCTGGTTGTTGTACCATGTTCTTAGGGGCCAAGGATGAGGCATTTCGGATGATGCAAAAATTTAATGGTGATTTTTCCGAAAACTTTACCAAAAGGTTCAAAACAAGCTGTTTGCATTTGTTTAATAGATCCTTGGTAGTCAATTAATCCATCTTCTAGGTGATTATTTTTATCGTTAAGCCACTTTTTCTTCAATCGCTTAAGGGGTGTGTCAGCCTTGTCCAAAGCATCATTTCGAAAAACAAGACGACATAACTGATGCAACATACTTTCTAGCTCATCTCGTATAAACGGTATCATAGGATTATCTGTCTGGAAAACAACTAAATATGGTTTCAGGATTCCAGCTAAAAACGCGAAAAATTGAAGCTTCAGTGGCACAAGTGCGTCTCTATAATGATCAACAATTGTTTGATATGATTTAACCTTCGGTCGAGATGACTTGCATAGTTTCTCCCAATATGTTGTGACTTTAACGAAACAGTTCCATATTTCTATTGCTCTTTCAGCAACAGGCTGATCCTCAACCCATCGTGTTGGACAAAATCTACAGAATAAGAAGTGCTTAATGTAGAAACCATGAATAATAGACCAGCATATGAAACAAAGGGTTTAGTCTTTTTTTGAAATATTAAAACCTTAATAAAAGCCCTTCGTTACAAATGGTGGCACTTCATTGAATCACTGAGAGGTGAAAGAATTAAAATCACTTATCTCTCATACATGATTACACACTACAAACAAAGAATTATATTCAGAATACCTTAACGGAAAAGTATCAGTATTTCCTTCCCGAGTATAAATCTCTCTTCTTGCTGGTGAGTCATGGAGCAACCAATACATTGATTTAAGCAGCTTATCCACATGCCATTCAGATGACTGGACAGCAGTTTGCAAGCATCCATGAAGAATGTGTTGGTTGCAACTGCCAATATTAATTGTTTCAGGTAAGTCCTTTTCATTTAAATATTCATTCAATTTTTCTAACACATTCCAATTAACAGACGGCCCATCCATTGATGAATGAATCAATTTGCTTTCGTCAAGTTCTCTTAAAGATTCCTTTAATTTTTCAAATAGTGCATCTGTGTTTGGGCGAAGTAAAAACTTTGAATCAATGTATCGTGTTTGAACACGATTTTTTAAATTGTACCAACATCCATTTGGCAGCTTTGTAATACATTATTTAAGCTCTCATCAAAAGAAAGACTGAAAAACGGTGAGTCCAACACATTCTTTGATAAAATACATTTGAAATGTGGTGCAATGCCATAGTTCATAAGGTATGCACATTTTGTCTTACCAAGTGTAAACTTTAACGCATATTCACTGTCAGGAAACATAGTAGCAAAAAGCTTGCTTAAATCAACACAGGATCTAAAAGAAAGGTGTGCCATAACAACTTTTAAAGTCCATCTAATTTCTGCACTTAATGTAGTTTCATTAACTATCATGTTATCTAGAGTAAGTTGGTTCCCTTGTGTCTTTGCGTTTTTATCAGAATTTGAAGTGGTATCCTGCACTTCCTGACTAGAATTCGAAGAGGTTCCCTGAGCTTCTTGACTAGCAGCACTTGCTGGTGAGGTTTTCTTCTTGAAAAATTCACTTATGCCACTACCATTTCCAACTCTTTGCTGGTGCTTCTTCCCAAGTGCATGCCGGTCCAATGCATTAAACCCCATATTTGACAAGAGAAAATCTGTCTTGCAAATTGCACATCTTGCTTTGGTCCTATCATTGGTCTTCACTACCCATTTCTTATAGTTTATATTTGTCAACCACTCATCTCTAAAATATGTGCTCATTTTCTATTAAATGTATACTTCACTAAAAGAATAAAATGATATCTTATATATAGAGACTGTAATACAGCTATTAGCATTGACTTATGAGGCACAAGTCTAAACAGATCTGTTAATAACTTACCTAAAATAAACTCTGCTGAAAAAGAATATTAAAAAGATATGGAATGCAAGAAAAGTGTTTCCTTTCAGATAACGCCAATTCTGGAACTTATAGACAAGAACTGGGCAGAAAATAAAAATATTGCTAGTGGCAAAAACTTTTTTCATGATTTTTCATGAATTTAAGCTAAAAACACCTGTTTTTGCATGATTTTCATGATACCTTCTGTTTCTTCATGATTTTTCATGATTTCTCATGATTTTTCAGGATCTGGCCACCCTGTCATTTTAGAAATGGCATCATCAATAGAATTTCCAACAGCAAAAGCTGTGGTGTCGTCAGCAAATAATTCAAGACCCTCATCATCATTTTCCACATCTTTCTGAATTTCATCAGGCATATCATTTACTTAGATGGAAAAGAAATTCGGACCCAATATTGATCCTTGAGGGACGCCAAAAAGAACTTTTTTACTTTCAGACTTGGTACCATTTAAAACAGTAAACTGCGACCTGCCGTGTAAATAGCTAGGTAGATATTGAAACAATGACCCTGAGATACCACATGCTTACAGTTTTTTCATTAAATCATCATGACAAACACTATCAAAAGCTTTTTGATAGTCGACGAAGAGAACGACAACTGTTTTGCCATTATCAACTGATTGTAACCATTTCTCTGTCATGTGTAATAAAAGGTCCTCGGTTGAGCTCTCTTTACGGAAACCCCATTGACTACTACTTAGCAGGCTGAAGTTCTCCAAGTGTTCATTCATTTCCATGCAGATGTAACGTTCAACAACTTTACTTGAGATGGAAAGTAACGAGATGGGTTGGTAATTATTGCAATCCTTTTTCGATCCTTTCTTATGCAAGCAGGTTACTTTTGTTACGTTACGTTTCCATAGTCAGTAATGCTAATGTGGAGTTGCCACCTTTTATGAAGTTTTTTTGGGAGGAGCAGCAAAAGTATATTAGATCCTCAAAAACTGGTGTCAGATATCACACAATGATCATCAGATATTGCTTGAGCTTAGCAGCAAAATTTTCTTCATTTTATGATGACAAACGATATGATGAAAAGTCTGGCACTGGTTTTCCCATTTCTCATTCTAGTCGCAGACGTCTTCCTGATTATAAGAATTACATCCATCCTCAACATAGTTTCAACCCTCTTGTCATTGCTGAGCTGAGAAAGAAAATTGAGCATTTCAGTGAAATCGAAAAGTTCATTATCTTGTTATTTGATGAAATGAAAATACAACTTAGTATGGGATAAGCACTCTGGAGAATTGATTGGATATGTAAATCTTGGTGATTCAGAACTAAATTATGCTACCCTTAAGCCGGATTTCCATTCGTACCATTTTCATGCGCGCACATGGAAATGAGATGGCGTGAAAATATGCTCAATAATTTCCATTATTTCTATTCCGTTGCTTTCCCACCAAAATTAATAAACATGGCGAATGCTCAACAACTCCAGCTTTTGCTGTTTTTGTAAAACGAAAAGAAAGAGGATGTGGGTACGTCGAATATTTCAAGAAAGGGAACAGAAAAGCGAATTTAATATTCTTGTTAAAGATTTATACCTTTTCGATCACGAATATTTTTTCAAATCTTTCAGAATGAGCCGAACGACATTTGAAATGTTACTTTCATGGGTTGCTCCATTTATAACTAAATCATCAAAAAGAAGAGCAGTGGCGTCTCCTGCTGAGAGATTGTGTGTCACGCTTAAACATCTATGCACTGGAGATTCACACTTAACACTATCTGCAAGTTATAGGATAAGCCCACCAGTTTTTGGAAGAATAATCAAGGAGACTTGTGGTGTTATTTGGGACGTTTTAATGTCAAAAAACTTTTTCAAAGCTCCTAATACTTCCACTGAGTGGTTAAAAATTGCGAATGAATTTGAGCATAAGTGGAATTTTCCACATTGTCTTGGGGCTATGGATGGCAAGCACGTTGTCATACAAGCCCCTCCTCGAAGTGGATCCATGTATTTTAACTATAAGAAGACGCACAGCATTGTGCTGTTAGCAGTTTGTGATGCTCAATATAAATTCACGTTGGCTGATGTTGGAGATAATGGTCGGCAGAGTGATGGTGGAGTGTATGGAAACAGCAAATTAGGTTACTCTATTGATCATAATTTATTGAATTTTCCAGCAGCTGATTTCATACAGGATAGTGGAACTGAAATCAAATATCCTTATGTATTTATAGCAGACGATGCATTCTCCATGAAATCATACCTCTTGAAACCATATCCAGGGAAGTGCAAGAATGATATTTCCAAAATCATTTGCAATTATAGAATATCTAGAGCTAGACGGTGCATTGAAAATGCATTTGGAATCCTTGCAACACGTTTTCGTATTTATAGAAGACCTATTGGTTCAAGTGTTGAGACAACATGTAACATAGTTAAAGCAACTCTTGTTTTACACAATCTTCTGATAAACCTAAACTATGTCGAAAGTGAATATTCGTATTTACCAAAACACTTTGCAGATACATGTCTTGGGAAAAACATTAAACCTGGTGAATGATGAAGTGAAATTGGTGATGTCAATGGTATTGCTGGCCTTGACAATATTTCAAAAGGTTCCAATAATTACTCCCATCTTGCCAAAAAAGTACGGGATGCTTTTAAAGATTACTTCAACTCCCAAGCTGGTAGTGTGCAATGGCAAAATGAAATAGTTTCTTCTACAACAAACAGTTTTGACAGACGATGAAGTTTTCTAACATGTATACATATGTACATATGTAAATATATTATTTTCTAACACATATCCTTCCAGGGCTTAATCCCAGTTGCTTGTAAACATAAAGAATAAACAAACATATCTATAACACAAATTGATAGTGATAATAAGGTATATTCCTTTCCAAAAGTTATTACAACCAGACAAAACAGACAAAATGATTTATTCCAGCTCTGCAATTTCCAGTTCAAATAACACATCTTGCATTTTTCGACAAGCTTCCCTGTTTGACTTTTTTGAGAAGGATTTTAAAGATGGAAGCAAACTTTTCAGGAACAATAAGTCACTATCCTCAGGTTGTGGATCGTTGTTTTTGTTGCTTTTCTCCAAGATATCCAAAGTCAAAACGTCCAGTCGGTTGCTCATTGATTCATTTGCTTTCGATCGCTTTCTTGGAATCTCACATTCAGATAAGTTTACTTCAGTTGAAGTGGTAGAGCAACTAGGTGTTGGTGACACTAATGAAGCTGGTGGGGTTGTGACTGAGTCACAATTAGTTTCACTTTGTGGTAATTGGAGGGTTAAATTACTAAATGTCTCTTGGTTACTAATTTTGTCTGTCAGGAACTGCAAATTATCAAAATATCTACATTTTGGTAACGTGTGATTAGCTGCTCCAGACCTTCTCATGTGGTTTCTTTTCTCAAGACATCTCTTCATGGTTTCTCTTATGTTTTTCCATTGTTGTTTACAGAATTCAACTGGAAAAACAAAAAATAACATTTTTAAGGGTTTGTGTTCTTCAATAGGTTCACAGATATTGCTGAAAAGGATTGGATTAACTTTCATACTTCTGAATGAAACAAAAAGTTGCATTAAATTTTCACCTTCCTTCTCAAGTTTGTAATTATATTGAAACTTACCATCTTTATTAGGAAATGCATTTTTTATGTTCAACCAAGCATTACGTTTCTTCCCAGCCTCTTTATACGATCTACATTGAGTATTCCATAAACAAGGTTCCTGCCTAATCAGATCTATCATTACTTCAGGATCGTATTCAATGATGCCTTGTTGACATTCCTCTTCCTCCTGCTCGTGAAAAGGTAGAAGAGATGTTATTTGTTGATCTTCACTAGAAATGTTTTGCTGATGTTGCTCCTCATCTATTTGACTTGATTCTTGCAAAATATTTAGTTGCTGTGGAGTGACATTTTGCCCTTAAAGTTGTTTCAACAACAACGATTAGTTGATCTGCGACGCCATCTTGAGAAATGTCAAATACTGTTCGAACGATTTGTTTATAGTTTCTCGTAATCTGATTGGTCATCTTTTACCTAGATCAATTTCACTCCGAGAAAAGTAGAAACCTTTTCTACTTTTTTTTCAGCTCAAGCGCACGCGAGTATGATGCAATCTGGAATGTTTTGGAGTATTTTACGTGAAGTTTGTTTCAGTCTTAGAATCACGCGCGCGCTTGAAAATGGTACGAATGGAAATCCACCTTTAGAAAAGTTGACGAAGTTGCTACGCATGTACTTATGGGGCGCTGTAGTGGACAAAATTCTGATATTTTGCATTATATTATCATTTTAAATATTGATTCGATATTTCACGCAGAAATTCGTTCTAAAGTGCATTATTCATTCCAAACTTTAAATATATAGTCTAAACTTTAAACATGTATTCTAAACTCCATATATGTATTTTAAACTTCATATATGTATTTTAAACTTCATATATGTATTCTAAACTTCATATATACATTCCAAATATGTTTGCTAAACTTTTCATGCACATGTCTTTATCAATCATTCCTTCTAATAAATTACTTGATAAGTGGACCAACCGAATATGGCCCCCCAAAAAGTTATTTTTGGCAGGTAACTGTGTTCTAGGGTGCTGTTTTTTCCGAGTAATCCGATAATCCCGATTTTTCGGCAATTCCGTGTAGATAGAAAATTAACAAATATGGCTGACGACAGCCACGTTGGCACTTCCGTTCACGTTGTTGAGAACTTTAGGAACATTGCTTCTTTGCTTGAGGAAATAGAGCAGATAAGTAACACAGAAGACTTGGACACCTATGAAAACTTATTTGAACAAGTCAACGAAGCATTTGAGTTTGTTAATTATGTGCACAAACTCATCCTACTGGAAGAGGAAGCAGCAGCAACTGATGTTGATGATCTTGAAATAACTACTGACCAGTGTTTCCATTCCTTGGAGCATTGCACTCAGCAGCTTTGTGAATGTTTGAGGAAAACTGCAGATGGTTTAAACACTTTAATTGATGAAGTACAAGAGAAGCAACCTATTTCTTGTCCAAGAATCTACTCTGGAGGAAGAGGTAGACCAAAGTTTGGGGTGTCTAAACGTCAAATTGAATTTTTGAGAGAGATGCATTTTTCTTGGGTCAAGATAGCTAATTTGTTAAGGATTTCACCCAAAACTCTAAAACGTAGGAGAATACAGCTAGAAATAGATAGTGACATTGAATATAATGAGATACTTGACGATGATTTACGAAACATCATGCAAGAAATAAGAGTTATTACACCAAACATTGGGCAAACGAGAATGATGGGAGCTCTCAAAAGTAGGGGTTTGCGAATTCAGCGTTGGAGG
This sequence comes from Turritopsis dohrnii, assembly GCA_027922465.2. Lineage (NCBI taxonomy): Eukaryota > Metazoa > Cnidaria > Hydrozoa > Anthoathecata > Oceaniidae > Turritopsis > Turritopsis dohrnii. The sequence continues at coordinate 477,379 of BQMF02000149.1, read as the reverse complement.
GTTCGTTCAATACTTAGAGAATTGGATCCTGAAGGAACAAGGTTAAGATGGAAGACTACGATTAAACGTCGAAAATATAACGTTAAGTTTCCCAACTCATTGTGGCATATTGATGGAAACCATAAGATGATCCGCTGGAGATTAGTGATTCATGCAGCTATTGATGGATACTCCAGAATGATCCCTTACTTGCGTTGTGCTGGAAACAACAAAGCAGAGACGGTGTTAGAATTTTTTCAAGGTGCCTGTCAAGTGTATGGTTTGCCCTCGAGGGTACGAAGTGACCATGGTCTTGAAAACACAGCTGTAGCTCGAATGATGATTGAAATGAGAGGTACTAACAGGGGCAGTGTAATCACAGGCAGTTCTGTTCATAATCAGAGAGTTGAGCGTTTGCACGGGGATGTTACCAGGGGTGTTTTGCAAGCTTACATCAACCAATTTTATGATATGGAGGAACAGGAAATCTTGGATCCATTGAACGAAGTTGATTTGTTTTGTCTTCATATTGTTTTCATGAAGGAAATAAATAAATCTCTCGAGGAATTCGTAAATCAATGGAATCATCATGCCTTGAGCACAGAAAACAACAACTCGCCTTTTCAACTTTGGGTTTCTGGCATACTTCAGAGTACAAGTAATGGACAACCAATTCTAGATGAAATAGTTGATCATGAAGATATAATTTGGTATGGTGCAGAAAGAGTAGATGATGATTGTGCGATCAGCATTGATCAACATGTCGAAGTGCCTCGAATGAATGTTCCTCTGACTGAAGATGGTTTGGAATATATAAAATCACTCATCCCGGATGATACACCAAAAGAGCAAAGAATTGACAAGTATATGCAGATTGTTCAGATTACGAAGGAAATGATAAATTCTTGAAAAATTGCAGTTCTATTTCATTATTGCATCTAAGGATGTCGAGCCTAATTTCATCATTGTAGTTATGTTTACGATGTTTTTCTTCATTACCTTTAAACGTACAGTGGACTCTCGATATAACGAACCCCCGATATAGCGAACATCTCGATATAACGAACCAATGTCCATTCCCCTTGAATTTTGCCTTAAGAAACTCTTATAAATCCTTTCTATATAACGAACCCCCGATATAGCGAACTCTCGATTTAACGAACCAACTTTTTCGTCCCTCAAACCCAAAAAAACTCGATACAGCGAATTCAAAGTAATAAATGCTACGAAAGAAAACAAAAACAATTATTGCATCGTGCAGATTGAATTTTATGATTCAGAATGTATCTTTATCTATGACAAAAACAATACGTAACTGAAAATTTATACAGTTACTACGAACTTGTAATGTTTCTTAACTAAAAATATTTCAATCAATCAATCAATAAATTAAACGTATAAAATGTCATTCAAATCGAACGATTCGGATCGGATCGGATCTATAATCTAAGAAGGTGAAGTGTATACGATGAGTAAATCAAGATAAAAGGGGCAATTATCTCCATAACGGATAAGTAAAAAGCCTTGCAGAAAATTGCGGAGGGCAAAAAGTACAAACAAGAGCATTGCAGAAGAATATGGCGTAAAAACATACTGGTTCGACGTGGCTATCAAACAAGAGAAAAATCACAGAAGCTTACAAATCAGGCCAAGTAAATTTAAACAGAAAAAACATGAAGAAGAGTGTCGATAAAGATTTTGATGAAGTTGTTTTTTTACGGTTCACAAATGCGTCCTCGAACAATATCCCTGCTGGCAACGGGATCATTATCAAAGAAAAGCGATCTCACTTTCCAAAGGCCTCGATTTAACTGATTTTAAAGCCTATGGCTTTCTAGACGAATGGAAGCAAAAATATAACATAACTTTCAAAGATGTTCCGAACGTCTCGTGTTTGTTCGAATTCGCTTTCATTTTACTTTTAAACGGGATCCTAGCTGAAAATACCGATTTAAAGCATTTTTGTTCGAAAGGACTACGAAATGTTAACAAATTAAGCAAAATTTTCCGATTTTTTCTCACTTTCGATGTATTTAATTTCGCGCGTATTACAAATAAAATTTTTCGTGAGTGTTAAATTTCGTGAATTTTCAAAAAAAATCGGGAAATTTAACACGCGAAATTTAATACGTTTAAGGTTTCTTTTATGATTTTTCCTTTTTCTTATCAATTTTAGTGCATGCTTCGGTAGAATCATCCCTTGTTAGTTTATGTTATACTTCAAATAAGATACATCAAGATGGCCCTTAATTTCATGCTAATTTTGTTAGCACATACGCACTAAGATTGTTTTCTACACAAGTTTTTCACTATTGCTAACCTTTATGCAACGAAAATTACGATTGTAATTTTATTTTAAAGAATCAGTGAAATAAACAGACAAAACATTTTTTGCATAATTACTGAAATAGTAGAAGTAGAGATTGTGTTACACATTAGTTAGTTTGCAGTAGGGACATGGTTAAGGCGAACAATCAATGTAAAACAAGCAGTTGCAGAACAAAACAAATTCTTTCACACAAAAAATATCTTAAAAGATGATATAAATGAATACATGAGTCATGACGAAAGTGATCAAGTTCAGCAATCAATGTTTAACAAAGTGCTCTTGTACAGTGCCTTTCCGAGTGCCACTCTTGCCACGAAATTTGAAAATAAGAAAATGTAAAAATCTCTAGAGGAACATGAAAATAACGTGCTTAACTAAGAATGCGACCCATTTATCAGCTTACTAATGAATGGAAGAAAATAAAATAAGGTCAACAAAAGTATTTTTATAGTCGTATCCATCAGACATTGGTGAGAATCGACCATAGGAGCTACTTGCAAAAAAATACTTCAATAAAACTAAAGGTAAATGGCAATGCCATTTACAACTGAACAAGGAACTTAAAAAATGTTGAAGTATACTTCCATATTGCACATTAACTACAAGGCTAGATCATTTCCGTATACAATTTTATTTGTCTCAGACAAATTTTAGACACTTCAATCTTTTCCAATCTGATTAACTAATTATGCAAATCAGTTAAGTCAGAAACAAAGTTATGATTAAAATTGCAGTCAAAATGCCATCATTTAGTAGTTAACATACACACATAATAAAATGAAACAAAACATGAAATTGTCCATGCAGTAATAGTATAAAAGCATCTTAGACACAGTTGAAAGAGTGTCCATTTGAACAAATGACAGCATTCATAGCAGCTGAAAATGAATTCTGGTCAGGAAATCCCTTGGAAATGTTCAATTCGTTTGTGCAAGTTTGAGCATGTATTGAAGTTTGATCTGTTAATTTTACAGTTATTTTTCCAAGTCCAAATGAGGGGAGGCAAGGTGCCCCAGTTACAAAAGTAAGGAACTGTTCCAAAATTGGTTTAGGCGCATTCAATAAAAAATGCTCCATGTAATCTTTTACTTTCAAGTTAGCCTCATTTGTTCCATTGAAATCAAAAACCAGTATGTCATAAATTCTGTTTCCATCGAGCAGATGTTTATTGAAAACAAATAATTCTTCAAATAAACTTGGTCTTTTCTTCATTTCATTCCTAAATCCAAGTATGTCTAACCCAGTGGCAAACTGGTCAAGCACAGTTTTTCTTTTCCCAATAACATCATGCATTATAATGCTGTGCAAAAATCTGTCTTTGTTGTCATTCTATAAAATAGTAAAAGGTTTTTCTTGCACTTGTACACAAGATTAGCAAAATAACACTTGAGTCAATGTAAATATTAGATGAACATGTCTACACTCAGGTCTCTAAAATGGGTGTAAAACAGTAGGAAGTTTGAAAAACAAAATACAATAGCCGAGGGTAGCTTTTTAGAGTGAAAACTAATAATATAAAATGTCTAAAAGTAAAACAATATATTGAAATTACAATTTTTAGCCTGTTTAAATGAAAATATAAGTACTAATATCTAAAGATGCATTGCCTTTATTAAAGATTAAGTCACATGTTCACAGGAAATTAATTTGATTAATACTGGATACAACGATCATGGGGTGGTATAACTCTAAATCATGCAATCAAGTATAGGCTTGACTTACAGTCAATATCATTGTTAATCCTGAATCAGTTTGGTAATACAACACTTCTTCTTGATCCAAATCACTCACATTCTGTGACTGAACCACCTAAGATATAGATTTAAAGTGAATTATATATAAATCAATGTTCAATACAAAGATGGTAAAAATAACTGTCTGATAATACATACTTTTTTGACAAAATCTTGTGTTGCAAGAGAGCAATCATCAACAGTTACTAGTTGCATCATTTTGTCTATGTTACCATCTATAAGGTACTGGTATGCAATTGGACTAAACAATGGAAAGCCAGGTCCTCCATGGGCAACAGAATGCACAACCATTCTACCAATATATTTCATTAGCCCTGATGCTATCATGTCTGCATTATAAATTGGTAGTTTGTAGCCATTTCCTTCAAAATACCTATCTCCCAATTGCTTCAACAGTTCTGTAAAAAAGCTTTTGGCAACACCCCCTGTATCTACAGATGGTTGTTCACGATACTGTATTCTGAGCTGTATCTTGGGATCAAATGATTCATCTTTGTAGTACACCAAAGCATCATTTATGATATCATCTTCATCTACTTTGACTTTGACTTTTTCCTTTGTCATTCTTGTTGAAATCAATTTCATTATATCATTTAAATGTTTATCTGGCAAGTTAGAAGAAAATATGGGTACCATAAGAACATCATCTATATCATCACTGCTTTCACTGTTATCATTGGTTAATGCCAGGGCACATGCTGCAACAGTGTGAAATGACGACAGTGACTGTTATAACTCTTCATCACTATGATTTGGAAACATATCTTTCAATTGCATAAACTTTTCCTGACTACTAGCCAATTTGCTACCGCTGGCTGACTGATTGTCGCTGGTTGTTGACTTGCAAGGAACATGTATCTGCTGCTTATTATCCAGGTCTTCTAGATCAGACAGGTCAGAGTTGTCTTTATTTCCAATACAATTACCATCATCATCTTCACAGGCTTCATCTTGCATAAGATTTTTACTTGCCTGAATATAAATTGCTCCTTGTCCTGCCAGACTAAGTGCACGAGCTCCACAGTACCTATTCCACATCAGCTGCGATATTAGGACCATAACATGATTTCACAAAATTAAAAGAACAATCAAGAGGAATGCCAGAAAATGCCTCAATAATAGCTTCCTTAAGTTCGAACTCACTCCAAGATTTATCAACTGGGTAACTATGTATAACAAATCCTCTATTTTCCAGATTCAAACGTGCTTGATGGGTAGGCACTGCATTTGTTTCAGGTGAAGGAAGTAACACAAGATCTTTATAAACTATGGTAGATTTTTTAAATTTCTTCTTAGCAGCCTGACCCGCTTTTTTTGAAGAAGAAGTGAAGGTTGCTTGCCATTGTTTTGCAGGTCGTCTTTTCTTGAAGGAACTTTCCCTGCTGCTTGACGACAGCAGTGTAGGGAAAGAATTTCTGATTTCCTTGGCAACTGATAATCGAAATCCACCAGTAGTGTTCGATAATAAATCAATACCACTGTTGCTGCCACTGGTGCTGCCACCACCACCATCATCGTTATTGCAGTTGCTATTCCTGTCATGAGTTTCGCGATGACGGACAGCTATTGATGATAAAACTGGTTGTCTACTCACGTTTTGTTCTAAATTCTGTAATAGCTCGTTAGCTTGCTTTGCAATATTAGATAATGAACGTCTGATGTTGTTGTCATGTGTTTCACCGCTACTTGACGACGCCATGTTTTAAAATTGAATGTACTGCTTAACCGGCTACCAATGCTAAACCGGGGAAAACCGGGAGATTTTTCATTCGGTAATTTTTTCTCGCTGTGCATCATGCCATACGGAATGAAAAGTTGCCATAGAAAATTGAATTTACCATGCCAAATGAAAAGACCATATGGTAGAAAAAATTACAAAAGTTTATTGATTTTCCACCAGAAACTTTTCACTTGGAATGTATAAAGTATATTTTGGCATGTTATTTTGAATATATGGAACAGATACTTAGGATTTAAAAGGCACATATTTAGATGACAGTTTATTTTTAACATCCCAATATTGTCCATTGCGGCGCCTCATATGTACTTGTTTTTCTGATTCGCAGTGTGGTGAATCCCTTTAAGTTCCGTTTGGCAAATTTTGCAACAACTGGTGCAACTTCTTTTCAAATGTTGCCTTTGTTTAGGCAAGCAGTTGCAATTTGTGAGAATAATGGCTTAAAGGTGATAGTAGCAACAGCAGATGGAGCATCTACAAACAAATCAATATATACTAGCCGCCAAGGCGGCGTCGCTCGCCGCCCATGTTCAGCATGCGTTGACTTCACGAAAAATAAAATTAAGGAATTGGCAACCGAAAGTGTTACCATGTTGTAGAGCTCGAAAAACTGATTAAAAAAATGTATGGGATCGTTCCGCTACGATCAACCGTTAAGCTTGGTTTCCAATAAAGAAATTTTATCGTGCGATCGTCGCACTACAGTCGTACTACAGTCCCACGACGTAATGGAAACACTTGTCGTGCAACATGTGGAAGATCGTGCAACATTTTTTGATGTCGCACAACATTGTCGTACAGATAGAAAAAATTCTATCTCCACGACAGTCGTGCTACAGTTGCAATAGCAAGTGCTCAAACATGTTGGGTAACATTCGCAGATATTGATAAAAAAACAACTCACGATCATGAAACTGAGTTCGGATACTAAAAAAGGTAGTATGCTCCTGTTACTGAACGACTTTTAAACAGTCTGCAAACCCAGGAAGAGTGCTTTCTCTTTCTCTGCAAATTTCTTCTACGTTTTAAAAAGCTTAATAACGTTGCACAAAGAGAAAGCTGACAAGTTAACAACAAACGCTTGTCCAATTTGAAATAATATTTTGAATTTCTGGCCAAACATTTGTAAACAAACCACGCGAAATCGTGTAATGGAAACAAGGCTGTCGTGCAACAAAAAGTCGTGCGACAAGTAGCACAACATTTGTTGCACGACGATCGCACGATAATTTTTTGTTATTGGAAACCAAGCTTTACAGAGATATCATTCTTCAAAGATTTTGATGACGTCACAGACCCCTCCCAAAAAAAATTAGACCCAAATTTTTTGTCACCCCATCGCCTGTATCGCGGACCCGAAAAAACGTCAGTTATCTTAGAGGCAGATTCGAAATCAAATATCAAATATCAGTTTAAACAATGGTTCCAAAAAAACCCAAATTTCATGTGTTATTTATTTTTTAAAACAATCGTTGATCAGTACAACAATGCACTCAAAACGTAGAGAGAAAAAAACTTTTTATTAGCTTTTGTTTTAAAAACGTTACGCGCTCTAACATGGGTGCTATCAAACAGGGGGAAAATGGTTTCTCTTCTTAAAAAGTTCACACGGAGGAGAGAAAAAAGGCACGTGCTAAATGAATAAATAGAATAAAAAAACGTTCGATCAGAACGCTTAACAATTAAAAGAAGAAATTAATTTATTAAAAGAAAAGCAAAAAAAAAAAAAACATTTTGTTTTGATATGATACTCTTTTTTTACCTATAGGTTTTTAAACATTTTGATTACTCGAAAAAAAAGTTCACCCGTCTCAGACAGTCAGGCAAGGATACGTTAGGATACACTGGCAAACCACGTTCTGCCACGGCTGCTTTTTGTCCAAAATATTTAATCAGTTAGTGACTTTGTATTTAGTTGATGTACTGTTTTCAAAGCCAAGTCAATGTGGAATATAAAACTAACAATAATGATAAAAACAAAACGTTATTCCTATTAGTTCATCAGCCAAAAAAAGTCACGTTCGATTGGGGTTGCAATGTATTTGCTTCGAACTCACGTCGCACACAAAAAAATAAATAATTTCACTCACAACTTAATCTACCATTTTGCGTGACTTACAAACAAACAAACAAACAAACAGACAGACGGAGAATCGGCTATTAATATATAGGTAAGGTTTGCGGAGTGGGTGCGTGGAATCACCCGTTCGCCAGCGAAAATATCGAATGCGTGAAAGCCGGATATTCATTCACAATAATGTGTTGTTTCAGAGTCATCTTCGAAGAGTAAATTTAGATACATCATTTTACGGAAAAATACTCTATCGTTTTAAATTTTCAGCAATATTTCGAAGGGCTGTTGATACCTTCGTCGACGACAACAAAGTCCGAAGAGCGAGTTGAATACATGAATACGCATCCATGACTGAAAAGGGCGCTATTATCCATAACTGAAAGGGCGCTATTTCCTTTTTGGAATAAGGAATATGCAAGAATATTATGTAATTTTTGTTAGTTTTCTTGAAATGTATCCTATCAATATTAGTTATATTGCGATTCAAAGAACTTATTACTTTAAATGTCCAAATACCAAACTGTGCTCCCTTGCCTCGTTTTGATGTGGTAATTTGTTGAAAATTATCAAAAATTGGCCCATTAGCAATTTTCAGTTATGAAAAACTTAATATCAAGTAATGTCACAATATAAAATCTCAAGTCAGGTTTGATAGTCTGATAATGTGTATTCAAGGATTTGGTCAATGTGGGATGGGGATAGAAAAGAGAAGGAAAACAAAATGCTTTATGAATCAATAATTTCCAGTTCTTTTATGCATAAGTACAGATTTAAAAAATTTCTGACACTCATAGTGACAAGATGAGCATGAATAAAGATGGCCTATTCTTAAATAAATAGCTTTTTCAAAGCATAAAGAAGCACTAGGAAGTAAAACCAACAAGAAATACATAAGGCATCTTCTAAACTTTGGTAAAATGTTCAGGTAACTTAACCCAGATAATCAGCAACATCCGGTTTTATGTTGCAATGTCAATCAACAAAATTCAATTTACATAAAAGATTCTTGAATCCATCACATGTTCCTTTCAAATGAACGATAAAAAACATTTTGAATGTCTCTAACTACATGCTGGAAATGCCAGACACGTCACATTTGTTACTCCTGTCTTGGTTCAGCAGTTCCATTGTTTCAAGTACATATACCAGATGTTCCACGACCATATAATAGTGATTCGTCTTGATTCATAAATTGATATCAATTATTCTTGATAATGCCTTATAATACACCTGAAATAGTAAAACCAACCAATAAATTATTAAGAGCATAAATTTTCCATTCACAATACTGAAAGTAAGTAAAATCATTTATATTTCACATATATTTAATTATATATGTTATTATAATTATTACGTAACTATAATTATATTTTTAGAAATAACTCAAGTATATATATAACATGTATATATAACTGATTTGTTTCTTAGCTCTTCTTCATTGTCGTTTATTTTTAATTATCTTATCCAATCAAAGAATTTGTAAGCTGTATATATAACTATTTTACCTTCAGTTATTTTTCTCAAAGTTATAAAGTTTCACCCAGACATACGTACTAAATGTAAATACTACAACAGAGTTGACTAGAATTCAAAATCATAGAATATTTTTCAGTATAGATGGATAAATTGTCTATATACATTTTTTGTTGTTAAGCAGTCTAATTTGATAACACTGTACTATTTTAAATAGACAAATTCCATGATGATGTTTACTATTTTGATGTCTCATTAATTCAGACATTAGAAATTATCAAAGCCACTTTTTTCTTCACACACTTACCACTACTACATTCTCTCTCTTCAGCATGAAGTTACGTACGAAACATGCAAATCATTTCCCATGGACGGACAATAATAAGCTTGCAATAAGAATTCAAAATGGGTAAATCTCTTAAAGGACCTATTATGAATAAAATTTTGTGGGGCAACAAATGGTGTCACTGCGCAATAAGAAGCGAGCAAACAAAAACATCATACATTAAATTTTAGCATCAATCATCATTTGGACTTTTGTCTTGTTATGTTTATGTGTTGTGTGTGGTAATAAAAACACAGTTAAGTGGATCAAAATACAACATCAAGTTGAATAAACATTGCTTAAAGATAGTAGTAAAAGGAATGGAGAAAAAATAACAGTTTTTTCTTTTTCCTCCATCCCTCTATCAAGTCTCCTCAGAGCTCAGATTACACAGCTTGTGAGATAGATGCACAACATTCAGAAGCTTTGATCTGAATTTAAATTTTCAAAAGTATTAACAAGCAATATTCTCATCTATAAATGTTCAACTAACAATGAATGTTATCGTAAAGGATAGGAGGTATATTCCCAGTTTCCCAATTTGAATTTCATAACAAACCTCAGAGCATTCAGAGCAGCATTCCCGGGGAAAAAATGTCTACTTGACTCTAAATGCAACCACTTTGGCCTGCCCGCTACCATATAGATCGACAATTTTGCCCAAAGGCACTACACTGAACACTTTTGGACTTGATCAATCATATAAATATCTATATCACAGTTTGCGAAAATTAAAGGTAAGCGAGAAAATTTTGATTTTTGGTATGCACTGTAAGAAATTTCAGCGATTGACGGCAGCCGAACGCATCTCTCTGTTAGTATTTTGATGACAATATTTGATCTTGCCAAATGAGCTCCGTTCCGCTAAAAAGCTACACTCCGCAAAAAATGTTCAAAATACATGCAGCTATGGCACAAGAAGCAGATATCAACCCAGATGTTGATGTTACTTACAGAATTCTGAATGTTTGCAGCTTCAATGAAAGACGATACATTTACTTCATTACTGACGCACCACATTTGCTGAAAACTTCACGAAATTACCTATACAGTTCTGGATCAGGTGAATATACAAGATGTGAATATACAATAAAGATGTATATATACAAGATGTGTATGTGGAATGGTGGGTTGTTTCTAATTTGGAACCACATATCTGCTATGGTTGAAATCTCTGCTGAACCTCTACCTTGCAGGAAAAGATGCACAGTGCTTTTTTGTTTTTTTGAGGTATTTTTTAGGTTTGTCTTTTTAATGTCCACTTTGCCTTTTTTGTCTGCCTTGTTTATGTTCTGTATTTTGCATGTAGCTTATTGCTTATATAATTGCTTGTAATTAGTTTTATTGTTTATTGTTCAGTATGGTCTCAGGTTTGTAAAAGTGTGACATCTCATGCAGTTCAGTTCAGACTTTGTTGTGTACGGACACAAGAGGAGTCCTTTTTTAAGATTGGCAAATGAAGTTTAAACATTGACACATTTTTTTCCCACTGAACGTTTCACTAGCTGCTACAGTTTTTACACACCTCTTTTAGTAAGTTATATTTATATTTATATTATATTTATATTATATTTATATTATAGTCATTTATCCTTTGTACCTATTTTGTATCTATTTATTGTATTCCTGCGTAAGCAAGGAGTGCTTTGAAACCGTTCGTGTTTTTTTTTTTTTTTTTTTTTTTTTTTTACTGTCCAAACCTAGACCAATTTTTGTCGATGGGAAATAGTCAGTCAAATCCTCTAAGTTCCAAACTTACATTTTTTTTATGCTTTAAATATCTTAACTCACACTACGTTCATTGTGTGTAAGTATTTTGCTTGAAAAGACTCTAAAGGTGTATAATATAAGCTCTACTGAAAGGAATAGTTGACATATGGCTAAATCGCAGATGCCAAGGTAGAAATGTTTTTCACGTGAGTCTTATGCAACGTTCTTACGTTTTCCGTAGTTGTTTTAAAAATGGAAGCGAAGAAGCACGCGTAGATCTGAGAAAATTTCTTGGTTGAATATATGGATATAGAAGTGGTTATACGGCTGTCAAACTTAAAAGAATCAAGAACATTTATGATCCAAACTGATAATCTACGTGAAACTAATACTCTTAGTAGTTATTCGTGATAAATAAGCAGTTTTTGATGCTTCAAATCAGGTATGAACGACTACAAAAACGGTATGCTTATATCGATTTAAAAAAATGCGTAAGGTTTCTATTAGTCTTTTTCTAAATATAATACAATTTTCTATTTCATGTTCCTAGGTAAGCTATCCTGTTTTTATAAAGCTCTGGAATCTTGAAGCACTGCTCATCTTCCTCATCAGCTTATACCCATTTTATTAATCAATAGATGACCACTTTTTTAATTGACTAGTCGAATTTAAAATATTGTATGATTCTAAAATTTGTATACTATCAAGCTGACGATAAAAAGGAAACACAGATATTTTTATTATTTCGCAAGGCCAAGTAAAAGTTTTTATTATGAAGTTCAGGTACAAACAACATAAAGATTTTCATACTGTATAGTTTTAAAAGTAGTATTTTTAAACGTCCACGGAAGAGTGTTCTCGAATGGATTTTTAAACTGACGGTGTTCCTTTTTAAGCTTGATCTCCGGCAAAATTTTTCAAAGTCTCTTAACTTTTATGATGCTCTCGGGAATGTAATTAAATGAATTAGAAGTTATTACTATTTACGCCACAGATTTTCTCTTCAAAACTTAATGTGACAAAGTTTTCATTACTTAATTACTTTTTGAAGATGCTTTAGGGAATATAACTATGAATAAAAAACTTTTTGAAAAAATCTCTAAATGATCCAAAACAGTGCAGTTTATATGAAATAACAAATATTACTTCTTTCACAGCTACAAGATAAACTGTAAAACACAAAGAACATCATACCACATTATGCATATTGTTTTAAACCGTGAACAAACATTCACCTTTTAAAGCACAGATTATTCTTAACGTAATAATCTTTTAATTAATTAATTGCATCTTGATGATGCTTTAGGGAGTGCAACTTCGAATGGAAATCTTTTTTAAAAAAATCTCTAAATTGATGCAAGACTGAAGTTTTATATGAAACAACAAAGTTTAATAGTTATCGTAGCTAAAAGGTAAAATGTAAAATACTGCAAACATCATTCCGCATTATGCATATGGTTTTAAAGCGTGAACTAACACTCATTTCTTTCTGAAAAGGCTCCAGAAAGTCTTACAGTCATCCGCAGGAATACTTCTGCCCGGTAGGGCATCTTGTTTTGTTTTGGTTTTGTTTTTGTATTTATGTAGCCTTTCTTTGAATAAAAGAACAAGTAATCAATCCGTGTCCCATCAATGGCCACAACAGTAAAAGAGGTTGACCAGCCAGAATTTGAAATGATGTCAACCAGAAGTGGAAGACAAATTAAACCTACTGGGAAAGGGCGGTTGTTCCAGCTTGGGCAACTACAAGAATCCCGTGAAGAAGCACAGAAGGAATTGTATTCAGAGCTGAAGAAGATGGATACAATCATCAGTGCATGTGACGATTATGAACTAATCATACAACAAGCCGAAGTGGTGCAGAAGTTGTTACAAGAGTTCATGAAGTTACATGCCAAATGTCAAATGTTAATTCCCGATGAAGAGAGGGATTGAGAAAACCAGATAGCAGAGAAGGTTGATGATGACGTGACTGAACATCGCAAACGTTACAACAGTTGGCTGAGTAAGAACCAACCAACCCCTTCACATTGTTCAAAGGCAGGCTCCGTAAAGTCATTTCATTCCTCATCGAAGTCTGCAAAGTCTTCATCAAGGTCAGTGAAGTCCTCATCTGGATCTAGATCATCAAAGACGTCAAAGGCGTTGTCAGAAAAAGTACCTATCGAAAAAGGAAAGTCGGCTGAGCTTCAAATCGACGGAAACTTCTGTTTGGAGATAGAGGCAAGAATGAAGAAGCTGGAAGATGTCAAGGTTAGAGCTGAGTTAGCGAAGACAAAAGCCAAGGTGATGGTGTATGAGAGTGAATTGAAAGGTGGAGAAGTCTTCCATCAAACCTTGGCAAAGCTTCCTACATTTGAAAAAGGAGCTTATGCTAAAACATTTGTTGAGAACCGACCTGACAAGAGCAAGGAAGCCCCATACATTGAACAACACCAACACATTGAAGGACGTCTACTCGCTGAAGAACACCAACACCACACAGATGAGCAACAACATAGAGATGAGCAGCCATACAGATATGAGTTTGAGCCACCTCCAAATGTAACAGCTGCAACCAACATCAGCAACATCTTCAAAGAACTTCAGGCCCCAACAGTGAAACTTGAAGTCTTTAAAGGAGATCCGACAGATTACCCCTTCATTACCACCTTTGTGCAAGCTGTTGAAGAGAAGATCTCCAACGAAAAGGGAAGGTTGACCAGACTGATCCAGTACACAGAAGGTACAGCCAACGAACTTGTGAAAACATGTGTCTATCTTCCTGACCACGAATGCTACAAAAAGGCAAAGGAGCTCTTGAGGCAAAAGTTTGGTGACCCGTTCAAGGTTGGGAATGAATATTGTAAACAGTTGGCAATGTGGCCACAACTTAAGCCGAACAACGTTGTCTCCTTCACAAAGTTCGAAAACTTCTTGTTGAAGTACCAATCTTCAATGAAAGCTGTCTTATATAAGCTAACTTATATGCATTACATTTAATGTACTTAATTAACTTTGAAAAGCATTAAAAACAGATTTTAGGCGTCAATCACATTTTGTTTTTTGTTTTTTTTGATTTTTTAAGTTCAGAAAATATTTGGACGTTTTAAGTTTCGGACGTAAAAAATTTCGGACGATTTATTTTTCGGATGCAATTTTGTCCGAAAACAAAATGGTCCGAACTTTTTTGTAATTAATGTAAGCCAAATCTTTCGACCCTCCGGTTGTCTTGCTTTGTTTTGGTTTTGTATTTATGTAGCCTTTCTTTGAATAAAAGAACGAGTAATCAATCCATGTCCCATCAATGGCCACAACAGAATGAGATGGAATTACCAATGAAAATCAGAAAATCCTTGAAGCTGTGGTAAAATAAAAAACGGTTATTTTTATAGCCACACATGAAAAAAAAACATTATCTATGGCCTAAAATCTTTTCAAAAGATTGCACAAGTAGTGTGAGATCTTGTAAGTATAATCAAAATTTTATGTTATACCAACCTTATAATGCCAACTAGACCAGCCATACACCTTAATCTTATGTTTTATTATTACTTCTCTATGAAATAAAGGGATATATACACTTAATTCTTTGGCAGAAAAGGGGGTCGTTAACGACCCCCCAGTAAGATATCATTGATTAAAATCGTTGAACGGCAAAAACCCCAGATTTGTTGCTATTTACAGGCCTATAGATGACTAAACTCTTCAAAATACCGTTTGGATACATGCTTGCACATAGTTATGCTTAGATTTATTAGAAAAAAACAAGCTTACTTGGACTCTTGAAGAAGTTCTTACCTATGTTTTGGCTTTTGAAGACGAGGATAGTGATTTAGAAATTGATTCAGAAGACTCTAGAGATAGGAAAGTGCGGATGCTAGCCCATAATCATATGATTTCAGGAATTTCCCTACTATAGCTAATATTATTATCTTTGTTTTCATAACGCGATACGAGTTACGAAACGTGTTATTTTGATTACAAAACACATAAGCAGTTTCTATTATTATATAACCACAAATTACTCATAAATGTAAACAATTAAATATCTCATAAAAATGTAGTAAAAAGCAGTTTGTAGCAGTTTAAACTTTATAACATAAATAAGCTAATAATAATCCCAGCTTTACATATAAATTCTACTGCTTTACTAAAATCATTAACTCCATTGTTTTTCAACCATTCTAAAACATCGATGCGACCGTTAAAACATGCTAATTCTACTCCTTTACTAAAATCATTAACTCCATTGTTTTTCAACCATTCTAAAACGTTGATGCGACCGTTAAAACATGCAAATTCTACTGCTTTCTCAAAATTAGTTACACGATTTTTTTCTTTCAACTGTGTTAATATATCAGTATACCCGTTACCACACGCTTGTTTTATAATATTCTCGTAATATTTATTATTTCTATGTATCGATGATAGGTTACTTAGTATTTTTTCGTCTATCTCTATTATCTTATTGGAATCTATCGCGTCGTTAAATTCTATTAATTGTTTACAATGTCTTTTGATTTGTCGAGGTATATCTAACGAATCGATTTTAGTTTTCGAATCTATCGATTTTACAACGTTATCGAGAGCTATAGTATATAACATGCTTGTCATTTTATTTTAATCTGTCAATATCCATAGGTATTATATATTACTGTGTATAATTCCTTTATAATGTTTTATTCAACTTTTTTTTGTTTTTGTTTTTACCTCTTTGTTATCTTATACATACCTATAATGTCCTCTAGCATATGTAGCAATACCATCTTTTGCAATAATTCTTTTGTCACCATCCGCATTGAGAGCGAGTTTGTTTGTTTTTATAGTGTGAACATCATGCTTAATCGATTGAAAGGTCATCTGTTCTCTGTAAATATTCTTACCATCGAACAAGCATCTCTTGTAATCATCAAACCCCATGGTCTTCTTTACTACGCACTTCTTGACTCCCTTGCACTTCTTGTCTTCTTTTCCATCTAGCTGTTTATATGCATAGGTCTTCGCTCTTAGAGCAACAAACTCTGTCATTATCTTACCACCCAACTCATCTTTCATTAGACCGATGACTTTCTTATTCAAACCTATAGGTAAAGGTCTGTTATCTTTCTTATCGTACGCTGAAGTGTCGAATCTCAAAGCTACATCATCGGCAATATCTTTGTAAAAGTCGTCGGTTTTGATGTGATAGACAAAGCTGTCTGTATCCATATAGCAGAGCTTTAGATTGTCACCATATTTTGGTCTCATGTAATCATAGTGAAACTCGTACATAATCGTCTTTGACAAATCAAGAACTGTAGGTCCCAGATAGATTGGCTTGTTCAACACGAGTTTGATCTTTTGCATTTCAGCAGCCATCAAATGTTCGCTGAAACAGATACTACCCTTGAAGTTAGGTTTCATCACCAGCTTCTCATATTGTTCTTTCTTGGTAGCCAAGCGTATGTCTTTATGTTTACGTTGATTCTCCATAGTTTTACCAAAGACTGAATTGTTCATGAGCTTGAAAAAGTCCTTTTCAAAGTCATTCTTTGATTTAGTACGCAAATTGGTGTTGAAATCGATGTACGGCTTCAACCATGCGCTTTGTCTAAATCTCAGTACTCTATGAACCTTCTCAAGAACAAGACCATGCTTCGGCGCTTGATCAAGTGCACGGATATGAATAATATAGTTCTTCTTGTCTGAAAGACATGGAGTTAGCTTTTCTACACCATTGATCTTCTTTCGCTCAGGCATAAACGGAAGATCGTTATGTGAATCATGAAGCTCCTGAGGATAGTTCACATCAACTTCAAGAAGATAACCATATTTACCGTCTTCCTCAGCCAACTTTGAAATGAATCGGTGGTAAATTTATTAGCATCTCCCCACTTGAAATTCCCTGTCGGTAGCTTCTGAATCATAGCCCATCCATATAGATTATTTGCATCAAGATATTGGAGATAGCTACTTTCTTCAGTCTTCTTATATTTAGCATCCATATACTTGTTATTAGCTTTAGCATGTCTATGAACAGCCTGACAGAGACCTCCTCTAATACCTTGCTCTACGAAGAGAAACATATCCATATCTGACAACAGATCCAGCTCAACCTCTGTCTTTTTCAAACAGGCTTGCCAAGCTAGTCCTGGAGCAGTGTAAAAATGTGCAGGATCCAATTTATAGTTTGTTATGCATGTTTCCCTAAAAGTCTCAAAAACATCAGCAAGCAATAGAACGTCTGTCTTGAGGTAGAGATCATGATACGCACCCATATTTTTATTTTTCATGTGTTTCCACACCTTCTGTGCATGTGTATAATCAGCATCACTGATACCTTTCATGTTCAACTTGCTGTAAAAAGCATCTTTTGGTGGGAGCTTAGTTTCATTAAACTTATCAAAAGAATCAATGTATTCATAAGGATAAACTCCTTTTCTTCTCAATAGTTTGAATTGCTCATCGCCATTGAAGAATTTTCGAAGGTTTTTACACTGATCGTCAGATAGATTGTTTACCAAGTTATCCAGACTACTAGCTATGAAACGCACACTATCGATGAATCTCAACTGTATCTTTTGAACCTTAGTCTCCCCATTTTTGTCAGTGTATTCACCAACCTTAACATCCAATGAGAAAGAGATATATTTTTCTTTGTTTTCAGCGATGACAGCAATCCCTTCATCTCCATACTGTTTGGCTAGTTCTTTGATAAACAGATGAGCATCATATCCACTCAGATTGTGAAAGACGATCGGGATGTATTTAGGTACTTTGTAACGGAGATTACAAGACTGATGTGCAGCTCCACGAAATTTACCAGTAAAATGACAGTGATCCCTAACCTTAATATTATCTTTTTCAAATTCTTTCATACATATGTGACATTTATCTGAATCGATAAATCCCTGTTCCTCTTCATATGTGAGGTCTCGCATTCTCTGTTTAGGACACATATTGTATAGCCTTTTCACTTCACCTACCGCATGATCCACAAAACGTAAAACACAGTCTTCACCACGATAAAGCGTTAGAGGGTCTGAAACTTCACCATGAGCAAATTTGCTATAACAACAGAAGCCTGTGGGGATATGTATACCAATCTTTTTAGTGGATGATCCAATAACGCTACGCGGTTCTTTACAAACCTCTTTTGACAAAGCTTCGAAATCAGCATACATTATGAAAGGAGCTTTGAGCTGATACTGACCGTCATGAAACTTAACGGTGCTACCCTCATTTGGCATCTCGATCTTCGCGACATCATTATTTTGACAATATTCAAAGTGTTCATCTCGTGTTTTCTCACTTGAGAATCCATTGAGACAATTCAAGCAATAATGTTCTCTATTTTTATGCTTCGAGTTGACCTTGCTCAAGACACCGCTCAAGTTCTTTACAGCTATATAATGTCTCTTTTCCTCTTCACATAGTAAAAACAAAACAACCGTTTCTTTGCGATCAAGATGCTTCGACTTAGGCCACATATAGATACCTTCTTTCTCGTCTTTTGTCAAAACATGCACAACGATATCAGGGTTCCTCCTCTCAAACAAATCTATTTTATTTAGCGCCATTGGAAACGATAAACCCTTCCAATTATATTTATCAACATGTTTCTTGAGATTCATTATCCTTTGTGGATTTTTCTTATCATGATTGAGAGCTGCGATAACAGCCCATTTGAAGCACTCTTCATCATCTTCGTTTTTAGGATTGATTATCGAATACTTACCACTGAAATTCTTAGGTAGCGGTAAGTAAGAGCTACCTCTCGTTAATTTTAGCTTGTGAAAATCCACATCAATATTTAAAATTTTATCGATAACAAAGCCGGATTGAGGTAACGCAGGGTTTTCAACCTGTTCGATTATCTTATTGAACATCTTATTAATAACATCAGATATATCACTTTCATTGTGAATTGTTTCCATATTGCTATTGAACGCCTTATCAACATATATTGTCGCTTCAGGATTGGATAGATCTTCCTTTCTCCATTTAATCCACACAGTTGCTTGAATTTTTATTGATTTTTTATTTTTGAGTTCTCTCATAATCAGATCACTTAAAATGGATCGAACCTTTTTGAGAAACGAATCAACGTCCTTTTTTCCATCTGAGTTTATCTTGAACCTTTTGTAAGAACCCTCAAACGCCATTTCAATGGGGACAAACGCTTTTGGTTCCACCAATTTTTCATCTTTTTCATCATTCTTCCTCTTGTAGAGATTGAGAATCTTATTCTTCATCTCTCTGAAAGCGCTACTCACTTTCTCCTTAATAGCTTTAGGTACATGATTTATTAACCAATCTCTCCATTCATTCAACTTGCTTTTCACAACAGGTCTATTTTTCATCATCTCTTGTTGCTCAAACAAATCCATATCTTGTTGGGTAGGAATAAATGGAACAGGTCTTGGTGGTGGAACAGGTCGGTTAAACCTAGTAGGTCTTGGCGGTGGAACAGGTCTTGGTGGGTTTGCTAATAATTCAATCAACTCAGCTTTTCTGAGTTTTGAGTAGCCAGGTATGCCACGCTCTCTCGCGATAGTTTTTAATTCAACAACAGTATTTCGTGAAGTCATATTGTAATATTTAAGTGATTATGATTTCTTTAAGATGTTTTTAAAATGAAACCAAAATATGAAACGACGCAAACCCTCTAGGTAACATTTGTTACTTGGTTTTAAGTAACAAAAAAACACCCTTTTATGAGGTTGAACGAGCCATTTTTTTTTGTTTCCGAACCATCTTTTTCTGCTCTTTATTATGCTCTCGATATCTGAGATATTTTTCTTCATTGTTATTTATCCAGTTTGAATAGCGTGTATAAAATGCTTGTTTCGTATCAGGGTCGAGAGTATAAGATGGATCCTTATCATTCTTTTCAAGTACATCAATCATTTTAGCTTTACTCATTTGCTTAACATATTTTATTTTTCGTGATGTGCATTAGTTTATCAATGTATCATAAGTCATTGATTGGTAATCTGATTCTGTTTTGTCGGTCATGTTTATTCTTTATATAAAGATCATAAAAACTTTTAAGCCACTTTGATGTCATTTTTTTTAACAAAATGAGCTAAAATAAAACGTTGTTTATAAATAAAAAATGTCAGACACTAAACTTCAAGAGATTTATTATCAACCTCAAAACTTATGGAAAGGACAAAAGGCTGTTCGCAATCTAAGAGGATTCGACTTCAAACCGAAGGTAATTAAGAAGTGGCTATCAAAACAAGCTTTGTGGCAAGTACATTTACCAGCACCGAAACATGTTGAACGTTCACATTATGAGGTAACTAAACCGAATGAGATTCATCAATTTGATATATTGTATATGCCTAGTGATATGCTATATGGTAATAAATACAAGTACATCTTATCCGCTATCGATGTTGCTTCACGTTACAAAGTAGCCCGACCTTTGAAGACTAAGAAAGCCAAAGAGGTTGCCGATATGATAAGAGATATCTATAGAGTTGGACCCTTAAACTATCCAAAAGTATTTCAATGTGATAACGGTTCAGAATTCAAAGCCGATGTGACAAAGCTATTGGAGAAGAATAACGTCGAAATTAAAAGAGTAACTACTAAATATAAGCATACCCATACAGCGTTTGTCGAGGCGTTGAACAAGATACTTGCCGAAAATTTATTCAAAATACAAGATGCTCAAGAACTGAACGATTCGGAAAAGGTATCATCTACGTGGGTCAAATATTTGTATAAACTTGTGGATAGATTAAACGATACGAAGACTCGGATGATCGATATGAAACCGAAAGATGCTATTAAAATGAAAGAGGTAACTCTCGCTAAACGAGAGAGCTATCCACCTTAAGAAAAATTACCTCAAGATGGTTTGTATAGATATCTATTGCAACCGGGTGAAGAGCACGACGACCATCGAAAAAGAGCAACAGATAGGATATGGTCAAAGAAGACATATAGATTGAGTGAGGTAATAGAGCAACCTGGTAACCGTGTAATGTATTACCTTCAAGATGGACCTGAACGAGCTTTTGTGAAAGAAGAGTTAATATTAATACCTGAAGATACAGAGCTACCTCCTGATTATGTGCAAGGTTGGTGAATCGTACAAAAATATCTTTACTAGAAACAAGTAAAGATGAGTCGACGAGATTTTATCTAGCGCCATATAATGTCATAATCAAAGAATTGTCTTTCTGAATTCTTTTGAGATTGTTTGAGACCTTTCGGTCTGACAAAGGCCTCTCTAGAGCTCCAACCATAATCATTTAATTCAATGAAAAGTCTTTCAGGCAACCACACCTTATATATATTTCCTGCTCCATCTTTCAACTCTGCATACATAGCTTTTGTAGAAAAAAATTTAACATGATAAATCACGTTTTCAGGTAGCTCTCGCCACTTTATGATCTCTGCCATTTGTTCCTTGTTTTGCTTTTTGATTGTTTGTTCGAATGTATCAACTGTTGGGAATTCCATTGTCTATATATACTTGTAATCATATCTCTTTATATCAGTTTTATCACTTTTCAAATTGAGGAACACATAACCACACATCCTAGTAACCATTTTCGTTTATGGATTTTTTCAAGTTTTGGAGTTCTATCATCAAACTTTTTTGAAATTGATTTTGGGCTTCGGTATCCATCTTTCTATCTATAGAGCTGAGTTTTTGTAAAGCGCTGTAATATGTTCTCTGCAAAACCTGGAACTCGGAGAGATTGATCCTCCCATTAGTCAGCGCCTGACTTATGTTAGTTTCGAACACAGCGATTGAGGATGTAACAATATCATATAATTTTATGACTTTTTCTACTTTCTTTTGATATCTTTTGACGAAAGCTGTGGTAAGTCCGGTACAGATAGAGCCGGCTAAGGCTACACCACCTAATCCTGCAGAAATAGGTATTCCGATAATAGTAGCCCCTGTTGCAATTGAACCGATGCCAGAGCCAATGGTTATAGCGCTTGAGCTAGCATTTAGTAGCATCAATCGTTCTACTGCCTTGCTATATCTCTTGAGCTTGATGCTAAATTTATCCTTTAGTTTTCTCAACTCTTCGAATTCGGAGTTTATTATACTTGCGTTGAACTTTTCCTGCTCATTCAAATCTTCAGGAGCGGTGGGTAGTTTTGGGTATATTGAATCAGTCATATTTAGAGAGAGAGAGATTATGTTATAATAATAAATAATAAATTATCCTCTAAATAAATAAAATGGCGGACATTGACATTGACCCCTTTGGAGAACATGGGATGACGACAGATGAAACAACCGATGAGACGTTTCCTCTCATACCGACCGGTGACCGTACGGGTGCACAGATACATACATCAGGTGAACGAGAAACATCATTTGAAGGTCATAGTCTGAATACTAGAGTTTTGAAAGAACTAGTTGAAGGGGTGTATGATAGATTATCTGAAAGCCTCAATCAGGAAAAACCTAATTCCAAACATACCGATCTGTTTGAAATCAGAGAAGGTAAATTATACTACAAAGACAGTAGCGATCCATTGACGAAGAGAGATGGAATACTAAGGGCTACCGGTACTATAGCTGATATATTGGGTAAGGAGGGGTTACGTAAATTAGGGTTTGATATACCTAAGGGTAAAATAACAGCACGACAAGCAGTTGCACTTAACAAAATACAAGAAGAGCTTCCCTCGACATCTAAAATCACAAAATCGAGTGATGTAGAGCTTGAGGAAATTACGGGGAACATTGCAAATAGTACGGAAGATCTAATTTCATTAATAAGACAACAATCTGTCGATCATGAAACGACTCAGACCGGTGATCTATTTGAATATCCTGTGCGAGAGTTGTTAGGGTTGGATAAGGCGCTGAGAAACATACGAGGAGGTCTTCAGGAAGAGGTTGCAAAAAAGGTTCGAATAGAACAGCGTATCGATCGAGAGAGAAACAAGTTGGAAGAGATGGAAAATGATGCGACATACACGGACGAACAACGAAAAGAGGTCGAAGATCGAATGGAGGGATTACGTGAAGAGTTGAAAGCTAGGAAAGAGAACATTAATATTCTCAAAGGCAAACTAAACGATCAAGTTACGAGCATCAAAGAAACCATTGCTAAAGTCCTCGACAAAGATACTACATTAGGTGAAAGGATACGAACACTATTCCGTGAACAAGGCATAACAATCGTTAGCATTCTGACAGCGTTTGGTATGGCTATTGGTGTTGTTGTGGAAGCTTTGTTACCGAGAGGGTCAGCAGCTAGAAACTCTTCACAAAATCCTGACAAAGGTGGTGATAAAAAGGACGGTGCAAAGGAATGGATAAAAAATAAACTCAAAGCGTTAGCATCACTTCTAGGTAGATTGGTGTCTAAAGCGGCAGAGGCTTTACCGGGAATAATTGGGTCTATCGTATCGTGGATACTCACTAGAGCAAAAGAAGTTGTAGGTTGGTTGAGTCAAAATTTATGGGCTCTGATTGTAGGGGTTGGATGGATGATTTATACGTACCTCGTGACTAGAGGGTAACCATCTGAAAGTGCATATGTTACATGTATCGTGTAACATAATTTTTGTTGATGGTCTTCATCTTTCAAAATACCACACAATTCCACCAATACCGAGCATACTCAGAGCTATAAAAGCCAACTCTCTTTCATGTTGATCATGACTCGGTGTATAAAAGTCGCTCAATACAGGCTCTCGTGGTAGCGGTTCAAGATGATTACTAAATACACTATTGTACTCTCTCATTGCATCATTTAGTTCTACGAATTTTGAATCAGCCTTCTTTTCGAGCATGAGCTGCTTATTATTATTATTATTATTATTATTATATCTGCAGGCATTTTCGGAAGGAACCAATGTTGTCACCAAATTTCAGGTTTGGAATTCAATTGTCTTTTTTTTATTATTTTCTTATCGTGCATCAAAAATAATGACACGCAATATACAGACCTCCAAGTGAATTAGTTCAGTGTTTTATTACAGGTTGACCGACACCTGAGAGGAGTAGTCCACCAAGTTGCTGAGCAGCTTGCCAACAATGACGGGCACAATCTTACTGCACGCAAACGTCCAGCTCAACCAGACATTAAAACTAGCATTGAAAACGCAGCTACAGAAAGTTATTTGAAGCTAATGCGAACAGCCTATGAGATGGCCATCACACCCTCAATGCCTCACAAGCACTTTGAAGTGTTGGTGAGGTGCCAACGTGCCAATGGTATCCGTTTAGTTGAAGGGAAAAATGACAATAAAGCAGGTAAACATTTATTTTAAAATTACAGAGAAAGTACTCAATCAGAAAATACCTGTTCAAAGTCAAATAAATTTCGCTGGAGAAAAGCCCATAACATCATTTTACTGACTACGAACAAACACTTGGGTTTAGCCTACGTCAATATTTTATTTTTATTTTTCTCTGTTTTAGCAAGAGAATTCGTAAAATACATTGCTGACGCAGTACGTGAGAAACTTACAAGGATCATTTCAAAGAGTAATTTTATTGCTATGTTATCAGACGGAAGTCAAGCTCGAAAAACAAAGAGCGAAAAGGAGTTAGTTTTAGTGCGATGTGAGAGAGATGGAAAACCAACGTACTTTGTGGTGTCCCTGCTCAATATGGATGATTTTGGTGGCACTGGTTCACTTTCTCTCAAAAACGCACTCGACAGTGTGTTTGCGGAAAAAAATGAAGAGGAAAATATTCAAGCTGGCAACATTCCTTTATCAGATTACAACACGAAACTTGTAAGTGCAACGGCAGACGGTGCCAATGTTAATCTTGGAACATATTCAGGTGCACTTACCAGATTAAAACACGAGAGAGAATGGCTAGTTCTCGTACATTGCGTTAACCATCGACTGGAACTTGCTATTAAAGACGCCGTTTCGGATATGATAAAGTTTAAAGAATGTGATTCGTTCTATACCACACTTTTTTACCTGTTCAAAAATTCAGGAAAACTTAAAGCAGAGTGTCAGCGAGCAGCAGCAGCAATGGACATAACGTTCTATCCTCTGCCTAAAATCCATGGCACAAGATTTGTGAATCATCGGTGTCATGGCTTTAAAACACTCGTGCATAATTGGCCAGCTTTAATTACAGCATTTGAAAATACCCTAGCAACAGATAACAACTGCCACGGTGAAACACGAGCTAAAGTAACTGGCATCGTTAAAAAATTAAAATCGTAAGGTGTTGGCCCTTTGTCCCTTGTTTTTGAAGCTGAGCTATTGATGGCATACGATGTTCAGCCAGCTGTTGACAAAACCATTGCAAACCTTGAAGATTTGAAAGATGAAGGAGTTGAAGACCTGATCGATAGCTATCTCAATAAGTTTAAAATCAAAGATGAGGATGGTCTGGTCACAATATCTGCCAATTATGTCAAAGCAGGTCATGAAAGGAAAAAGTCGCATAATCGAGATTATATCGATATTGAGATTGAAAACATGAGCTTTGTTGACGAAGATTCCATAGAGGCCGCTTTATCAATGCGCATTGAGGCAATCGATATTCTTGTACCCTTGATTAAAGATCGATTCAAATGTTTCATCGAAAATGAAATTTTTCCCGCCATGACATGGCTTGATCCGCAATATTGGGAGGATAATTCCAAATACGCACACACGAAAATCAAGAAACTTGCTGAAATATTCGAAGTACCTTTAGAAGCTGCTGGATTCAATCTTTCAACTGCTTTAAATGAGTGGCGTTCTCTTCGCATTACTGTGAAATCGTTTTATGCAAACCTTACAGCAAGTGAGTTATGGAAAAAATTGTTCGTTTATAAAAAGCAAGAATTCAAAAACATACTGATCTTAGTGGAGCTCATGATGTGCTTTTCATCTTCAAATAGTGCCGTTGAAAGAATTTTCAGCATGTTGACTACCATTTTATCCGATCGCCGTCTGAGCATGTCTCATGCAGTTATGGAAGACTGCCTTCTAATTGCTGGGAATGATGGAGAGTGGAGCCAAGAAGACAAGCAAGATATCTTGAATGAAGCAACATCAAATTATTTAAAGAAACGCAGAACAAAGCAATTTGCTGATGATAAGAAAAAGTCTAAAATCGAAATAAGTGATGACGATAGTAGTGGTGAAGATGACGAAAGTAGTGGAGAAGATCGCGAAGAAAATCTTGAAAGTGATATGGATAGCGAGAGCATATTATAGCGAGAGCATGATTAAATCTAAAAAAAAAGGAACAAATAAAAACTGTTTGACATGACTTGTATTTCTTCACATTATTCCAATTGTAAACCTTCCCATAATTCTAGAATAAAAAAAAATTAAATATTAGACTAAGCAAGAATACAACCTCGTTCCTAAGCCACTGGCGAAGTAAAACGGAAGATACGGCTTAGGGAAGAGGTTGTAACTGCATGATGTTATAATTCATCCATGAAAACCAAAATAACAGTGAAAATATATATCCACTATTCTGTTAAGTTCTTAAAAACCCGTTACAAACCCACAGCTTCTCGCCTTATTGTGAAAGAGAGCTGCAGTCGAAGCCCTAGGAACGAGAGGCTGCGAAATGAGAACTTGTTCCAAGAAATACTTCATGCCGGGCACATAATTTTATGTACCCAGGATTAGAAACGCTATTAAAATGAGGACCAAACAAATTTTTAATTTCCATGCTCATTGCAGTTCCTTGTGAATTTAAAATCTTAAGTTTCTATTTTAAACAGCGGGTACCTGTAAGCATTACTCACATTAGCGATAATTTCATAAGAAAATACATCAAAAGATAGAAAAATAACAACTCATTTTTTTATTCATAACGAATATATTTTCTTAATTCTAAAGACACTCATTAGAAATGATAGGCGGAAATGCGGTAATGTTTTTCATTTTTAATAATCAACAGAGCTCATTAAATAACTGACATGATAATTATTAGTGGTACATGCTTCATTAAGAAAAAACAGGAAAGTAGACTTTTCAAAGCCAGTGAAGAAATTTCGGTCGCACGCCAAAATCCAACAGACGTGCGAATCGCACCCCAAAGTAACTTTCAGGCGTGTGAAAAACTACGCACGCCATGTGGAAATGAGGCGAGTGGTGGACCGCACGCCGGCCTATTTTTTCCTCCCCAGGCCTGAAACTTGAAAACAGATAGCTCGATCCTGTGAAAGCTAGCGCATTTGCTAAAGCTCCACCTAACATCATTGCGATAGAAGCCATATTTAGATATTGATATTGATATTTTCAGGTAAAATCTTTTGTTTGATTAAGTAGTCCTTTGTCACTTCACTAGCGGCGATAAGGGCAACTAGTTTTCCTATATCTTCCAAGTCGAACTTTTGAATAGAGGGAGGTGTCATTTTTAATACCTTTTTTCCTAGCATAGAGTAGCCGATAGCGAAAACGCAGACGACTGATGCATGATATAAATTGTTGATGATACTTTTCTTGTCCATGTTTGTTATATATACATTTTTTTTCTTTTTATTCCATTTCATGTTTATTGATTTTCACTGGTATTTTAGATTTTTGTGGAAGGGGGGTGGATGGTGACCCATGGGGTAATATTTGCTCTTTCTTTTTATACACAAAATAAGCAAATCCACCAACTAAACCGAGAGCTATTATTCCACCTACACCATAGATGTAGTTCATAGGTTGTTCATTTGGTTTGGTGAGAGAGGCCCGAGGCCTCTCCATTTCTTTTTGAGGCGACACTTGTTTTAATTGTTCTCGTTTTTTACGGTTGTATTCCGCCAACTTCTTACCCGCTTCAACCTTTTTTGGGTTCTTCGTTGTCACTTGAATGGGAGTCTGTTCTTCTGACATTTTTATTATCTGCTGTATTTATATTATCATCGGATTTATTTAAATATTTTTCATTGATATAATGCTTCCCGGTAATAAGTCCAACACTGAGTGGTGCTAATAATGGACCGTATTTATAATATAAGCCACATGCAAATCTTTGAAGAGCAGAGTTTAAGGAGGGGTCAGCTTCCAAGTCATTGCTCAGCGCTTCTTGATTGTCTATTCCTAATATTGTACAAGCCCCCCTCGAATAAATGCGTATGAGTGATTTCCCCAAGGATTTCCCCCATTGACCTGATAGTTTAGCCTCGTAGATACTAAAAAGTTTTTCTACATCTCCATCTTTGAGTTTGTTAATCTGCTCTTCCGTGTACATTTTCCCTAAGTATAGCTTGCTATTACCGGTTAAGACACACTCGAGTAATTTTTGTCTTTTACCATCTGAAGGTGGAAATTCACCCGGAACATCATAACTCTGGTTGATTAAATTATCGATCGCTGTTTCCGCCATTTTTATTAGAGAGAGGTATTTTTTTAACACAAAATAAAAGTAAAATAGCGAGATCAGCAGTATGCTTAATAATATAAAGTTGACATATTCTATCATTTTGTTGTGTTTGTTATAATTTTCTTATATTCTCTTATAATTTTGTTAAAATTTGTTGTATAAGAGTTTGCTATCTTCTTATAATTTTGTTGAAATTTGTTGTATAAGAGTTTGCTGTCTTCTTATAAGTTTGTAAGACAAAATAATTATAAGAGGATGATGATGTTTAATAATATATTCTAACATTGTTAAATAAATAAACATTGTTTACTTAACAATTATGTCCGATGATGAATCCTCAGATGATGATATTATATTTTCCCATCAAGATACAAAAAGGGTTACTTTTAATGATGACGTAAAGGTCCATTATATCTCTGCTTGTGAATCTCGTAGAAGTAACTGGAGAGAGGCTGCTGCTGACAGAGTACGCTTTGAATCGAGGATTAAACATATTGGTAAAATTCTAGAATCTGTATTGAGACGTAAATTATTCTCTTACAGTAGTCTTACAGTAGTCTTACAGTAGTCTTACAGTTTTTGTTACAAGAGTCATGTAACAAATATGTCAACTTGTTTAACAAATCATGTGCGTTCTTGGGTGTTCCATTCTCATGACTAGGCATGTGTGTTTCCCTCCTTTCAGTTTTTCCTTGACATTTTTCAATTCTTCTCGCGAATCGATGACATCGTTCTCTTCATGAATGGCGGCTAGATCGTTTCTATCTTTTGGATACCACACATATAACATTTTAGCTTGCCGTCGTAAATTTTTAGGTATAGCCGTGTATGATTGTGTAAGTAACCATAGCGAATGATTTCGATGTCTACCACTAATTGCCAACTCGAGCAAAGGCTGTCTCTTTTTGTCCAATTTTTCATCAGCTATTATATCATCAATCAGAAATAAGGTTTTATATCCAGCACAGAAAAAGTCCATTTTCTTAATCCATTCATACAAAGATCCTTCCGGCTCAATTAAAATCACATAGCTGTCATTCCAGAACCACTTCCGATTTCTGTAAGTCTGATTCCACCTCAAGGTGGGACATATAATCACAATGAAATCAAAGTGATCAAAGTATTGATTTTCTAATAATTTTATGACACGATCAGTTTTGCCGCACGATGTTGGTCCGACGAATAATGCTGTGTGAGGTTCTTTCATGTAAAGTGTGTTCATTTTACTAATATACTGCAGACATAAATTGACCGTTTTGTATGTTTAATAGAGCGTCCATGATTAGATATACATATGCGTTTAAGTTTCCTGCAGTTTCAGCGGTCTTTTCAATCTGTAAAGTGATGCCTTCACTTGCATTTTCAATCCTTCGACCGGTCCCATGCAAGGCATTCTCATCAATTGTTCTGAAATCTAACCATAGAGCATACTTGTTTGTCAAGTAATCAGAGACTTTTACATCATGTAATCCCAAGCGCTTTCGGTTTTCGCCGACGCTATTATCTTTTGGTTTTCCTTCAGCAAAATACTTGCAAATCTCATTGTATTGTTCAAACGGCTGCATCCCTTGAGCAAAAAGTTGATTTGGCTTACCCTCGACGATGACAGATACCTTTTCGATCTTTGGATTGTAGAATTTACAGGTTTCTCGTTTGTAGGATTTTTCTTCTTCAAATAGAACTAAAATACCCTTCAAAGATTTGGCAGGTGTGTTGAATGACCAATTCCACGTTGTGTCTGACTTGTTTACTCTAATTTGTCTGTGCCGCAAAATCCTATCATAGAGCAAAGCCATGTTTTGATATTCAGAAGCGATTTGTCTAGCCAACGTGGGTTGTGTCACAAGCTCATATTCAAGTGAGATGTTAGATATTTTGTATTTACCATCTGGGTTACGTTTTTGACCTGCGGCAGTATCTGGAGGGTCAGAATAAATAACTCGGTTATAGTCGTTAAATGTGATCTCGTAGCAAAGCCTATTACCTAAACCTGCTTGATAATATGGAATAGTACTATCTAGCATCTCAAAGTCGAGTGGAATGACAAACTTGTTTTTATAGGTGTCAGCAATGGCCTTGTCTTCTGCATCAGAGGTGTCTTTATCTGAAGCACCAATCCTTAATTTCATACAATTCTCTGTACACCCATCATCGATGATGATACCCTGTCTTATCGCGTTTCTCTTTTCAAACTTGGTTAACCATAAATCTCCGTAACACCCAAAAAGATCAAAGTCATCGATACTCAATATCTCGTTACCTTCGAACTTGACAGCCAACTTTTTAACGATAGCTCTCCCAATGTTACTGACCAATGTTCTTTTTGAGTCAGCTTTCGACTCGAGTTCAATATCAAAACTTAGATTCGTTGTTCCTGGGATAATAACATCATCGCTTCCTAAATTTGGAAACCTAACCAATAATAGCTGATTTTGATCAATCTCACTTGGATTGTGTGTGACAATTACTTTTTGACGAGAGCCTTTTACACCGCGGGCAGTTCTAAGTGAACGTTCTAGATTTAACCTCTTTCCATACTCCATTATTAATTATGATATATAATTAATTTTTACTTTTTATCTCGTTTTAGCGAATGTGCAAAACAACGGTTGTACCCAGATCTTCACTTAGTATACCCCCATGCTGATCTGTCAGTCTCAACGTGAGAGACTGAAATACACCATTTTTTAATTTTTTGTACTGAAGGTTTTTAGGCTCAGTATGTGTAAAGTCACTATATTTAGCGATGGGGACGGTTAGTAAAATATCACTTAGCTTTCCATTCTCAAGATTTTGAGTGTTGTCGAGTTCAGAGAGATGTAAATTCATTTTGGTTATTTTAGCTAGCGTATTTGTTTTGATTATTTGAGGGTATTTGGCTAATGATTTAATTTCTATATCGCCTTCTAAAAAGGCACCTGCTAAAAAGGCATTCAATTCCCTACTCGTGAATGTTCGTTTTGGTATCGACTTTTCAGCTTTCCCATCGTCAGACGTTTTCAATGTTATCGGTGTTGTGATTTGATAGGTGACGGTGTCTGCAAATATCTCAAATAATGCGATCTCTTTCGAACCGTCTATATTTCGAATGGAGTAAGGTAGATATATAGTCTTCTCACCCCTTACGAGATTTACTGTGATATACATTTTCTTGTATTAAATATAAGATAATATTATTAAATAATAATGGAGAATATTTTTAAATATAATCCTAATGCGCTTTATAAGCCAAATGGAGGACAATACCTTCAGATATTGAATTCTAAAGATTTATATAAACAAACAATTATTGTCTCTGAAAATGGTTCTTTTCCCGCAACTTTTCCAAATATTTTTACTAATTACAAAATGGATGAAAATGAAAAACGCATGAAAATTTGGCAGGAACAACCATTTAAATTATGGCAAACCCAACTCAATTTTGTCACTTGGTGTGCTTCAAGTGCTTGTGGAGTCAGTTCTGAACATCTGAAAGAAGGTCGCTCTACTCCTATGATTAGAGCAGTATATCGTTTTCACGTCTATTATCATATTAGACGAATCATTAAGCGTCTGCAGACACCTCTACCTTTTGAAGATAGTTTCAACCAATACGATAATCCTTATAACAAAGAAGAGTTTTTAAAAATCTGTAGTGAATATGGTGTCGATTCTGATCCTAAAAAATATAAAGGGCAATACTTTTTCAGCTCGTATCAAAAAAGACGTAGAGACTATCCAACGCCAGGTGTGAGTTATTTCACAGACGACTCCATGACACGATGGATTATAGAAAAATCTAAAGGCTTTACAAAAACAGGTCTTGTAAAAATTTCAGAAAGTGTTAGAGCATATGCCTATCTTATTCTTAGTTCGCAAGCCTCAGCTCGTTCTTCTATTTTAGGTTTTAGCGATTACCACGATGTTTAGTATATGGTATGTATTTCGCTGATCAGCGTATGTAGTTTGCAATTATAGCCGGCATTGTGGATACATGCTAACACTTCTAAGCCCTGGCGTTTGTTGAATTTCGATCGAAATGACGGTAACCTGAATGTCTCTATGGACCAGAGAAACCTGACAGTGATAAATCACCCAGACACAATGCTAACCATTCCGCGATATATTCAACACAACTGCGGGGAAATGCGCACTCATGCAAGTTTTACAACCAGAACATGAGAGATCTACAACCGCCGAAGTATATATACTTCCTCTCAGACGAACTGCGTGGGGTTCGAACACACGACCTTGTTGTTACAAGTTGGCGTTCTTATCCACTAGACTACGCTGATCTGTATGTTATAAGTATTGTTAGCTCATTTATGTTATAAAAATGAAACTACTACAAACTGCTTTTTACTACATTTTTATGAGTAATTTGTGGTTATAATAGAAACTGCTTACGTGTTGTTATTTGTTATGTAATCAAAATAACACGTTTCATAACGCGATACGAGTTATGAAAACAAAGATAATAATATTAGCTATAGTAGGGAAATTCCCGAAATCATATGATTATGGGCTAGCATCCGCACTTTCCTATCTCTACTCTTATGATGAAAACAAAGTTTCATAGGGAGATATTTCAGAGGAAGAGGAACTTTTAACCCGATATCTGGTTGATGTTGATGCTGAGGAGGACCAGTCTTCCTGCTTCTGATGATGATGATGCTCTTCATGTGGAGAGCCAAGAGGAAACTACTTCAAATATCTCTATCTATTGTAACTATTTTTTGTCTTCAATTTCATTTGATCTAAGCAATCCTATCATAAGCTAGCCTTAGGGTAGGAGGGAGGGAGCCCTCCTCTACCAGAGAGGAAGTTTACCTGTGCCAGATTATTTCTGATAGTGGTATAGGTCAACAAAGGACCTTTCTTGAGATTTGTATTGATTTTCTTCTTATTTGATTAATCAAGAGGGTGATGATGCTTTCCCTTATTACTCTGGTGACAAGGAAATTGAAAGTGACAACAGCAGTGGCAGGTCCACCTCTCCGCCACTACAAACATTGTTCGTTGATGACAAGCATCCTAAGCGAATGACAAATTACCAAACCGACAATGATTTGCCTGCACAATCAATTCATGAATGGTGTAGATAGGTGTGATCAATATACATTTCAACATACTCCATACAGAGAAAAACTTTGAAATGGTGTTATCAATTCAATGATTGTCTTTTATAAGCTGTTACCGGACAAGCTTCCTAATTTACGCATCCATAATAGTTATCGTTTAAAATTAGTTCATGATTTGGTACAACCTTTGTTTGATGAATATAATGCTCAGACTTCTGGTCGAACAAAAAGACCTTCTTCAGATGCAGACAGGTTGAAAGGGAAGCATTTTCCTGCAAGCAAGCATCCAACTCGCAGATGTTGTGCAGTTTGTGCTTATGCCCGAAGTGCAGATGGAATTCAATCCAGGAAAAAAATTTGCAATGTTGTGAAAAGTTCCATACAAAAATAATCTAATGCTAAATAAAGGGCAACAAATTTATGCAGACATTAGTGAGATGTTGTGTTATTTTGTTCATATTTCCATTTCATGATAAGCTTTGGTCTTGAAATTTTCAGCAGCTATTCTTTATATAATTAGTGAGGTGTTTTGAAAGTTTCTGTCCTCTATCACACCTACTTCAGTTCTTAGAGCCTTCAAAAGTCAAAAAAATTAGAAAAAAATTTTTTCCCAGAATTTTGGCAATTTTCAAAATTTTGCTGACATCTGCAAATAAAAAAAATCATTTTTATTTTTCTGATAACTAATAAAAAATCTTATATATTTCAGAATATATATGGTTTTCTTGGGTTATTTTGAGGTTGTAAAGAGTTATAGAGTTTTACATCTTACTATACTAATTCGCAATTGTGCATCCCACTTTTATTTTAGAGAGTGATATATTTACTTTTTTTCAACGGTCAAAACCTTCTTATTTTTTCCCTTTTCGTCTTAAAACCACGCAGAGGCGACAGACACTTTTTTTAATGTTACGTAATCTAAGTATGACGTCTAAATTTTTCAAACAATCAAAAAACAAGAAATTATTTTTTCGCCAATTTGATTGGTTGACGATTTCCAAAAAATAAGTTTGTTAATAACCGATTTTCATTATCGTTTGCTATTCTGACGAAGAAACACAGGTTTGTATACATGCTGTTTATTAAACTGTTTATTGTTTAACTTTTATTGTTGTTGTATTTTAGATTTTATTTTAGATTAATAAAAGAACAGTAACAGTGTAAGTGATTAGTTGTTTGTTTACAATGTAAAAGCATATTGAGAATACAGAAGAAGTGCAGTGAAGTTTTTAAAAATAGGCTGTGCAGAATGAACGAACAGATCTATACAAAGTAGCATTATCATAAAAGTTTTATTGTTTAATATTTAGTTATCAAATATCGCTATGCAGAAGAAAGTGCAGTGAAGAAATGCAGTTTGATGTTTATTTACACAGTAAGGAATGGTTTGAATTTAGTTTTGAAAGATTAATTGCTTTAGCTTTGAGTGGATGTCTCAGTTATTCTGTCGTTTAGTATGTGTATATGCTGCTGGATGAAAAGGAAGACGAGAGAAATTTGTTTTGGTAACCCGCACTATTATTACATTAAAAATGGTCCTAAAGTTATGAATGGTTTTATTTCTCATGACGCTGTGGAAGTGGGGAATGTGTTATGCTGTCTAATTGTATCTATTATATGTAATTATATTGATGCTTGATGCTTTTGTCTGCCTGCCAAAAAGTACAAAATCTACTGGAAAATACCGAAAGTTTAGCAGTTTTTCCAAACGAAGAGAGCAGTTTAATGTATTTCACAAAAAAAAAAAAAAATGGTAACGAAAGGCCCCGCCACTTTTTTTCAGAGCAAAGAATAAAAAAACCCCAAAGAATAGAAATTATCAAAAAAGAGACAGGAAGATGAAACACCGGGTTTTGAAAAAAGTAATGTTCTTCATGCAACAATCGAATCAAAACTTGTGTGTTTTAGAGATATTTTCAAGGAGATTAAGAATTTTTCTAAGACTGATCTTGACCTAATCCCAAATTATCAAACTCCACTTGGTAAATCCACCAACGTCATGCACACCAAAACGATCATTTTCCACCTACATGGCTACGGTCTACAATGAAAAGTCAACGATTCAACGCTTTGGCTATCTTGACTATTCACAAAGAATTGACTGACCAAATCAATGTTATTGAAGTTTGCAAAGAATTTGTGATGGCTTGGGAAGACTCAGTTACTTTGGAAAATTTTAACTTGTTTTGTTGTTGTTTTTTGTTAAGTTTAAGTTTCCTACATTGTATCTATCTTAACGTTATGCTTTAAGAAGAAGTTTATTATAATAATATAAACACGCATATAACTTTTTATCGTCTTTAATACTATAAATTTCAGATATTTGGATAGCGTTTTAGCCAATCTGAAGGTCCTAAATTTCAAAAAAATTTTTGGCCCGTCCGCCCCAACCATGGTGGGGCCTCCTTAGTCACTACTGTATTTGGCCCCTCCACTTCAAAAGTTAATTTGTCGGCCCTGTGTTTGAAAATGTATACAGAAGATGATCAATGCTGTTTACTAACATGTGAATTGGCAGTGAAAGGTATCCTATTTTGTTTGAAGTTCAGCTAAAGTTAAAATAGTATAAATCTATTTAGTTATAACACAGTTGGTATGCTGGATAAATAAGAATAAAGGGTTGTTTAACCGTTGTGAATTAGCTAAAGGAGATTTTAACTCGGATTAAAAATGTGGTTGTTTTCAATTTTTATGAACTCCTTAGATATAAATTCTGTCATTACGTTTGTGTTTTTTATTCATAAGGTAAATGTGTTCTTGAAGTTTCTTTTAGTTTGTTTTGCTTTTCTTTCAATATCGTCATAGTATGTTTAGATTTTTTTTCACTGGTCATTATCAAAGTAAGAAATTTTATTACAAGTAAACGGAATAAAATTTTAAAAAACTATACAAATCTAAAATTAGAAGTGTTGCTATGGATACTATGGATACTATATTACTATATATATATATAAATCTTTTTAAATCTTTTAAATCTTCATCATCACTTTTATCTATATATAGTATCCATAGCAACACTTCCAAGGTCTGGTCGAATATACAGTATTTTTAAGAAAACATATACGTCATCTTTGTTTTCTAAAACAAAAATGATTAAGCTTCTGGTGATACTTTTCATTATTTGGATCTAAATTTTATTTGGTACTGTGGATATGACGTAATCAAAATCTTTGATCGACGATATCTCTGCAAAGGTTGGTCGTAGCGAAACAATCCCATATACTTTTTTGATCAGTTTTTCAAGCTCTACAACATAGGTACATTTCTGAGTTGCAATTCCATGATTTATTTTTTCTTCACGGGGTACGTACACGGGAATGGTGGATTTGACCTAATTTTTCGAAGTTAACTTCGGTAAAAAGGTTTTACCCGGGATACTGGTAAGATACTATTTCAAATAATTAATTTCTCAAAATTTATTTTTTCTGCCAAAGAGTTAAACTAAGCAGATTGGATGAGACATGTAGCTTAAAATTAATGTTTTTTTCTGTATTTGTAGCTATAAAAATAGCTGTTTTGATATGTTGTTATGAAAATAACAAAGTTTCATGCCAAATAAGAGAAGATAGTCAGGTCTTCTTTAATTCAAAACGAAGTGATCTTGATTTACCCTTACTTAATCTTATTTTATGTAGCTGTTCCTGGTCTTTCACATAAGAAAATGTCCTGACACGAAGATATAATGTTAATAAATCTTGTAACAGATTCTTTGCTACTTCATTTTTAACACTCTCATTAACACATGATAGAACTTTAGAATAGTTTGAAAGTAAACCATAATCAGTCATGAGTTTCGATAAAATGTCATTGGTGTTAATCTTTGTTTTCCAGCATTTGGTATAGCTTGCAAAATGTGCTTCAGTTGTTGTAAAGATGTTAATCACTTCCTTTTTCACTTTCCAAAAGCCACCACGGTCATGTGTTTCTACAAGATGATGTTCTTTCAAACTGGATTCATCGTCATACTTTGCAGCTAGTAATATTGCTAAGCACTGCTGATGGTATGTATTTTTTTCTTTCTTTGAAAAGTGTATCCTACGGTACATAGCACTGAACACGTAGCCAGAAAGGTAACAAATCACAGACTTTTTCTGATCAGTAAATTTTGTAGAATCATGTGGTAATTCTACAATATCATTGTGTACCACAGCTCCTGAAAGATGAGCTAATACATGGTTTGCCAGCTCAAATCCTAACAAAACACTGCAATTTGGACTCAGTCTTTGGAAAGGGTTGCTTGATCCTGTGATGCGCATATAAAACTTAGGATAAAACTTTTCCGCATTACCATTGTATTGTTTTATGTCATCACGAATAATTTCATATGTTTTTAGCACTTCCTCAATGTTCCCAACTTGATACTTCTGAAATTCGTTTCTCACCTCCTCAGGGTAACACATATTTTCCTTCAGATTATCTACACTCTTTTCAATATATCTTTTCAAATGCTAAGGATGAAGAATCTCTTCAGAGGACTTAGAAGGTGGATTTTTTGATGAGGTTGATTGATCTAATTTACCACCATGCTTAACTTTCTGATGTCTTGTGAGGCCTCTTTTTGTTAGGCATACCTTACGACAAAGATGACACTTAAAACCTTAATCAAGATCACTTGACGTTTCCGAAACAACGTTAACTTTTTCGACATCCAAAATAGGATCTTTAAGAACAAGTAAATCGTCTTGTATTAACGAAAGAATCACATCAAGTTCTTCTCCACATAAATATTCTTCCTCCGATGAAGCCATCTTTACAGAATTCAGTGCACCATATTTCCGGCCACCTCTATGTACATTGAGGTTTTTCTTTAAAAAAATACCAGCGGCCCGAATCACCAGACTATCTTTTTGCGGAGTGTAGCATTTTGCGGAACGGAGCTCATTTGGCAAGATCAAATATTGTCATCAAAATACTGACAGAGAGACGTGTTCGGCTGCCGTCAATCGCTGAAATTTCTTACAGGACATACCAAAAATCTTAATTTTCTGGCTTACCTTTAATTTTCGCAAATTGTGATGTAGATATTAATATGATTGATCAAGCTCGAAAGTGTTCAGTGTATAGCTTTAGGGTAAAATTGTACGGTAGCGGGAAGGCCAAAGTAGTTGCTTTTTTGAGTTAAGTAGACATTTTTCCCCGGGAATATTCCGAATGCTCTGAGGTTTGTCATGAACTTACACTGAGAATATTGCTTGTTGATACTTTTGAAAATTTAAATTTAGATCAAAGCTTCTGAAAGTTGTGCGTCTTAGCTCGCAAGCTGTGTATCTATCTGTGAGGAATAAAATAAAAAACTGCTATTTCTTCTCCATTCCTTTTTATCTTTAAGCCATGCTTATTCAAGTTGGTGTTGTATTTTGATCCACTTAACTGTTTTTATTTCCACACACAACACAAAGCAAGACATAAAAGTCCAATAATAATGATAAAATCTCATGTTACTTTTGTTGTCCCACAAAATTTTATTCATAACAATAAGTCCTTTTAGAGATTTACTGCCCATTTTGAATTCTTATTGCAAGCTTATTATTGTTCATGGGAAATGATTTGCATGTTCCGTAAATATTATAAACATTTTATGCTGACAGGGAATGTGTGTGCAGAAAAAATTGGCTTTGATAATTTCTAATAATGTCTAAATCAATGCAATGAGACATCAAAACAGTATGCGTCATCATGGAATTTGTCTATTTAAAAGAGTACAATCTTAGTTGCCTTTTGTGATCTGGAATGTTTAACAACAAAAAATGTAGACAAGATTGTATCCATCTATATTGAAAAATATTCTCTGATTTGGAATTCAATATCAGTAAACTCTGTTGTAGTATACATTTATACGTGTGCCTGGGTGAAACTTCGAGAGAAATAACTGAAGGTAAAACAGCTTACAAATTCTTTAGTTGGATAAGATAATTAAAAATAAACGACAATGAAGAGTAAAGAAACAAATCAGTTTAATTTGCTTTTGTGTAATTGTTATAATTTTAAATGTTATATATTTGAGTTATTTCTAATAATATAATTATATATAAATTTACATAATTTCTATGTTAAATATATAACCTTGGAATCGCAAGGTTCCAGGTTCAAACCCGACACTAGCCCAGCTGATGAGCCGTGATACGGCGAAACAAGCTTGTCCTGGGATGTGTATAATTACGCTCTCCTACTTTGTGGGATTGAGCACTCTGTATCGTCAGCATGAGTGTTCGCTAAGAACACGTTCACTACTTCGCACTATGCAACGCTCTGTCCTCAGGGGCATTGAGCACTCTGGTGACATGTGAAGCACGATCAAACCGTGGCCTAGTTGGTGTAATGGGTACAACATCAACCTTGGAATCGCAAGGTCCCAGGTTCAAACCCGACACTAGCCCAGCTGATGAGCCGTGATACGGTGAAACAAGCTTGTCCTGGGATGTGTATAATTACGCTCTCCTACTTTGTGGGATTGAGCACTCTGTATCGTCAGCATGAGTGTTCGCTAAGAACACGTTCACTACTTCGCACTATGCAACGCTCTGTCCTCAGGGGCATTGAGCACTCTGGTGACATGTGAAGCACGATCAAACCGTGGCCTAGTTGGTGTAATGGGTACAACATCAACCTTGGAATCGCAAGGTTCCAGGTTCAAACCCGACACTAGCCCAGCTGATGAGCCGTGATACGGCGAAACAAGCTTGTCCTGGGATGTGTATAATATGTTAAATATATATAAATGATTTTGATTACTTTTAGTATCGTGAATGGAAAATTTATGCTCTTAATAATTTGTTTGTTGGTTTTACTAAGAGTGCGTTTACATGAAGGCCGTACTGAACTCAGTACGGGTTGAGATTTTAACCGGTTTGAAATTAGCGTTCCGTTTACATGAGAAATTTCGATACGGTTTTGGCGAGTTAAAAATATAACAATAGATTACTAGTTCCTAGTCTCTATTCCTTGACATAGATATTTCATTTCCATAATGGCGCCTTCAAGAGAGCATGTTCTTCGTAGTTTGATTTTTATGATAGCCCATCTGATAAGTTCCATTGGTGCAGTTACAACTTGTTATGTTCAAAATATTTTAAATTTATTACGTTTACGTAATCAGCAGCAACAGTGTTTGCAAAATTTGATTGATGATCAAATGAAATTGAGAAGAAATTGGAAAAAAGTTTCAAAAAGGTGAGTGATAAATGATTTTTGTTTCTTACCTTTGAAAATAATATAGAAATAATAATATTGAGATTTATTGATTA
The DNA here is from genome assembly GCA_027922465.2 of Turritopsis dohrnii. NCBI lineage: Eukaryota > Metazoa > Cnidaria > Hydrozoa > Anthoathecata > Oceaniidae > Turritopsis > Turritopsis dohrnii. Next base: position 436,448 of record BQMF02000149.1, on the reverse strand, counting down.
AATCAAAAATATTTTATAGGCTTAACATTCGAAAGAGGAAACACTGGGTGAACCCTGGTCGTACTGATAAGTGGTGGCAGAATTTATTGTCTGGACAGTTATTGGAAGAGGAGTGGTGCAAAAATATTCGCATGGATTATGCATCTTTCATGAAATTGGTCGATTCAATCAGGGTTGCCATTGAACCTAGTAAAGACTCGTTTCGTGTTGACACTATTTCAGCTGAAAAGAGGGTTGCAATGGTCCTATATTATTTAAAGGATCAAGGTTCTTTACGAATGACTTGTAACACATTTGGTGTGTCACTGGCTACTTTGTCTTTATCGTTACGTTCTGTTTGTTCTGCCATAAACATGATGTTAGGTGCAGAATTGATAAAGTTTCCCTCAACAACGGATGAAATAAAAGAAGCTTGTCTGCGTTTTGAACATAAATTCAAGTTTCCCCAAGTTGTTGGCTGTGTGGATGGGACACATATTCCCATTAAAAAACCTGCAGAAAATCCACATGACTACTTTTGCTATAAAATGAAATACTCCCTTAATTGCCAAGCTATCTGCGATGAAAAAGGGTATTTTATTGATGTCGAAATAAAGTGGCCCGGGAGTGTCCATGATGCCAGAGTTTTTGCCAACAGTGTGGTTGCAAAGAGGTTTGTGTCTGGCAGCTTCCCTGCCTGTTTGCAGGAATTAGTTCCTGGTTCGGTTCCTGTGCCACCACTTCTAATTGGTGATCCAGCATATCCACTACTGCCAAATGTCATGAAAGAATTTGCCTCTTGTACATCACCAAAAGAGGTTTGTTTCAACAATCGTTTACGGCATGTGCGAAACCAAATTGAATGTGCATTTGGTCGATTGAAAGGACGATGGAGGATCCTAAACAGATGTTTAGATGTAGATCTAGAATTTGCTATTGAACTGATTTATTGCTGTTTTGTTTTACATAATTTCTGTGAAATGAACAATGTTGATATTCATCATAACTTAGTTCAAATGGAAATGTTAAATGAGCAGCGCTGCCAGAATTGTGAGCATCACAACAGCTTGTACCGTCATCAGTCATATAATACACAACGTGGTAAAGCAGTGCGTGATGCTGTTAAAGAATATTTATTTGACAGATTAAGCAAAGACTGAACTATATCCTTATGCACCACTTTCATTTTGTGCAATATGTAACATAGATAACAGACTGTAAATAATTATTTTGCTTTTTAGCATTTGTGTTTCCAAAATAATGTTGACATTATGGCATGTTTTGATGTTTTATCTTCATTTTGTTTCCCTTAATGATATAAAATTTTTCGGGTTATTTGGTGAATTCAGTACTTTTATTTTGTTTTGTCTGAAATTCATTATCATTTGAAATGGATCAGTTTAGATTGTTTGAAATAAAAGCACGATAAGGTCTTTCAGCTAAAACTAAAAACAAGGTAATTTTTTGTGGTTTTGCAACTCGTCGAAAACGGTAAATTATCGCAGATGTCGATTTTAGAAGTTTCTCTCATTGCTCAAGCGTGAGCTTTAATGTTTGAATGGTGTATATACTGTACGGCAAGAAAGTTTCACGGGGATCAAAAAGGCGAAATTTAAGGGATTTACTTACGCAAATGAGTGATTAAATCTACTTCACGTCAAATAATCTGGTGAGATTTCGCGTGGGAGTAACTTTCACGATTTTCGTGCAATTTTTTTCTCTAAACATTTCGGGGGTTTCTCCTCAATTTATCTTTTGCGAATCGGCTTTCTAGGCCATATCGCGCAAGAAAAACGTTCGCGAAACCGCAACCTTTTCGAGGAAATGGGGTGCGGCATTTAAATAGACAGTGAAAATTTAAAATTTGTGCCTACGTATTTGCGAAACTTATATGTCTTTGAAGTACATTCATTTTCATGGGGGCTTAGAAACTTCCAAGAAAATAAAAGTTGTCAGAACATGTTGCTGATATGATTATTACGAGCTAAAATAAAATTCTAACAACCCTAAACACAAAGGGCCCCAAAAGATAGTTACGAAAAAGAGGCAATAACTAAACACTTTCGAATAACTTTTATCAGATTTGGGAGAATTCAATAAAAAAGACAATACAAATCTGATCAACACAAAATTTGTTTCTCAATAATTTACAAATACAAGCATGAATATATACAAACACAATATAAAATATACAATAGTTTTTTTAAGGTTTTGACACTGGCGTATGCGGAGGTGAAAAGAAGCCTGGGAACACTTGATATTGTGGCTGTTGGGGCTGCGTTAATGCGTTTGCAATCATTCCCAGACCTTCCTTGATGCTATTCCCAATTGTCATCATGGATTCGTTCATTGATTTGATGGCATTATCTGTTTGTTTGATCGACTCTCTAAGCAGCTCTGTACTCTGTTTTTTCACCTCCAGCTCTTCTTTTCCCATTTCAAAAAGAAGCATATCTCTTTGGTATGCAGATAACTTTTGTTTGAGGTTTTTACGTTTGTTTGTATCTGCAACCTCATTACCAGCCACTTCTTCATTTTCTTCACCATCAGTTTCTTCTCTCCGTTCTATTGGTTCCTCTTGCGATGTTATGGCTGCAGGCAAAGATGTAACTGCAGGACAGCCACCCCAAATATCTTGCAGCAGCTCAAAATTGTCTTTCACAAATCGACCAGAGCCAGATCTTGATCCTTTGTCCACAGCGGCCTTGTATCCTCTTCTCAACTCTCGCACTTTGTTTTTTACTCTGGCATAACCTTCCTTTTTTAATCTCTCCATATTGTCAACTGTTTTTTTATAGTTTTTGACCTCACATTTGCTCATTTCAGACATATTTCTGACCGGTATTTTTTCTGGCCCGAAATCCGCAACTGGAAACATTGCAGCCATCATCTTTCTCAGGTCACTGTACATTGCCACCAAATCTGCCTCAAAGTCAATTCCTTCAAATGTTTTGGCAGATTTGTATTCTGACAGATTCAACAATAACGACTCAACCATTTCGTCTGTCCACTTCCAACGTTTACTACTGGAACTTTGCTCTTCTTGTGGTGAAGTTTCCTGAGCAGTTGTAACTTGAGTCTGAGGTGGTGGCTCATATAAATCATTAGCATCAACGGTACATGTATTGCTGGCACTGAAGTCTGTATTTATTAAAGTTTGAATGTCAATATCATCGTTTACGTCATTCTCATCATCACTACTAGATGGCTCGACTGTCGCAATTTTCTTCAGTGTTGCTGATACTGAATGAGCACTAAATTAAAAAACATAAATAATCAAATCCATAACTCATAATTGTTAATGAACGCAGCTCAAGAAGTCTTGTTTAATTAAAACGAAATGCAGAGTATATTATAAACGTACTTGTTTGTAAAACTTGTATTTGAGTAATAAAATTTTACCTCATTCCTAACCTTCTCTTTTTCGTAAATCTTCTCACAGTATCAAAATCTCCGTCGTGACTTGCCATTTCCACAGTAAAAAATGATTAATATGATTAATGATAATATGGTTAAAATGAATAAAATATGATAATAAATATGTATAAAGTATATATACGTCCACAGATTGACATTGATTACATTCGCGAAGAAAGAGAATGAAGCAAGCTCGTGCTGCCATTTTATAGCTACTAAACAAGTCACTATTGCGCATGCACTGCCATTTTCTGAGCATGTCAAGTAGTTTTGAATACGGTCGTGTCTGTTTACATGGAGTTTGACAGACCGTATCGAAATTTCAAACCTATTTTGAGAATAGGTTTGAAATCAACACGGTTTAAATTTCAGTACGGCCGTTATCATGTAAACACGAATATAGGATTGACCGGGAGGCATACTGAAATAAGAACCCGTATTGAAACTCGATACGGGAGGATTGAAAATTCAACCCGTACTGAGTTCAGTACGGCCTCCATGTAAACGCACTCTAATTTCAGGTGTATAAAGGCATTATCAAGAGTAATTGATATCAATAAACGCCCCCTGAAATCTTGAATTTTTTCTATAAACGCCCCTCTCAACACAGGTTAAAGGGGGCGTTTAATAGAAATAGAAAAATAGACATCAAAGATTTTATCGTCTTTTCTCTTCTATGATATTTTTATTAATCATATACCGGAAACATACAATATATTTTTTTCTTTTTGTGCTTGAGTTCTAAACAAGATTTATATACATTTTTACTTTTGTCAATCTCTTCATCTAGCACCATCGCTACTCTCTTGTCTTTTGTTAAAGCTGTAAATTTCGCTGGCACAACTAAACCCACTTCTCTTTTCCACTTGCCCGTTACTTCATCTGCTAAGTGATTGTCGGGACCTTCACTGAGGAAATGATACAGCAGACTTGAAAGTTCTATTGGAAAAAGGAACAGCCTTGTGAGTCTGGTTCTGGAGTTCTTCAGGAACAATTTGAAGTCTTGAAAGGAGCAGACAGGTTAGATCAAAATCCCTTTGACTTTGAGCCCACCGACTCCGATGTTGAAGAGGCTAACGATCCCTGTAATATCATTGACCAGGATGATCCCAAAGACGACTTCGTCAACATTTTGGATTTGTAAATCTCTAGATTGATGTCAAAGAAAATTCTATGATATATGAAAAATTTTAATTTTTTAATGAACGCCCCTCTCTAATAAGCGCATCTCTCCAATAAACGCCCCCTGAAAATCAAAATAGTTTTATAAACGCCCAGGGCGTTTAAAAGAGAGAATACGGTACTTGAATACACATTATCAGACTATCAAATTCCACCTTGTTTTGATTTTTTATATTGTGACATTACTTAGTGTTACGCTATTCATAACTGAAAATTGGTAATGGGCCAATTTCTGATAATATTCATCAAATTACCACATTACAGTTTGGTCTTTGGACATTTGAAGTAATAAGGTCTTTGAATCGCAATACAACTAAAATGTACATTACATTGATAGGATACAACTAACAAAAATGACATATATTCTTTCAGTGGTGCTATTTCCTTTTCGCACCCCTATTCTCCATCCAGGATGTTTTAGGGTTTGAGTTTTTGCGTCGCCTTATTTTAGCGAATGAGCATATTTTCGCTAAAATAAAGATGAGGAAAATTTAACTTTAGCAAAACTTTTATTTTACCTTCTGGCAATTCTCTGTAATTAAGGGGTAATTAGGTTGCGTTAAATCTGTGTTCATCCATTTTCGCAAAATTTTAGTGACGCAAAAAAGGTCGGCTTCAGGTAGATTAAGGAGGGTGCGAAAAGGAAATAGCGCCCTTTCAGTTATGGATATGCATATTCCATGCATTCAACTGTCTGGTCGGAAGTTGTTGAATGAATATCCGGCTTTCACACATTCCATGTTTTCGCTGGCGAACGGGCGATTCCACGCACCCACTCTGCAAACCTTATGTACTGTAAATCCTTGATTAAGCGCCTGGGCGCTTATTAAATTGTTGAGGCTCTAGGGTGGGCGCTTACTCAAGGAGGGGGGAGGGGGGGGGGGGGGGGGGGGTGCTTATTTCTTTCTTTACAAATTTCAGCTTGCAAGGTAGGGAGTCCAAGATTGTAGTATGTGATTCATGTTACATACTTTTTTATTTCTTTTATAATATACACATTAAAAAATATATATAATATAAATATTATAAAATGTCTACATCTTCATCCCCTTCCTCGTCTTCTTCTATTAATAGCTCGTTTGGACATGCTTCAGCAACATCCTCTGCGTCTGCTACAAATGGATTACTCACGGCAGCATTCATGTAACCCATCTGTTCCTTGAGCATTTTTAAACCATCGCTGCAAGGCTTATCACTCTTAAAACATGTGATTTCTTCATCCTGACTACCATCTGTGGCGCAGGTCACAGCGCAGTAAAAGAAAGATTCTTTGATCATTTCTTTCGTAAGCTTACCCCAAGCAGCTAGAATCCACTCAATTATAACTTTCCTTGGGGCAGTGTTTATACGGTCAGGCAAAGTCAGGGGCAAATATTTCTTTTTACACTTAGTCAGGGAAAGTCAGGGAAAGTCAGGGAATTATTTATTGGTCAGGGAAAGTTATAGTGTTTTCTCATAGCAGGTCAGGGAGAAAGGTTAAGCCACATACATTTATAGTATGGAACAGAAATAAGCTTACCAAGGGTGTTGTATATAATTTTAGTTAAAAGATTATTTTTCATCTTGATTAAAATTTTCTTTGTTATTATTGGTAGCATTGTAGACTTAATAAGTTTATGTTTGTGTACTAAGAGCAGTACAGTTAGTCTTGAATTATGTGTCACTTGAAATTTTAGAATTAGGTTGTTTATTAGCAAGCACTATTGGACTTGTAGGAAACCTGTTGAAATCGTTTTCCTTAAAGAAACTGTTTATTCCTAATCTAAGCATCTAATGTGAACACACATGTTTTCCTAGATGTCTAAAAAATTAAAACAAACTTATTTTCAAGACAGTTGGCTTTGTTCCGAATTTAAATCATGGATTTGTTAAGCACCAACAAACACACAAGCAAGATGCAAACTTTGCAAAGTAAACATTTCTTTAAGTAATATGGGCGCTGTAGCGTTGAAAAGCCATGTGAAAAATAAGACTCATGAAAGGATGGTTCAAGAGCAGTGTAAAATTAACAACTTTTTTGTTAAAAGAAGCAAAGGATCTGTGGAGGCTAGTAATGATGATGCTGAGGTAGTGGAATCTGCTAGTGAAACTGATGTTCAGCCAACTATACCAGCCAGTTTTCAAGACGGTGGAAAAATCAATGCTGAAATACGATGGGCTCTTAAGCATGTCTTATGTGGATATAGTGATAACTCTGTGAACGATTCAGTTAATATTTTCCAGGTAATGTTTCCGGACAGCAAGATTGCATCCAAGATGGAGCTTGGCAAGGACAAACTCAAATACGTCGTGAACTATGGCATAGCACCTTACTTTTCAGAATTGTTAAAAGAGCAAGTTTTGTCATCCGAGTGGCTGACTGTTTGTTATGATGAAAGTTTAAACCCTGTGACTCAGAAATCTGAGATGGATTTGGTCCTAAGATTTTTTGATGATCGGACAAAGTCCAAGTGCGCTACTGGGACTCTATGTTTCTTGGACATGCCACAGCAGATGACCTGCTTAAGAAAATTAACGAAGGTCTGACTGGATTAGACATTTCAAAACTTGTTCAGTTATCTATGGATGGGCCAAGCGTGAACTGGAAAGTTCTAAGCAATATGAAGAAAGAAAGGGAGGAGGCTGGTTTAAGTAAATTGGTTGAGTTAGGCAGCTGTAATCTTCATGCTAGTGATATTAGTAGCAACTATCATGTATTAGTAGGAGTCAGGGAAAAACGTATATTTTTCAAGTAGGAGTCAGGGAATCAATATATATAAGGTTTGCGGAGTGGGTGCGTGGAATCACCCGTTCGCCAGCGAAAATATCGAATGCGTGAAAGCCGGATATTCATTCACAATAATGTGTTGTTTCAGAGTCATCTTCGAAGAGTAAATTTAGATACATCATTTTACGGAAAAATACTCTATCGTTTTAAATTTTCAGCAATATTTCGAAGGGCTGTTGATACCTTCGTCGACGACAACAAAGTCCGAAGAGCGAGTTGAATACATGAATACGCATCCATGACTGAAAAGGGCGCTATTATCCATAACTGAAAGGGCGCTATTTCCTTTTTGGGATAAGGAATATGCAAGAATATTATGTAATTTTTGTTAGTTTTCTTGAAATGTATCCTATCAATATTAGTTATATTGCGATTCAAAGAACTTATTACTTTAAATGTCCAAATACCAAACTGTGCTCCCTTGCCTCGTTTTGATGTGGTAATTTGTTGAAAATTATCAAAAATTGGCCCATTAGCAATTTTCAGTTATGAAAAACTTAATATCAAGTAATGTCACAATATAAAATCTCAAGTCAGGTTTAATAGTCTGATAATGTGTATTCAAGGATTTGGTCAATGTGGGATGGAGATAGAAAAGAGAAGGAAAACAAAATGCTTTTATGAATCAATAATTTCCAGTTCTTTTATGCATAAGTACAGATTTAAAAAATTTCTGACACTCATAGTGACAAGATGAGCATGAATAAAGATGGCCTATTCTTAAATAAATAGCTTTTTCAAAGCATAAAGAAGCACTAGGAAGTAAAACCAACAAGAAATACATAAGGCATCTTCTAAACTTTGGTAAAATGTTCAGGTAACTTAACCCAGATAATCAGCAACATCCGGTTTTATGTTGCAATGTCAATCAACAAAATTCAATTTACATAAAAGATTCTTGAATCCATCACATGTTCCTTTCAAATGAACGATAAAAAACATTTTGAATGTCTCTAACTACATGCTGGAAATGCCAGACACGTCACATTTGTTACTCCTGTCTTGGTTCAGCAGTTCCATTGTTTCAAGTACATATACCAGATGTTCCACGACCATATAATAGTGATTCGTCTTGATTCATAAATTGATATCAATTACTCTTGATAATGCCTTATAATACACCTGAAATAGTAAAACCAACCAACAAATTATTAAGAGCATAAATTTTCCATTCACAATACTGAAAGTAAGTAAAATCATTTATATTTCACATATATTTAATTATATATGTTAGTATAATTATTACGTATAACTATAATTATATTTTTAGAAATAATTCAAGTATATATATAACATGTATATATAACTGATTTGTTTCTTAGCTCTTCTTCATTGTCGTTTATTTTTAATTATCTTATCCAATCAAAGAATTTGTAAGCTGTATATATAACTATTTTACCTTCAGTTATTTTTCTCAAAGTTATAAAGTTTCACCCAGACATACGTACTAAATGTAAATAAGAGTTGACTAGAATTCAAAATCATAGAATATTTTTCAGTATAGATGGATAAAATATTGTCTATATACATTTTTTGTTGTTAAGCAGTCTAATTTGATAACACTGTACTATTTTAAATAGACAAATTCCATGATGATGTTTACTATTTTGATGTCTCATTAATTCAGACATTAGAAATTATCAAAGCCACTTTTTTCTTCACACACTTACCACTACTACATTCTCTCTCTTCAGCATGAAGTTACATACGAAACATGCAAATCATTTCCCATGGACAATAATAAGCTTGCAATAAGAATTCAAAATGGGTAAATCTCTTAAAGGACCTATTATGAATAAAATTTTGTGGGGCAACAAATGGTGTCACTGCGCAATAAGAAGCGAGCAAACAAAAACATCATACATTAAATTTTAGCATCATCATTTGGACTTTTGTATTGTTATGTTTATGTGTTGTGTGTGGTAATAAAAACACAGTTAAGTGGATCAAAATACAACATCAAATTGAATAAACATTGCTTAAAGATAGTAGTAAAAGGAATGGAGAAGAAATAACAGTTTTTTCTTTTTCCTCCATCCCTCTATCAAGTCTCCTCAGAGCTCAGATTACACAGCTTGTGAGATAGATGCACAACATTCAGAAGCTTTGATCTGAATTTAAATTTTCAAAAGTATTAACAAGCAATATTCTCATCTATAAATGTTCAACTTACAATGAATGTTATCGTAAAGGATAGGAGGTATATTCCCAGTTTCCCAATTTGAATTTCATAACAAACCTCAGAGCATTCAGAGCAGCATTCCCGGGGAAAAAATGTCTACTTGACTCTAAATGCAACCACTTTGGCCTGCCCGCTACCGTATAGATCGACAATTTTGCCCTAAGGCAATACACTGAACACTTTTGGACTTGATCAATCATATAAATATCTATATCACAATTTGCGAAAATTAAAGGTAAGCGAGAAAATTTTGATTTTTGGTATGCACTGTAAGAAATTTCAGCGATTGACGGCAGCCGAACGCATCTCTCTGTTAGTATTTTGATGACAATATTTGATCTTGCCAAATGAGCTCCGTTCCGCTAAAAAGCTACACTCCGCAAAAACATATAGATCAGGGGCGGATCCAAGGGTGGTCAGATTGGTCGACCGACCTGGTAAAATCAAATCAAATCAAAAATTTTAAACGAGCGCAATAGTTCTTAGCTGTTGCACGCGCCGTGCCGATCAAATCTTCACGGGAATTAGCCTTGAGAAGTAATACGTATTGAAACACAGTCCATACTTTTTGATCATTCATTTTTCGATAGTCTCAGATCAGTAAACGATTTTTCCGGTTGAATTAAACTTTGGAAATCGTACATAAGCGAGTAGGCTAAGGACCATGTTGCCCACTTTGAGTTTTCGAAGCCACTGCATTTTAACGCATTCCATTGGCTTAAAATCTTGAGAACAATAGATTGCTAAACAATTGACCTATCAAGCCTCGGTTAAAATTTCACTTGTAGTTTTGGATAAGTGACTTTTGACCGTGTGTTTTTGGACCGATTGGTGCTTTGTCTTCCAGACTATAGTTTTTGCAAATAGGTCAAGCTTATCGCCCTCCCTCGTGCAGTGAATTCTTAATCGAAGTAGGTTTGGAAGGTGAAAGCTGCGTTTGATAGCAATGATTGTTATATATAAGCGATTTACGAAGATTTGATACCACAGTTGTCGGCACAGATGAGTCACAATGTTTTGATTATGTAGGATTGTGGAAATCTGGCGAACTTTGCCAGTTTAAACAAGTCTTTTTTTGATGTACAATGTGCATCGAAATTTTTACCAGTTGAGCACAGGTTGATTGCTAAGGTAAAGGATTTGTTTAATTTGAATAGAATAATTTGATTTTGTGTATGATGTATTTGATTTTTAATCTGTTTTGATAAAGGAATTTGTGGTTTCTTTTCATTTCTAAAATTAAAGATGGCTGGTTGTTTATTATTTCAGTTCGGATACAACAGGATGTAAATTGACTTTTCAGATGCTCTTGTTGGTGACAATTTAATTGATGATGTGAGAATTTTATTGTGCTTGGAGTTACTTCTTAATTCATCACACTATGCGTTACATATCCTGTTTCGAGTAAACTTTTTTTTTCTTAAAAGCAACAACATCAACAAGAGGTGAGATTCTTTTAGAAGTTTTCGAACTGTTCTTGACTGTTCTTTATCTGTTAACGATCATAACTATCCTTTTCATGAATGTATATATGTAAAGTTGTTGCATGTAAAAAGCTGTTTATTAGGCATGTTGTATTCATATTGGGTTGGTTTAATGTTGTTAGATTGGAGACTTTCTTCAATATATATTAACTGAAATAATACAGGGTGTTGTGCCTGACTGTCTCTCTTCTGCTCTTTCCTGCAGATGTCTATGGGAGAGTCTTTTTACTCCCAGAACTTAAACTACATCAACTGGGAAAATTAGACTGCTGTATACTCTTCATGGTATTTCACTTAAGACTAGGGGGAAACATTACAACCTGTTCTGTTTAATTTTATTTGTTATGTGTTTGTATCCCTAAAAACTTGTGTAATGGGATAAAATTCAAAATTCAGGTAGACAATGAAACATGTAAACATATCGTTTCCAGGCATACGACAATAAAATGCTAGGTAAAGTTTAAATAATTTTTCTGAGATCGAAAAGGTATTTTATTTCATTTCATTATATTTCCAGAGGTCCTCATCAGATTAATTTTTGATCTCAGTTAGAAAAAACGTTTAAGCTTCTGGTAACATTCATTACATTAAAAACTTGTAATCCTGCTAAATTACCTTCATGTTCCAGATTTTGTAGTAGTTCTGCTGAAAAATTTGAAGTTATTCTTTTTCATATTTCAAACCAAATATGGTTATTATTATTTCTTCAACTGACATGACTGTTATGCTTTCAAACCAAAAAATTATATAGTTTTCCCAAAACAGATATTTTTAATATGCATGGTTTGATTTTTTTTCTTAGTTTATATAATATTCTCTATCCTTTTTGTCTCCCTTGTGTATTGTTTGTTCTGGAAGGTTAAATTTTGTTGTTCACAGATAACTTTCATAATTAATCATAACCATTATAGTTATTAATTTTTGTTAAGAATAACTCAGGTAAATAAGTAAGCATGCAATGGAGGTATCTGTGAAAGCGGTTATGGAGCATAGACTTTATTTGAGTTACTAACCTTAATGCTATATATAAGTTCAGAAGATCGCTTTACCATTACCCTAGCCTTAAGATACATATTAGATATGCATCATATAAATTGATCTCATATTTACACATCATAAATTTTTTGCAAGGTTCCTTGGATATTTTACTTTTTTTAATTCTTATTACAAACTATCAACTTAATTCTGGCTGTGAAAGACTAGTTATGGTGTATTCATAAACTGTACATTGAAACAAATTGTACTTGATAATAAAAGAATGAGAATTAAATTTACATTGTCTAACAGTGTACCCCATTTTGGAGTTCATCTGTATGAATTGATCATGATTTTCCTTTTCATTTTATGTGAAAATATTGAAAACTGACATTTAAACGTGAGAGGCCAAATATGATTAGCATCTCTGAGGACATGACTTGTTTATTTAAGTGTGGCTATGTGTAATGTCAATGGGGTGTTAATATTATATCAATCTTAATATTGTGCTGTCCACAACTGGTAATTACACTATTGCATTAACCTAGTTGTGCTGATGACGCCTGATATTGGCAGAAACAGTGCTGTTTTCCATGCCATTGTTCATTATTTCTATGAAAATATTTCCTTTTATAGGTTTGGTGGTGGAGAAATCTAATGTTCTGCTTTCTTCATTTGCATAAAGAGGAAAATGTGAAAATGAAAATAAAACAACATCGAACCATCTATATTATTACGATTTGTAGTTTTTGTTTTTATTCAAGAGAAATTGAAATTTCCACTTCGTTTTTTTACCCTCGAAATAGCACGAGATAGTGTTTTTAGACGATTCAGACTCGAAAATTTTCTTTGCCCCCCAACCATGGTGGGGGGCGAGGCTTAGGCATTCACTATTTTATTTTGAACATTCGGACCTGGTAGAAAAAAATCCTAGATCCGCCCCTGTAGATTTCAAGGAAAAAGTCAGGGAAATACATACCCAGATTTGGTTAAAGTCAGGGAAATTTTCCCGGAAATGTGTGTATAAACCCTGTGGGGGTGCTTTCAAATTTCCACACTCGGTTTCCTCGTATAAGCCTTACGAAGCCAGCCATTTGTCGTAACAGTCGGTGCAGTGTTGTTTAAACGGTTTGTTCCAGGAAATATCGGGTGCTTGAATATATCGTGTGCACCCTCCGGGAATCAATACTGGATCGATATTTTTCTTTTTCAAAGAATCAAATGCTGTATCTTCGATGTGACAAGTGTAAGTGTCCCATGCTAGTAATCGCCGACAAAAGGAAAATGTTCCCAGAACTTTATCGATCCATTGGCTGGTCAATTCGGTGTTCATCCAACCACTAGCTGATGACGCAACAACGCATTTTCCAGTGTATTCTTTATTTAGCTTCTCAACTTCTCGTTTCGCTCCTTTGAACACGATAAATGGCTTCAACTTTTCTCCATTGGCTTTTGCTGTCAGGCAAACTGAAACCTGAAAGTCTTTCGGCTCAAGGACAGTCCATTCCTCCTCATGAAATTACAACACCAACCTTAACTCGCGACAAATTCAGAGTCCTCCATGCTGTCCATTTCTTTGAAAAAAAATAAAGCTTTCTTCATGATAAGGGTACGAGAAACCCGCAATCCTTTCAGCCGACGTTCCTAAACCCACTCTAAAACTTTTTTTTCAAGTTCTTCACTGAGCGGTTTTCTACCACCTCCTGGGAGTCTCTTCTTTACTTTGCCTTTTTTTTGAGACACTTGGAATGGGATTTGTGAACGATTTTTCAACCAGCGAGCAGCTATTCTACGGTGGATTTCAAAAAATACGAGCAGCAGAACTGATAGAAGACTTTTCAGCATGTTGGATAACTTTCAACTTTAAGATAGCTGTATAATTACGCATACTTCCTCCTTTGTGAGAAACAATGTCCGAATCTTCTTGAGATGAACTTTCTATTTTTTTTCTCGTGAATGAAACGTTCCATGCTTCGAACCTCTTAATCTCACTAGTTATTTAATAAAATTCACCGACTCGCTATTATTACAACTACAACGTTTTCTTTATTTAAGACTGTTTTGGCTAAGATTGGGTATTTTGTTAATATGGCGTGCACAACAAAATTTCCTTATACATTTGATATGTTATATATAGTTGAATTTACAGGACCAGTTCATGGTCACCACGTGTATAAGGATAACTGGACTGGAACTGGACTGGACCGAATGAATTAAGATATGAGGACTATCTATCATCGTTTGAGCTTTTATATCGCGACATCAAAAATCTGGATTTACAAAAAGATGACCTTGAATTTATCAAATGTCGACTTAAAGACTCAGCACCAGGCTCTTTTCGATCTCTCAAAGATATACCACGGATCAAAAATCTTACATTGGAAGAAATAAACTCTTTGAAGAATTTGATTAATCGCACTGACATCGTTATTCAAAAGTCAGATAAAGGAAATTCTATTGTATTGGTTAACCGAGAAAATTATGTCACAGGTGTTACTGAAATATTGAATGATCCATCTAAGTTTGAACATATTCAGCTTAATAAAGGTACTGAACTAAATTATATAATTAATGTTGAAAAGAAAATTAACTCAATTTTGAAAGAATTATTGAAGAATAAGAGTATTTCTTATCAAGTATATAGTAAGCTCTCTCCTTGTGGCTCACGTCCAGGTATATTGCATGGTTTACCCAAGGTGCATAAACCACTGAAAGATGGCAGACCCAAATTTAGACCAATTTTGTCTGCTATTGGTACTGTCACCTATCAGATAGCTAAGTTTCTTGTTCCGTTTCTTAAGAGTCTTTCTGTTAATGAATATACTGTTAAAGATACTTTCCAATTTTGTGGAGATATTTTAAACCAGGATTGTAATTTATTTATGGCTAGCCTTGACGTTGATTCTTTATTCACCAACATTCCACTAGCTGAGACCAATAACATTTGAATTGAGTCATTATTTGAACACACTGACAGTATCGATGGTTTATCGAAGTCAGATTTCACTAAATTGCTCAATACAGCAACATCCCAGTCTTCCTTCATTTTTAACAATAATTTGTACTGCCAGTTAGATGGTGTAGCCATGGGATCCCCACTGGGACCTACTTTAGCTAATGCTTTTCTTTGTTTTTACGAAATCAAGTGGCTTAGTGATTGTCCCAACACATTTAAACCAGTATTTTATCGGAGGTATGTTGATGACATTTTCGTCTTATTTAAGTCTCCTGATCATGTTAAGCCTTTTGTTGATTATATGAATACTAAACATAGCAGTATAAAATTTACTTTTGAGATTGAAAATTTAGGTAGTATGTCTTTTCTAGATGTTAAAACATCCAGAGATTTAGGTAAATTTGTTACATCTGTCTATAAAAAACCCACTTTTAGCGGTATATACACCAATTTTACGAGTTTTATTCCTGAGAACTTTAAGCATGGGTTAATATTTGGTTTATTGTTCAGATGTTTTTCTAGCTGCTCTGATTTAAGCAAATTCCATACAGAAGTCGTCAGTCTTAAGTCCATCTTGTATAAGAATGCCTATCCTAGAGGTTTTGTGGATAATTGCATTAAAAAAGTTGTCGATAAAATGTTTACTGTTAAGGAATGTGTCATCACAGTTCCCAAGAAAGAACTTCTTTTATGTCTGCCATTTTGTAGGACCAAGTCATTAGAACTTCGCAGTAAGCTCGTCAGTATGGTTAAGTCCAATTTACACATGTACAAACTTAAAGTTATTTTTAAGTCAAATAATAGACTCAGTAGCATGTTTCGTTTTAAGGACAAAATTCCCAAAGAGTTACGCTCGCTTATTGTTTATAGGTTTACGTGTGGTCGATGCAATTTGACCTATTATGGTAAGTCCAAACGGCATTACCATGTTAGAATCTGCGAGCACTTAGGGATCTCTCCTTTGACTGGCAAAAATCTCAAATCACGCCAACAAACTGCCATTTCAGACCACATTTTACTGTGTGATCACGTACCGTCTGTCGAGGACTTTACAGTCATAGGTTCGGCCACCAACAATTATCTTTTAGAAATTAAAGAAAGTCTTCTCATCTCTAGGGACGAACCCAAACTTAATAAGAATATCTCTTCTGTACCGTTGTATTTATTTAATCATTAAAATATACACGGGTCATTTATCTTGTCATTGTTATTTTGTAATTTATTCATTTTGGTTTTTATATAAAATTCGTGTCATACTGTTTTGTAAAACTATCTGATGATGCTCACAGTGTTGAGCCACTGGAAAACGAAAAAGAGAGATTGGTCTTGTTGTTCCAGTAAAGTATACGGCAATGACTGAAGACAAACGATTTGCTCAAATTTTGTTAGAAAAATTAGAAGAGAAGACGAAGAATATTGACATCATGTTGGTTACAACGGAAAACACACTAAATTAAACCCTATGCTTTGCAAAAATTTGACTTTGTAAGAACACATTTGCCGAAAAGAAATGAATGTAAACAGGAAAAAATTTTGATGTTGTTATTTTTTGATTGTTTTGCTTGCCTTAAGCTTAATCTAATTAGTAATTCGAATAAGCGCCCATGATCTGAAGCACTAAATCGAATGGGCGCTTATTCGAGGGGGGCGCTTATAAAATTATTTTAATCAAAAAGGGGGCGCTTATTCAAGGGGGGCACTTGTTCGAGGGGGCGCTTAATCAAGGATTTATGGTATTGATTTTCGTATGACTATGGTTCAATGGATGGATGGATTTTTGAATCAATGGATTTTTCAAGATGGCGCTCGAGCTATGAGTCACGCGCAGGAGCCAAGCCACCATATCAAAACACAAATTACCAATGAATAACAATTAAAATGAGTGAAGAAATAGATAGCACACTGGCAATGCTTAAAGCAGACATTCTAAAAAGTATTACGAAAACGTTAGAAGATAATTTCTCTTTAATATCAGAGGAACACAAGAAGATCTACAAAAAGATTGATGAACAGGATAAAACGATTGAAGGCCTCAAAAACGTAATAGCTGCTAAAGATGACAGAATTACGGAACTTGACAGCTTGATTACTGAAACTCGTAAGGATCATGAGTTATTTAAAGAGGAAACTAGGAAAGTTAACAGCAACATCATCGAAAATTTAGAGGATCAAATTAATAGGTCCTGCAGGAAAACTCTGATATTTAGTAATGTTGCTGAAGAAGAGCTGGAAGCAAAGGGTGGTTATGAAGCAACAGAAAGAGTTCTTGCTAGAAACCTGGCTACTTACTTCGAAAAAGATGGCAAAGTTCATTTGACAAGCGACGACATTATGGAGAAAATTGAACGAGGACACCGTGACAATGATAACCATAACAAACATGAGAAGAAACATGATAGAAATAATGACAAACGACAACCACGGTCTATCACTTGTGCTTTCTACGATTGGAAATTTACAGAACTCATCAAAAGTACTATTATCAGGGTAAATTCCAAGGAGAAAAATAACAACAAGAAGAACATATTCGTTGAGCAAAAGTTCTCAAAGTCCCTAACCAAAAGACGAAAAGATGCTTTGAAATTCAGAAAAGACTTAATTAAAGAACATTCAACTTGGAAAATATTCATTTCTTTCCCAGCGAAAGTTATGGTAAAAAAGGAACAAAGCGATAAGTATGTTGTTTATGAAAATTTTTGATTATGTTTTGAAGTTCTCATGAGGTGTTTTGCTAGCCGGTGTGTAAAATTAAAGGAGAACTAAAGTGAAATTTTGAATTTTTCTTTTATAATGTTTACATACCTTTGTACAAGCAAAATTCGTTTACTACACCCGTTTGTTTACATCCAAACTCATTTTATGGCTCTCCAAAGATGGCCGAAATCCCGTGAAAATCCTGACCGCTGAAAATTACAAGAGAACTGGGAGCAATAATCTAGTAATACGTCACAACGTCCAAAAACAACTACAGTTATACGCAAGTCAGTGGCGCGTTCGTATGCTCATCTGTAAAGTTTGTCATTTCAAGTGGTTTTTTCTAAAGTTATGGTTACGTGTTCTGCAATTGGGTGCACAAATCGTTCTTCGCATCGTAACAAGGAAATAAGTTTTCATAAAATTCCATCTGTGCAAAACAATTCGCTCCGAAAGCAGCATCCGCCGAGCAGGATCTTTACCAAAAGATGCAAGTTTATGTTTAAGTTTATGTTCAGTTCATTTTGAAGATGATTATTTTAGACGTGATCAGCAGGTTTGTTGTTTGAATGTCGATGTAATTCTGAATTCTTCGTGCTTTTGTATCGCGATAATCCCTCTGTTTATAGTGAGTGTTGATTTGTTTTAGAAAAGTTCTCTGACCAGAATAATCTTCAGAAGCACCAAGAACCAACATGGAAGAATAATCTTGTTTTTGTTTTTGTGTCAATGTAGTGTTCGTTTCTCCCTGTCTCCTTTTTTTATTTACCTTTTTTCATTACATATTTGTGAATGCAGGTGCTTGCAAGAAGATCATCACCGAAACTTTCATATAATCAGGGGGTACAAATTTGGTAAAAAATAAAGTCCGTTTCACACGCAATGTAATTATTCCGCAAACTTTATTTATTTAGGCTGAGCTGTTGGGAGGGAAGAGGAAGCGCCATCTGAAGGAAGACGCCGTTCCAACTAAATTTTCTTTTCTTCCGGAGAAAAAACGGCGAGAATCATCAGTCAGACAAGCCAACAAAGACGTAGTGTGGATGAGGCTGTCTGCAACTATAACGATTTTTCTGTGGAAATACCAAGTGAGAGCGAGATCCCTGCAGAGACTTTTAATGAAAGTGAGACTGTGGAAATGTGTGTTGGTCCAGATTTCCCGAGTACTGTGGATAAAGCAATGGGCAACCATGTGACATTGACGTCAACATCAACGCAGTTCAATCCAATGGATATCCCTGGTGGTTTTCTACCTGTGCGGAGGAGACCCAAACCTCTTCAAGTAAAACTAACGTTTCCCAAAGGCCACGCAAAAGGTGTTAACACAGAATTAAGTTTTCCACCCCATGCAGATGTAATTCTTTCAAAAAAGGAAGCTGAAGAGGAACATTTTGAGAGCGACAGCGATACGGAAAAAATTGATTGTCAAAATGAATCGTTTTTATTCCCGACAGTGACGCTGAACTTAGCAGTGATAGTTCTGACGCTCCAGACTTGGAAGAGAAGTCTTTCAATTACGAACGAACAACACCAGTAACGGAGCCTAAATTTTTAGTTTTTTGGACCTCATTGGCAATGTTGTTCCATTCATGTTTTTCCTGTTCTCAAAAGGCGTATGTTACGCACGTGAAAACCCGAGGCACACTCATAACTGTAACAATGAAATGTGTGAAAAATCATATTCATAAGTGGTGTTCTCAACCCATTATTCAGGGCACTGGAGCGGGAAATATACTCTTAGCTGCTTCCATCCTATATTCAGGCAACACGTACCTGCGTATATCTGAAATGCTATCGTCGCTCAACATTGCTCATTTTTCCATGACGTATTTTTATAAAATTCAAAAATCTGTATTGTTTCCTACCGTAAATGCAATCTATAAGGCGTACCGAGGAAGAATTATCGATGACTGCATTGCACGTACAGAAAATAACTTTATAGGTGACGGTCGCAGTGACTCTCCTGGGTACAGTGCCAAATACGGCACGTATAGCCTCATGAGTACTGACACAAACAAAATTGTAGATTTTCAGTTGGTTCTCGTTACGGATGCGGGCAACTCAAGCCGTATGGAGAAAAAAGGTCTGGAGATTTTGCTGAGAAAGTTTCATAGCCTTGATATCAATATATCAACCATCACTACAGACCGACATGTGCAAATAAGAGCGTTTTTGAAGAAGGATTACCCTGAATTGTTACACCAATTTGACGTGTGGCATTTTGGAAAATCTATCAGGAAAAACCTGACAGCTCTTGCTAAAAAAAAGGATTGTTCAGAGTTGCAGTTTTGGATAAAAGCCATTGTTAACCACTTTTGGTGGTGTTGTGCGACTTCTAATGGTGATGAACATTTGCTAACGGAAAAATGGTTAAGTATTCTGCAACATGTTCGCGGTATTCATTCCTGGGACGGAAATGTGCTTTTCCAAGAATGTGAACACGGAGAGCTAGATCGGGAAAGAAAATGGCTGAAGGATGGTTCGTCTTCATTTTTAGCCTTGAAAAGTGTTGTGGAAAATAAGCAACATTGCGTGATCTAAAGTATCTCGTCAAATTTTGTCACACGGGAAGCTTGGAAGTATTTCACTCATTGCTGAACAAATATTGCCCTAAAAGATTGCATTTCTCCATTTATGGAATGATAGGTCGTACACAGTTGGCTGTATTAGATTTTAATAGTGGCGCAGACAATGTCCAAGCAACGAAAAAGGACGGAACATTGAGATTCGTGCAAACTTTTTCAAAAATAACACAAACCTGGGTCGTGAAAAAAATCAGTGCGAAAAAAGAACGAAACTATCTTGGCGAATTATTGGAAGCTACTATCAAGACTTCTCCAGGCAGTTTACCACTACCTGTGGTCGGGGAATTGCATCAAAACATTGCACCCGTTGAAAAACCAAACAAGGACGATGCGATAAAGAACATGCGCACAAGATTTTCGACGTAAATAACAGTAAATTGTTGAGAAACTGTTGCTATGAACATTTTACACTGTATATAATTACGACTGCTTTCGTTACGATTGTTAGGTTTTGTTTTGAATCCAACGCTAGTCGTCGGAATGTTTGAATTGTACATATTTGCCGTCCTCTGAGGGGTACTTGTTTCTTATCGCCCACACCACACACGAGGGAATTACTCTGCGAACACCTTTTCCCAAACGACTGTGAATCCACCACGTGAATTGTCTATATCCCGCATAACGGTAGTTCCTAAATGAAAAAAAGCTTGAAAAAGACCTGGGAACGAGGTGGTGATTTAACATGATCAACCAAAAAAAAGCAAAAAAACTTACTCGTTTTTCTTTTCCAACTGTTTCCCCTTGAGTTCATTAATTGCAGCTAATGCGGTTTCCAGCACTCGATTTTCCAAACATACTGTCTGGAAACCCACTGAAGATGTCACACACTGCATTCCTACAATAGAAAAAAATATATATAAACCCCCGTCGAATGATACACTAATTATTGATTCGCTTCATTGCCTTCAAAAATGTAAACATCAACGTTACACTCCTCCACAAATAAATTTTATCAATAAAACGCTAAACAATAATAACAAAATAATCTTTGCGGAGAAGAAGCAACAAAGTTTCTGTTATTGTTGAGTCGATGTAGTTCAAAGAAAAGAAAGCGAAAATGTGAGACGATTAGTTTTTTTCCAAAAGTTTATTTACGCTTGTACCAAGTCAATTTTTATCGCAATAAAAAAACGTGGTATGGACAACTTGGATAAAAAAGAAGAGTAAAACACTGATCTACAACTCATACCTTCGAAAAAATCGTCTGGCACTTCGTTTGCTTCAACGCAGCAGATACTCTCAGTTTCAGTATCCATAGCCTTGCAGTTGTTGCACTCACACCACGAAATGTTACCAATACGAGAGGACACGGAATCTTCCGTGAATACTGGAGCTTTCTTCATCGCCTGTCTCGCTTTCACTTTCGTCACTGGAAGAAGCAAGTGATTCAAAATCGTATGGCGTTAATTTGTTCAAATCGTGACACAAATCGCGACAAGTAAAATCTTCGTTAAACGAAAATGAGCCGTTATCAGAATCTTCACTACTGCTGTTGCTGGACATTTGTTATTTGCTTCGCGCTTTATGTTTTTGGACGTTGTGACGTAATACTAAAAACTTGGTTCCAGTTTCCTGGAAATAACGTGATCGCTTCAAAAACACTAGAAATGGCAGAACTTCGTTGCTTCGGAACTGGAGTTTGAGATTGTTGCAGGGTATATTATTTGTGTTTTTGAAAGGTTTTTGGATAATAGATTGTATTTTCTTGTTTTTTACGAATTTGATATTTTTTACTTTAGTTCTCCTTTAAGTGGTATCCTAAAATTATGCCTTGTTTCCTAACTAAATTATGATACGGTGTGGCTCTGCGTTCTGCTCACTAATGGGGTCAAAATGCAAAAAAAAGGTCTTCTACGACGACTCTGACAGATGTGGCAAGTGCAATATTTTTGTCCGAAATGATCAAAGTGGGGTATGTTGTGATTATTGTCAAGAATGGTATCATCTTAAATGCTCCTCCCTAACAAAATCTGAATTTTCTGAGATAAAATCAGCCCTTTGGATGTGCAAAAAATGCTTTTCAAGTACTTTTCCTTTTACCTGTATGAGTAATTCTGCATTTTGTAACCAGATTCCTTTCATTAACCCCAAAATAAAAGGAATTAAATATGATGAATTTGATCCATATTGTTCAGTTTGTACCAAAAAGGTCCAAAATCACCAAACAAGCTTCCCTTGTCATACGTGTAATTCCCTAGTTCACAAGAAATGTACATCTCCATATATTCACTTTAATTGGATGTGTGCAAATTGTGTCAAAAATTTCCCCTTTCATGAGGTAGACATTGATAATTTATTGCCCTATATAACACTTAATTCTAATTTTAACTGTGCATGTCAACACAAAAATCAAATCAACACTCATGATAGTCTAATCCAAGAATATAGCCACATTTTAAACTCAAATTCTCACCTAAGTATAGATGAGGAATCTGAAGAGGATACAGCATCTCAGCCTGTAGACTTTAAATATTATGATGTTCACGACTTCCACAAGAGAAAAGCAAATTTAAATTTAAAGGAAAATAACAATTTAAGTATTCTTCACTCTAACATACAATCTCTTAACTGCAATTTTGACAAATTAGAAATACTACTTAATAGCTTAGACTACCATTTTGACATTGTAGCTCTTACTGAAACTTGGAATGGCTCAAATAGGAAAAACTTTTCCCCAGGAATTCTTAATGATTATCAAAATTTTTATGGAACTAGTGGCACAACGCTCAAAAGTGGATGTGGTTTTTATGTATCGACTAAATTAAATTTTCTCCCTCAAAGATCTGGAAATACAATTTCACACAGACAATGAAGAATTTCAATCCTCATGGCTTGAAATTGTTATACCAAATAAACCAAATATAATTGTTGGCACATTATATAGACATCCAACCCAAGTTAATACGAAATTTCTTGAACACCTAACTCAGACCATGATTAAAATTAAAAAAACCTCAGCGAAAGTTGTTTTATGTGGTGATTTTAATATCAACTTATTAAACTTTCAAAAGAATAAGGCTACTCGCGAATTCTTATCCCTAATGCATGAAAACCTGTTTTTACCACATATAATACAACCCACTAGATTTGTTAATAAACAAAAACCCAGTCTTTTAGACAATATCTATACAAATTTCATAACAGAATCACCAATCAGTGGTAACTTTATTTCAAAAATAAGTGATCACTTGCCTAACTTTCTTATAAACAAGAACCTAATTAACAAACAACAAACCAATCAAAATGAAACTTACAGAGACTTCTCCAAATTCAATCCTGAACTTTTCAAAGATGACTTAAGCAACAGGCTGCTTACAGAATTTCCTGAATTGAGTACAGATACAAATAGGCTATATACTGCTTTTCACAATACACTCCTTAAGGTTGTAAATAGACATGCTCCAATCAAACACAAAAATAGAAAACAAAGGAAAAAATCTCAGAAACCATGGGTTACATCTGGAATTGTCAAAAGTTTGCTAACTAAAGATAAGATTTATAAAACTTACATAAAATCCAAAAATCCACTAGAATATGAGCATTACACAAAATACAGAAATACTCTGAATAAAACTATTCGTCTTTCGAAAAAAAACCATTACCTGCATTACTTTCGTACACACCAAACAAATGCTAACAAAGTTTGGACTGGCATAAAAGATGCATTAAACCAGAAAAAATAGTGCTAAACAAGACATCATGCTAGAAGAAGATGGCAAAATATATAATGAACCAATAGAAAGTAGCTAACAAATTTTGCTCCTTTTATTCTAATATATCAGCAGATCTCCTCGAAAAACTACCTGCATCTAACAAATCACCCAAAGATGTTCTAGGTGAACCACTACACAACTCAATTTACTTAAAACCTATTGAAGAATACGAAATAGAAAAACTAATCCATTCTATGGACATTAAAAAATCCCCAGACATTTATGGCATATCTGTAAAAATTCTAAAATTAAGTGAGCCAATAATCACACCTTATCTTACACAAATTTTTAACAACTCTTTTACCACAGGTATATTTCCTGATAACCTTAAATTGGCTAAAGTCGTCCCTTCATTTGAAAGTGGTTCCAAATTAGCTGTTACGAACTATAGACCAATCTCTCTCTTACCATTATTAAGTAAAATTCTTGAAAAGCTCATGCACCAACAAATAACTAAATTCCTAATTAGGTATAATACTAGTATCTCGCGTAAAAGTTTTTTACGGCTTTAATTTCGAAAAGGAACCCCGTGACGAAAATTTCAATTACGGAATTGGGACTGGAAAACGTACCCAGGTTGTAGAGCTTGAAAAACTGAGCAAAAAAATGTATGGGATCGTTTCGGTACGACCAACCGTTGCGGAGATATGGTCGATCAAAGGTTTTGATGACGTCATAGCCGCAGTACCAAATTAAATTTGGGCCCAAATGTTGCGTCACCCTGTCACCCGTATCGCGGACCCCAAAAAACGTCAGTTATCCCTATTGGTTCTCGAGATATTTCCCCAAAAACGTCGCGTTCGATTGGGGTTGCAATGCAATGATTCCCCCGTGATGCGATAAAAATAACTGACGTCACGCCGCGTGCTATTATACTAATCGTCAATTGTCAATGGTCTAACGAAAAAATGACCACGATTAAGAAGATTTTGACCGTAAATTTTAAAAAAACACAACACTCTCTAAAATAAAAGTGGTATGCACAACGCGGATTAGTATATATAGATTCTTTTTGAAAACCAGTTTGGCTTCCAGAAAGGGAAATCTACCACACAGGCAATTTTGAGTAAAAAGATTATTGATGGGATTGAAGAGAAAAAAGTTCCAATTAGTATTTTTCTTGACTTTGCCAAAGCATTTGACACAGTTAACCTCTCCATTTTACTAGATAAATTACATCATTATGGTATAAGAGGAATTGCATTTGATTGGTTTCAATCGTATCTTTCTAACAGACATCAAATAATAGAAGTCAATGGAAATCAATCCGAGAAAAGTCTAATAATCTGTGGTGCACCACAAGGGAGCATCCTAGGCCCACTTCTTTTTATTTTATATGTAAATGATATGCATAATTGTTCTGACATATTTCATTTTACTCTTTTTGCAGATGACACTAGTCTATTTTATGCTGGTAATAAACATAAAAACATTAGCAACATCCTTAACACTGAACTTGAAAAAGTTTCGAAATGGTTAATAGCCAACAAACTAAGTTTAAACGTCAGTAAATCCAACTATATTATCTTTGAACCAAACAAACATAAACATAATCTAAATTTACAACTAAATATTAGGAATGAAAAACTAGCGAAGGTGGATCAGGCCAAATACCTGGGTGTTTTAATTGACAAAAAGCTAAATTGGTCTGCTCACATCTTATTATACTAATTCGCGATTGTGCATCTGGTTTTTATTTTAGAGAGTGACATATTTGTTTTTTTTTTTACGGTCAAATCCTTCTTATTTTTTCCCTTTTTGTAGTAAAACCACGTAGAGGCGAGAACACTTTTTTTGATTTTCCGCGATTAGTATATGCTCCTCCGTTTTGTTATTTTTGGTTTGCGCAGTGGAAATCAGCCGAAAAACGTCTTTGGAGGAGTGCGAGCAATGCAATGTTAATCGTTCGAAATTTGTCAACGATCATTTCGTGAGCAAGAAACTTCGCGAAGAAGACGTGTTTCTTTTTGTATACGAATATTTTAATTTAAATTTGATTGTTTTAGGCAGCAAATCGACGAAAGAACTGACGAAGAAACACAGGTATTGTTATTATTATAAAACGTTTTATTATCGTGTTTATTGCTAAACTTTTACTCTTATTAATAAAAGAACACTGGTTAGTTGTTTGTTTACAATGAAAAATCATATTTAGATATACAGAAGAAGTGCAGTGAAGTTTTTAAAAATTAGCTGCAGAAAGATCGAACGAACAAAAGGTATTATTTTTGATTAATAGAAGAACAAGTTAGTATTTAAATGTATTTAAATGTTTGTTTACGTTTTAGTTATCAATTTATTGTTAAACTTTTATTGTTATTGTATTTTAGATTTTATTTTAGATTAATAAAAGAACAGGTATAACCACATGCTTAGGTGAGTTTTTAAACAGATGTTGTTTTTTATATATAGGTTTTTTCAGAGGAAAACGAAACGAAGAACGAGATGAAGAAAGTCTATTTTTATTTTACGAGCTGTTTACGTATTTCTTTTTATAGTTATCAAATAGTTATGGGAGTGCAGCAGTAGAGTAGTGTAGATGAAGTTGAAGTTGTTTAAAAATGGCTGCAGAAAGGATGCTGTTTATTTACATTGGTGAAGAAAATGGTTTTACTTCTTTTCGGAGAGAAATTGTTTGGAAAAGATATAAAGTAATATACGTAAGTACATGAGTCAAACGGATTTAGTAAATACAGCGTTAAAAGAGAGTAAAAACAGAGTTAAAACGATCAAATCATTAAGATGCATGTCCCTCGAGCAGTTAATGATTTGTTTTGGTAACGAAGTTGCTGTTCCTTATTTTATTTAATTCAAAATGGCTCCACAGTTATGAAGTTACGAAGAAAGCATTTTTATGACTTTCACTGTATAAAAATGGTAGTGGAATTGCAGTAGAAAGCAAGGAGAAAGTGTATGTTTACAATAGGAAAGTATGCTGGAAAGTAAATCGAGTGTTATTTATTTGTTTACAGGTATGAAATATATAGAAAGTAAAGAGTTTAGAAGTTGATAATGGCTACTACAGATCATGATCAATATTGTTTACTAACATGATTATGATGATGTGAATTGGTATTGAGAGGTAAAGTTAAAATAGTATCTATTTAGTTAAACACAGTTAGTATTAGTGGATACATAAAGGATAAGAGGGATGTTTACTGTTGTGTTTTGAATTTTCCAGCAGAGAGGAGCTTTGAACTGGAAATAAAAAATGGCTCCACGAATGTTTTCATATGTTAAAGATTTTTCAGCTATACTAATTCTGTCATTACGTTTGTGTTTTTAATTATTATTTTTAAGGTTAATACATTTTCAAAGTTTCTTTTACTTTGTTTTGTTTTTCTTTAGATTTCGTCATAGCATGATTAGGTTTTTTGTATATGTTTTTTTAATGTTTTGATCTGTTAAAATAGAAATGAAGCACATGATGGGTTATAATGTCCAGAGGGTTACTTAAGATTTACTTACTTAATGACTGTGCAATGAAACTATCTTACAAAAAATAAGTGTTGTTGGCTGTATTTTTCTTAAGTTTATATTTTATCGCGTTTATGCATATTTTGTGTTATGGTAATCGTTTACGTACTATGCCTAGGTATATAACTTTGAATTTATGATTTTATTTGTGACTTTTTATCTTTTGTGTAAATTTTTCTTCTTACTTATTGTTTTTAGGATAAATACGTACTTGAATTTCCTTTCTTTTTTTTTGTTTCTTTTTTTTTTTTTTCGGTATTACAATTGAAACATTCTTTTAGGCAATAATAAAAAAAGCATGAAGAAGTGAAACTCATGGTTTTAATCATGATGTTGATGGTTTTGGGAAGAACTAACTATATCATTTCAAAAATTCATTAATGGTTGCAGTCCAGAAGTAACTTTTGAACAAAAGAAAAAGTTGGAAGGTATCATTTTTGTAATGTTATTCAATGTTTGGCTTTGTATGTCTTAGTAAACGGTTCTGTGTTATATATTGCATATTTTTACATTAAAGTTACTTCTCTTCTGCGTATGAATATATATTCTGAGCCATGTTGCTATTTGTTTCTGTTTTAAATTTTCTGAATGTAAGAAATGAATTAAAAAATTAATGCCTGAAAAGAAACTTTTGCAAGAGTTAAATTCTGCGACACAACGCATACTGAACATGGGTGGCGAGCGACGCCTCCTGGGATGTTTTTGAGTTGCGATTCTATGATTTATTTTTTCGTCACAGGGTACGTACACGGGAATGGTGGATTTGACCTAATGTTTTCGAAGTTAAGTTCGGTAAAAAGTTTTTACCCGGGATACTAGTCTATATATACTAATTCGCTTTGTGCATCCCACTTTTATTTTAGAGAGTGATATATTTGTTTAATTTTTACGGTCATCGTCCTTTTATGTGCGCGTAAAACCACGTAGATGCGAGAGACACTTTTTTCACGATCATTCCAAAAGCACGTGGCATCATTTGACGTCAGTTTTTTTTATGACCACAGGGAATCATTGCATTGCATCCCTAATCGAACGCGACGTTTTTGGGGAAATATCTCAAGAACCAATAGGGATAACTGACGTTTTTTGGGGTCAGCGATACAGGTGATGGGGTGACGCATCATTTGGGCCTAAATTTTATTTGGTACTGCGGATATGACGTCATCGAAATCTTTGATCAGCGATATCTCCGCAACGCTTGGTCATAGCGAAACGATCCCATACATTTTTTTGATCAGTTTTTCGAGCTCTACAACATAGATACACTTTTGAGTTGCGATTCTATGATTTATTTTTTCGTCACGGGGTACGTACACGGGAATGGCGGATTTGACCTAATGTTTTCCAAGTTAAGTTCGGTAAAAAGTTTTTACCTGGGATACTAGTCTTATTATAATAATCCGCGATTGTGCATCCCACTTTTATTTTAGAGAGTGACATATTTGTTTTTTTTTCACGGTCAAATCCTTCTTATTTTTTCCCTTTTTGTCGTAAAACCACGTAGAGGCGAGAACACTTTTTTTGATTTTCCGCGATTAGTATATGCTCCTCCGTTTTAATATTTTTGGTTTGCGCAGTGGAAATCAGCCGAAAAACGTCTTTGGAGGAGTGCGAGCAATGCAATGTTAATCGTTCGAAATTTGTCAACGATCATTTCGTGAGCAAGAAACTTCGCAATCGACGAAAGAACTGACGAAGGAACACAGGTTTGTATGCACGAAGGTATTGTCATTATTATGAAACGTTTTATTATCGTTTGTTTACAATGAAAAATCATATTTAGATATACAGAAGAAGTGCAGTGAAGTTTTTAAAAATTAGCTGCAGAAAGATCGAACGAACAAAAGGTATTATTATAAAACTTTTATACAGAAGAAGTGCAGTGAAGTTTTTAAAAATTGGCTGTGCAGAACGATAAGACTTTTATTGTTTAATATTTTAGATTAATAAAAGAACAGGTTTTTAAATGTTTGTTTACGTTTTAGTTATCAAATATCGCTATACAGAAGAAAGTGCAGTGGAGAAATGCAGTTTCATGTTTATTTACACAGTAAGGAATGGTTTTAATTCAGTTTTGAAAGATTAATTGATTTAGCTTTGAGTGGATGTCTCAGTTATTCTGTCGTTTAGAATGTGTATATGCTGCTGGATGAAAAAGAAGCCGAGAGAAATTTGTTTTGGTAACGCGCGCTATTATTACATTAAAAATGGTCCTACAGCTATGAATATTTTTATTTCTCATGACGCTGTGGAAATGGGGAATGTGTTATGCTGTCTGATTGTATCTATTGTATCTAATTTATATCGATGCTTGATGCTTTTGTCTGCCTGCCAAAAAGTACAAAATCTACTGGAAAATACAGAAAGTTTAGCAGTTTTTCCAAACGAAGAGAGCAGTTTTATGTATTTCACTTAAAAAAAAATGGTAGCGAAAGTGGTGTTTTATAAATACCTATGTATGTTTGTGCTGGAAAGTAAATAAAGTATTAGTAATTTGTTTATAGGTATGAATATAGAAGTAAAGAGTTTAGAAGTGTTTGAAAATGTCTACAGAAGATGATCAATGCTGTTTAGTTTACTAACATGTGAATTGGCAGTGAAAGGTATCCCATTTTGTTTGAAGTTCAGCTAAAGTTAAAATAGTATAAATCTATTTAGTTATAACACAGTTGGTATGCTGGATAAATAAGAATAAAGGGTTGTTTAACTGTTGTGAATTAGCCAGAGGAGATTTTAACTCAGATTAAAAATGTGGTTGTTTTCAATTTTTTATAAACTCTTTAGGTATATAAATTCTGTCATCACGTTTGTGTTCTTAATTATTATTCATAAGGTAGATGTGAATGGATTATGTATTTAAGAAGTTCTGTGCAATGAAATGTTTATGCATTATTTTGTGTTATGGTAATCGTTTACGTACCTGGGTATATATATAAGTTTGGCATTATGATTTTATTTGTGACTTTTTATCTTCTCGGTAAATTTTTGTTTTAAGGATAAATGCGTAGTTGAATTTCACTTTTTGTTGTTGTTGTTTATTTCAATATTCTTATAGCATGATTAGGTTTTCGGTATTACAGTATTACAATTACTATTACGGTGTTTTGTTGTTTTGAGTTATTGTTTTTAGGATAAATGCGTAGTTGAATTGCATTTTTTTTTTGTTGTTGTTGTTGTTTATTTCAATATTCTTATAGCATGATTAGGTTTTCGGTATTACAATTCAAGTATTAATTTTTTAGGTAATAATAAAAAAAAGCATAAAGAAATGAAACTCATGGTTTTAATCATGACGTTGATGGTTTTGGGAAGAACAGACTATATATCATTTCAAAAATTCATTAATGGTTGCTGTATAATGTAACTTCCGCACGAAAGAAACACAGTTGGAAGGTATCAATTTGTTTTCAATTCACATTTTGTAATGTTATTCAATGTTTGGTTTCGTATGTCTGGGTAAACAGTTCTGTGTTATATATTGCCATTTTTTTTACATTAAAGTTACTTCTCTTCTGCGTCTAAATATATTATTCTGAGCCATGTTGCTATTTGTTTCTGTTTTTAATCTTCTGAATGTAATAACAAATTAATGCCTGAAAAGAAACTTTTACACGAGTTAAATACTGAACATGGGTGGCGAGTGACGCGTACGTACCACAGGAATGGCAGATTTGACCTAATGTTTTCAAAGTTAAGTTCGGTAAAAAGTTTTTACCCGGGATACTAGTTAACTATATAAATCAAAAGATGTGCAAATCCTTGGGAATATTAAGCAAACTGCGTCACTATCTAAAGAAAGATTCCCTAAGACAAATTTATTTTGCATTCTTTCAATCCCATATCAATTATGCACTTATTAACTGGGGTTTTACTTACAAAACTTATACTGAGGACCTTCAAATTGCCATGAATAAAGCTGTCAGATTCATGACATTTGCAGACAAAGAAGCTTCAGCATTACCCATTTTTATGATCTCAATCTTTTCACTTTTGACAATAATCTTGCATACCACACTGGCAAATTCTTATGGCAAGTCCAACAGAAATCTCTGTCAGAGAATTTAAATAATCTTTTCACTTTGAGTAATAAAGGCACGCGTCAAGGCTATACTATGCCTGCCAAAAGAACTGACACAATGAAACAATCATTATTTTATAATGGAGTGGGGAAATGGAACAAAACTATTCAAGGCTTTATGGATGCATGTCCAAATGCACACAACCCTGTTAAATTCCTTAAATCCTCTCTTGGCAGGACCCAAGGATTCATTGTCAAAAATTAGTGCTCTGTTGTAAGTTAGGTATATGACCTTTATATTATATATTTATTTTCACGTTGTATTATATTTATTCATGTATGCTGTATTAGATATTTTGTCTTATTAAAGTGTCACATCATGTTTGATACGATTTTAGGAACTGTTGCTACATGGGGGTTGCGTAGAATTGTATTGGGAAGCTTTGATTGCATGCCATAGGGATTGGCAATTAGAGATCCGTGCATTCCTGAAAACTTCTTAGTTTAATTACCATTTCCGGACAGGAACATGAAACATGAACTAGAACCTAAAATCTAAATGCCAAATCTATCAGAGGCTGTCTGTAGGATAATATAGTTTAGTAAAGTGAACATTATTGCCATGCTTGGAAATGTAGGGTGCATGCTCGATAGCCTCATTGTGGGTTTTTCTGCATCCGCAACACATGTACAAAGGCTTCGTACAGGGGCAGTTTATTGGGAACTATATAGTATTGACACTTTAATAATACATTTATTTAGATTTTAACTATCCTTGTAAACAGCCTAGCCTTTTGGCTAAAGTATCGTGTGTTGAAAGATATTTATGTTCTATATATTAATAGCCGATTCTCTGTCTGTCTGTCTGTCTGTCTGTCTGTCTGTAAGTCACGCAAAATGGTAGATTGAGTTGTGAGCGAAATTATTTCTTTTTTTGTGTGCGACGTGAGTTCAGAGCAAATACATCGCAATCCCAATCGAACGTGACTTTTTTGGCAGATGAACTAATAGGAATAACGTTTTGTTTTTATTATTGTTAAAGTCTATTTCAAATTAGCTGGCAGTGTTTTTTCAAACCTCAATAACTTTTGATAGAATTTGAATTAAGTAGCGATTTTGTGCTCGTTGGAAAGATTATCGGAAGTGGGATATGATTTTGATAAAAAAAATCGATGAAATATTGAAAATGAAGAAGAAAAACGAAAAAGAAAAAAATCAACTTCTTGTCTATTCATGCTATGGACATGAGTTTCACACACGGGAAACTTTAATCTTAGCTCAACTAAAATGTGAAAAAAAATTGAAAAATATTTTTGCAATCGGAAGATATGGCTTAAAGAAACCAACAAGGTAAGATTTTTTTGACTTTTAATGTTTTACAGAAAAATTGAAAAATACGGGGGTTTGCAAAAACATTAATGCATTGGTCGTAAATTTCACGTTTGAACAGCAATTAAAAAGTCAGATAAAAGATGTGACGAAAAGTCCCAAGGGTAGAACCAAAGAAACAGGTTTAAGAGTTTTCTTTAAAAAAATCAACCTTTAAAAGCTTTCTGATGAGAAACAGATTTCTTTCTTACTTTGCAAGTTTGTCTAGCCATGGAATCTGTTGGTAAACGAAAAGCTTCTTCTCTGCAAAACCTTCTGCCTTGTCCTCCAGTCAAAAAACGTAAGAAAAATGTGAACAATAAAGTGGAAATAAAAAGTTCGTATTCTGAAGATGCCCAGGAAATCATAAGAAACATTAAGTCCTGGGTAGAGGATGCCGTTGCCATAGAGAAGAGGGGTGAGCCAGTATTTTTGTCAAAAAACGTGGCAAAATTAACTGCCGAAATGTGCAAAGTATCTGAAAGAACAGCTTATCGTTTTTCATCGAAATCTGCTGAACGTGACGGTGAACCTTCAAAGCCGGGCCCGAAACCAACCCAAATTGATGATTTTGATAAAGCGGCGATTTCGAGAATTATTTTAGGATTTTACAAAAAGCCTATTCCAGAAATACCAACAATCGAAAAGATCTATAAGGCAGTACGAGAGCTTCCGAATTTCCCAGAAATCAGCCAAACTTTATTATTTCGTGTAATCAAAAAGCTCGGTTTTGTTTGTAAACGTCGCAATAAGAAGATGCAGGTGTACCAGAGGCTTGATGTCGTAGTTCAGAGACACAAATATCTTCGCAGAATTAAAGAGCTGAGAGAAAAGGGTTACCAGGCCTTTTACCAGGATGAGACTTGGTGCAACACTAATCACACCCGAGAATTTATCTGGCAAAAGGAAGATGAAGAAAATTCTCTTATTAGCGATTCAGTATGGCGTGGTGGATTGAAAGTGCCTTCCGGAAATGGTAAACGTTTGATTATAAATAATATTGGCTCATCCACAGGGTTCCTGAAAGGAGCTGGCGAATGTTTTATTGGCAAGAAAAACACAAGCGATTATCATCATGAGATGAACGGCCCTCACTTTGAGGATTGGTTCGAAAATAAAGTTCTTCCAGCTCTGCCAGACAAATCCGTCGTTGTTCTGGACAACGCAAAGTATCACTCTCGAATAACCGAAAATAGCAGGCGACCAACAACGAGCTGGAGAAAAGCAGAAATTCAGGAGTGGTTGACGAAGAAGAGTATTCCGTTCGAAAAGAGTGACACCAAACCTATTTTATTGGATAAGCGGCAGCTGGTTCCAGATATCAAAGAATATCGTCTAGAACAGATGACAAAAAATTTTTGTGAAACAAATGGTAAGGAAATTGAGATTCTTCGTCTTCCCGTTGGACATTCTGAGCTCAATCCGATTGAGCTCATTTGGGCAAAAATAAAATCAGAAGTAGCTCGGAAAAACGTAACGTTTAAAATTACAGATGTTAAAAAGTTAGTGGAAGATGCGACAAATAACGTCAAAGAAAGTAACTGGTTCAAGGCTGAAAACCATGCCAAGAAGGTTGAGGCAGAGTTTTCGCAAAAGGACTTTGGGACGGATGAGGTTTCAAATGACCGTTTTATAATTTCAATCGGTGAATCAGATGATGAAAATTCTTCTGATGATGAAGATGAGATTGATAACTTGTAATGCTTTGGTACTTTTTTCTCTGTGGTAACTTTCTAATATTTCGCGTTAAAAAGATTTTTTGTCGTTACATTCTTTTTGTATCATATAAAAGAATTGTATTTGCTATTGTTACAAGATTTACTGCTAAATAGTTGGACACCATTAATAAAACTACAGTGTGTATCAAAATGTCTTATCCACCAACTTTCAAGGCGTATATCTCATTACATGTCTGATAAAATATTGTGAATTTTATATCACAAGAAAGAGCTTTTCATGCTCTATCCATCTTATTATAATAATCCGCGCTGTGTGTCACACTTTTATTTTAGAGAGTGATATATTTGTTTTTTTTTCACGGTCAAATCCTTCTTATTTTTTCCCTTTTCGTCGTAAAACCACGCAGCGGCGACAGACACTTTTTTTGATTTTCCGCGATTAGTATATGCTCCTCCGTTTTGTTATTTTTGGTTTGCGCACTGGAAATCAGCCGAAAAACGTCTTTGGAGGAGTGCGAGCAATGCAATGTTAATCGTTCGAAATTTGTCAACGATCAATTTGTGAGCAAGAAACTTCGCGAAGAAGACGTGTTTCTTTTTGTATACGAATATTTTAATTTAAATGAAAAATTAAATTTAGATATACAGAAGAAGTGCAGTGAAGTTTTTAAAAATTAGCTGCAGAAAGATCGAACGAACAAAAGGTATTATTATAAAACTTTTATACAGAAGAAGTGCAGTGAAGTTTTTAAAAATTGGCTGTGCAGAACGATAAGACTTTTATTGTTTAATGTTTTAGATTAATAAAAGAACAGGTTTTTAAATGTTTGTTTACGTTTTAGTTATCAAATATCGCTATACAGAAGAAAGTGCAGTGGAGAAATGCAGTTTCATGTTTATTTACACAGTAAGGAATGGTTTTAATTTAGTTTTGAAAGATTAATTTATTTAGCTTTGAGTGGATGTCTCAGTTATTCTGTCGTTTAGTATGTCTATATGCTGCTGGATGAAAAGGAAGCCGAGAGAAATTTGTTTTGGTAACGCGCGCTTTTATTACATTAAAAATGGTCCTACAGCTATGAATGTTTTTATTTCTCATGACGCTGTGGAAGTGGGGAATGTGTTATGCTGTCTGATTGTATCTATTGTATCTAATTTATATCGATGCTTGATGCTTTTGTCTGCCTGCCAAAAAGTACAAAATCTACTGGAAAATACAGAAAGTTTAGCAGTTTTTCCAAACGAAGAGAGCAGTTTTATGTATTTCACTTAAAAAAAATGGTAGCGAAAGTGTTTTATAAATACCTATGTATGTTTGTGCTGGAAAGTAAATAAAGTATTAGTAATTTGTTTACAGGTATGAATATAGAAGTAAAGAGTTTAGAAGTGTTTGAAAATGTCTACAGAAGATGATCAATGCTGTTTAGTTTACTAACATGTGAATTGGCAGTGAAAGGTATCCCATTTTGTTTGAAGTTCAGCTAAAGTTAAAATAGTATAAATCTATTTAGTTATAACACAGTTGGTATGCTGGATAAATAAGAATAAAGGGTTGTTTAACTGTTGTGAATTAGCCAGAGGAGATTTTAACTCAGATTAAAAATGTGGTTGTTTTCAATTTTTTATAAACTCTTTAGATACATAAATTCTGTCATCACGTTTGTGTTTTTAATTATTATTCATAAGGTAGATGTGAAGTTCATTAGTTATTACTGTGCAATGAAATGTTTATGCATTATTTTGTGTTATGGTAATCGTTTACGTACCTGGGTATATATATAAGTTTGGCATTATGATTTTATTTGTGACTTTTTATCTTCTGGGTAAATTTTTGTTTTAAGGATAAATGCGTAGTTGAATTTCACTTTTTGTTGTTGTTGTTTAATAGCATGATTAGGTTTTCGGTATTACAGTATTACAATTACTATTACGGTGTTTTGTTGTTTTGAGTTATTGTTTTTAGGATAAATGCGTAGTTGAATTGCATTTTTTTTGTTGTTGTTGTTGTTGTTGTTTATTTCAATATTCTTATAGCATGATTAGGTTTTCGGTATTACAATTCAAGTATTAATTTTTTAGGTAATAATAAAAAAAAAGCATAAAGAAATGAAACTCATGGTTTTAATCATGACGTTGATGGTTTTGGGAAGAACAGACTATATATCATTTCAAAAATTCATTAATGGTTGCTGTATAATGTAACTTCCGCACGAAAGAAACACAGTTGGAAGGTATCAATTTGTTTTCAATTCACATTTTGTAATGTTATTCAATGTTTGGTTTCGTATGTCTGGGTAAACAGTTCTGTGTTATATATTGCCATTTTTTTTACATTAAAGTTACTTCTCTTCTGCGTATAAATATATTATTCTGAGCCATGTTGCTATTTGTTTCTGTTTTTAATCTTCTGAATGTAATAACAAATTAATGCCTGAAAAGAAACTTTTACACGAGTTAAATTCTGTGACACAACGCATACAGAACATGGATGGCGAGTGACGCCTACGTACCACAGGAATGGCAGATTTGATCTAATGTTTTCAAAGTTAAGTTCGGTAAAAAGTTTTTACCCGGGATACTAGTAAATATAAAATGTTTGACAAAATATTTGTTTTTCGAAAAGATATGAAAGAAAAACTCAACGATTTGGTTCATTAAATTCTTAAAAGTCAATTAACTCAATTTACAATAAATGCCATTTGTAAACACAATAAAAAAATTAAAAATCATCACACAGTAAAAAATTTTTATTTGAAATTTTTTAGATCAGTTGTTATGAGAAATTAATACGCAAAGGTATACTTAAAATTTTCTAAAGGTTTCATCAGCACAACAAAAGAAAATTACACCATTAAAAATTCATTAGCATGTCAGTTAATTGACTTTTAAGAATTTAATGAACCAAATCGTTGAGTTTTTCTTCAATATCTTTTCGAAGAACAAATATTTTGGCAAACATTTTATATTAATAAATAGAGCATGAAAAGCTCTTTCTTGTGATATAAAATTCATAATATTTTATCAGGCATGCAATGAGATATACGCCTTTAAAGTTGGTGGATAAGACATTTTGATACACACTGTATATCATTCATTAAATCCCTCTAGACACAAGTTGCACGATTAATAACGTAAGTAAATGTACTTATACGTTACCCCCTGATTTTTCATGAATTTCTAATTTTCCTATTCTGTCAAAGGAAGTCAACTCAAGCTCTTTTGATAGCCATATCTTCCGATTGCAAGAATATTTTTCAATTTTTTTTTCACATTTTAGTTGAGCTAAGATTAAAGTTTCCCGTGTGTGAAACTCATGTCCATAGCATGAATAGACAAAAAGTTGATTTTTTTCTTTTTCGTTTTTCTTCTTCATTTTCGATATTTCATCGATTTTTTTTATCAAAATCATATCCCACTTCCGATAATCTTTCCAACGAGCACAAAATCGCTACTTAATTCAAATTCTATCAAAAGTTATTGAGGTTTGAAAAAACACTGCCAGCTAATTTGAAATAGACTTTAGTTTTATATTCCACGTTGACTTGGCTTTGAAAACAATACGTCAACTAAATACAACGAAACTAACTGATTAAACATTTTGGACATAAAGCAGCAGTGGCAGAACGTGGCAGCATGTGCTGTTTACCAGTGTATCCTAACGTATCCTTGCCTGACTGCCTGAGACAGGTGAACATTTTTTCGAGCAATCAAAATGTTTAAAAACCGATAGGTAAAAAAAGAGTATCATGATACAAAATATTTTTTTTTGCTTTTGTCATAATAGTTGTCTTAATTTGTTTTTATCGATTTGTTTTAATCTATTTTAATCAGATCGAACGTTTTTTTTTATTCACTTGATTCATTTAGCACGTGCCTTTTTTTCTCTCCTCCCTTGTGATCTTTTTAAGAAGAGAAACCATTTCCCCCTTACGTTTGATAGCACCCATGTTAGAGCGCGTAACTTTTTTAAAACAAAAGTTAATAACAAGTTGAAGTTTTCTCTCTATACGTTTTCAGTGTATTGATAAAAGATTGGTTTTACCAGAGGTTGTGACTTTGAATCTGCTTCTGGTTGAACACAAGTTGTACGAGCCGTTTATAAGGAAATTTGACGTTTATTGATACAGTGATACAGAGCAGGTAGACATGGGCGGCGAGTGACGCCGCCTTGGCGGCTAGTCTATATATTAATAGCCGATTCTCTGTTTGTTTGTTTGTTTGTTTGTAAGTCACGCAAAATGGTAGATGTGAACTGCGAAAGAAATCGGAGACCTGCAACGGAGAGATCGCGGAGATCTGAAGAAAATTAGGGGGTAAAAATGGAAAAAAATGGCTTCTAAAAAATAGCGATAATTGCATGAAATTGTAATATTTTTAACGGAAATATATGTACATGAGTAATATAAGTCAATTTATAACTTAATATTTCCATGATACTTAAGAATGACCTTTAGTGAATCCACTTTTAAGCGTTTGTTAACCCCCGTTCAATGTCATGGCAACAATTGGAAACTGATCAGTTTTGCTTTGAACAAATTTTCATATATTCGCGCGAAAAGAAAGTGAAGAAAGTTGAGAAAAAACAATCATTTCGTTTGCCTAAAGATAACAAAGGAAAGTTGTGTTTGCTTTTTTGTTTATTGTTGTCTATTTAGCTAGGTAAACTGACAAAAAACACAAGGCCTGTTGTTTTGTGGTGATAATAAAAATTATATAAATAGATATATACATTCCTGTATAGATTGTTCTTTTGTTTGAGTTTTTTCTCAACGAGTTATGAATTCTGATCATGACTATGGAATCCCTCAAAGGTTTGCATTGCCTAGATCACAATTTGATAGAGATATTGTTGATGCACGGCAACAACATCAACAACAACAACCCCCTGCTGATGACCCTCAACAACGTCGTCGCATTAGAAATGCTGAACAACAAAGGAGATACCGTGCAAATCAAAGTGAGATTCGTGCTCAATTGAGAAGGGAGAGGGATGCACAACTTCAAAGACAGCGACGGGCTAATGAGCAACCGGAACAAGTTGCTGCTCGACTAGAAGCGCAAGCTCACCGACAACAGGCGCTAAGAGATAATGAGCAACCTGATCAAGTAGCTGCTCAACTTGAAGCGCAAGCTCACCGACAACTGCGCTAAGAGATAATGAGCAACCTGATCAAGTAGCTGCTCGACTTGAAGAACAAGCCCTCCGACAACAGTCGCTAAGAGATCATGAGCAACCCGAACAAGCTCCTGCTCGACGTGCAACTGATGCTCAACAACACCAAAGAGCATATGTCCAAAACAGACGAGTGCGCAGGGCTCGCTTTTTAAATGCTGCACGGATTGATATTGAAAACAATAATTTACCTGACATTCATTCTTTAGGTGAATTTAACATTTTATGTGAACATTGTGGAGCAATCAAATTCGACCGTGAAACTAATTTTAAATGTTGCACAAATGGAAAGGTACAACTTCCTAATTTATTAGATTATCCGCCTGAGTTACGGGATCTTTTACTTGATGATTCTGCTCTGGGTAAACATTTCCGTAAGTGTATTAGAATCTATAATAATGCATTTAGTTTTGCTTCTCTGTCAGCTAACTTACGTCCTCCCCCAGGAAATGGGCCTCCATGTTTTAGGATATGTGGACAACTGCTACATAGGTATGGAGCACTGCATGCTAATGAAAACCAAGTGCCCATGTTTAGCCAACTGTATATTATCGAAGCTGCTAATTCGCTTGACATGCGTATGCAAACCCTTCTAATACGGATTGCAACAGAGACTTGATGGAGCAAATACAAACAGTCATTAATAGAGTTTCACCTTATGCCGCAGCATATCGTAACTTGGCTCAGGTTGAACGGGAAGAGGAGGAAAGGGCGCTTTTAGAAAATAGAGCAACCTCCGTAGTGGGTATGTATATGCGAGAAGGTGAAGACAGGAGGAGATACAATGCTCCACATCATGAAGAAGTTGCAGCAGTTTTTGTAGGTAACGATGGTGCACCTCCCGCTGGTAGAAATATTGTTGTTTATCCAAGAGATCAGCCCTTGCGCAATATTCCTTACACATCTACAAACATTGACTCCATGATGTATCCAATGATTTTTCCTAGAGGTGATCCTGGATGGAGTGCAAACATGAATCACGTCCAACAGCATGCAACTGAAAGGCGGAATAAAGTTACACAATTGCAGTATTATATTTATCGTATTGCCATTAGACGTGAATTTTCTGCTTTACATTTAGCTGGAAAACTATTTCAACAGTTTGTTGTTGACAGCTATGTCAAAGTTGAGGGAGCAAGACTCGACTTCATACGCCAGAACCAAGAACAACTACGGGCAGATAGCTACACAGGCCTGATGGACTATTTGGAGGAAGCTGCCCATGAACGAAACCTCCGTGCGGGTAATATCGTTGTATTGCCATCTACCTTTTCAGGTTCACCGAGAAATATGCACCAATTGTACCTAGATGCTATAGCATTAGTTTCAAAACAAGGTAAACCAGATTTATTTTTAACTTTTACATGCAATCCTAAATGGCCTGAAATTGTTCAAAATCTTTTGCCTGGTCAAACCGCATCAGATAGGCCAGATCTGGTTGCACGAGTATTCAAATTGAAGTTGGAAACTCTTAAAAACGATATTATCAAAGATTCTGTTCTAGGTGTATCTGTAGCACAGGTGGATGTTATAGAATTTCAGAAAAGGGGTCTATCTCATGTGCACATGCTGTTGCATCTTGGCAACGAATTTAAGTTGCGCAATGGTGATGACATTGATTCATTGATATCAGCACGAATTCCAAATCGCGATCAAGAACCAGAACTTTATGAAATCATCAAATCCTGCATGGTCCATGGTCCATGTGGCCATTTGAATGTGTCTTCACCGTGTATGCAAGATGGTAAGTGCAGCAAAAATTTTCCAAAGCAGTTCAACAATGGAACTGTTTTAAATGTGGATGGCTATCCTTTATATCACCAACCAGATGACGGAAGAACTGTTCGAATTCGGAATATGGATCTTGACAACAGATGGATTGTCCCACACAATCCTTTCCTCAGCAAAAAGTACAATGCACATATAAACCTAGAGGCCTGCGTTTCCATTAAAAGTGTCAAGTATTTGTACAAATACATTTACAAAGGACATGATACTGCTCATATTGAAATCAATGAGAGAATAGATCACGATGAAATCAAAACTTTTTTAGATGCGAGGTATGTATCTGCTCCAGAAGCTGTGTGGCGTTTATGCTCTTTTCCAATGCACACTCAAAGTCATGCAATTTTACGACTTCCTGTTCACCTTCCAAATGTGCAGCAGATTTTTTTCAGAGAAGGACAGGAACAAGCAGCACTGGAAAAAGGTCTAGAGCACACTAAGTTAACTGCTTGGTTCGAATTGAATCGTGTTGACGAGCAGGCACGTCAATATTTATATCCTGATATCTCCCACCATTATGTGTTTCAAACACGACAACGTAAGTGGGTGACACGTCAGCGTAGAGCAGAAAAAATTGTAAGTAGAATGTACAATGCTAGCATTCGGCAGGGTGAAAGGTATTTCTTACGTGTGCTGTTGTTACATGTTCCTGGTGCGACTTCCTTTGAATACCTTAGAACTGTTAATGGGATTTTATATAGATCTTTTAGGGAAGCGTGTATTGCACTTGGACTATTGGATGACGATACTTTGTGGATACGAACCATGGAAGAACTTGGCGAATCAGCAACTCCCTCTAAAATTCGCAAAGCGTCCTCTTTCATTCTGATCCATGGAGAGCCAAGCAATCCAGCTGAGTTGTGGGAAAGATTTCGTGCTCACATGATTGAAGATTTTTTGAGACATCAGCCTGAAGTACAAGCAGAGCAGTCAGCTCTTGGTAAAATTCAGGAAGTCCTGCAGCAATTTGGTAGGGTTGTTACTGACTTTGATTTACCGGCTTTTGAACAAGCTATTGCTGACGATCTACCAAATGCTGATGAAATGAGGGAAGAGGCCATCAACATGAGGAACACGTTGAATGCTGACCAACTTGCTGTTGCTGATGCAGTCCTAGATGCAGTGGCAACAAACGACAATAATAATGCTAAAGTTTTCTTCCTTGATGGACCCGGTGGAACAGGTAAAACTTTCACGTACAATTACATCATTCGCAAGGTTATTGGAAGAAACCTATCAGTAAGTACGTGTGGATGGACTGGAATTGCAGCAACACTGTTACAAAATGGTAAGACAGTCCATTCTCTTTTTAAATTGCCTGTTCCTGTATTGGACA
Source organism: Turritopsis dohrnii (assembly GCA_027922465.2). Lineage (NCBI taxonomy): Eukaryota > Metazoa > Cnidaria > Hydrozoa > Anthoathecata > Oceaniidae > Turritopsis > Turritopsis dohrnii. The sequence continues at coordinate 393,678 of BQMF02000149.1, read as the reverse complement.
ATTCAACATGCAATGTCAAGCCTAACAGTAGGCATGCTGATTTCTTACGTAGTCAGCATATTTTGATATTTGATGAGGCAAGTATGATTCCTAAGCATGCACTTGAGGCTATTGATAGAATGTTCAGAGATATCTGTAACAGTGATGTGCCTTTTGCTGGAAAGGTTGTTCTTTTAGGTGGTGACTTTAGACAGACTCTTCCAGTAGTGAAAAGAGGCAGACCAGCTCAGACAGTGGAAGCATGCATCAAAAGCTCTGTCTTGTGGCCAATAGTGCAAATATTTCATCTAAATGTCAACATGAGAGCTGCACCTGGGGAAAGGGGATTTGCAGAATTCCTACTTGAATTAGGAAGTGGAACGATACTGAAAAAAGTGGATGAGCCATTTAAAGACTCCATCGACATTCCGCACGAATGTGTTGTGCACGAAAATAATGATATCGTCCATTCTATTTTTAGTGATGCTGGAGTAGAGGATATGTCAAGTCGTGTAATTCTGACACCGACCAATGATGAGGCTTTAGTAATTAATGAACGGATTCTTCAGGGAATGCCTGGTGAAACAGCCACGTACTTTAGCGTCGATTCTGTTGTTTCTGATGAGCAAGAAGAGATTGACCTGTATCCGATGGAGTTCATCAATTCGCTTACTCCTTCTGGAATGCCTCCACATCGGTTGAACTTGAAAGTCAACAGTATAGTGATGCTGCTGCGAAATTTATCATTGAAGGACGGTTTATGCAACGGCACCCGATTAGTCATCCGTAATCTCCGAGAGAATATCCTTGATTATGAAGTGCTGACGAGTATCTCCGCTGGAAATCGGATGCTCATTCCTAGAGTAACATTGTGTCCCAATGATACCAACCTTCCGTTTCAGCTGAAGCGTACACAATTTCCTCTCCGTTTGTCCTACGCAATAACCATAAACAAAAGTCAAGGTCAGACTTTTGAACGGGTTGGTATTTACATGCAAAGGCCTTGCTTCAGTCACGGTCAACTGTATGTTGCATTTTCACGAACACGACGCTTTGAAGCGGTGAAAGTAAAGGTTTGTAGAACTTTGCAGCAAGGCTATGTTAGATAGAGATGCTACACTAGAAATGTAGTCTACCAACAGGTATTATGAATATTTTTACCTTGCAAAAATATTTGTGCAATTGATATTAAATGTTTTGAATTGAAACTTTACGCAAGGTTAATGAGGAGGCAGCACATTACATTACCTGGAAATTAAATTGGTATACATTGAATTGAATAATATTGAAATTAAAGCAGTTTACATTGAAATGAATTACATTGAAATGAATTACATTGAAATGAATTACATTGAAATGAATTACATTGAATTGAATTACATTGGATTGAATTACATTGAATTGAATTGAATTGAATTGAATGAGTGTAGCATTAGATTAGATGACCTAGAAATTAGATTAGTTTACATTAAATAGATTAGATTGAATATGCCAAATGATTAGCATTAGCATTAGATTAGATTACCTTGAACTTTGAGTAGATTGAAGATTGAATAGATTATGAAAAAATATGGAAGCGGCATGGAGCCGGGTGGAGGAGGGTATGAAAGCGGCATGGAGCCGGGTGGAGGAGGGTAGGCAAGCGGCAAAAAGCCGTTGTATGTATGACATATTGTAATTTATTCTCTTTTTTTGAGATTCTGATGTCATTGAAAAGACAGTTTTGTTTTATCATTGTTATACAGTAACATATGGCATATTGAACTGCATGTATTGGTATGAATGTTTCAATGTTTTTACATGATAGTCCATTATTATTGGCATAGCTGCAGTTCACTAACAATTTCTTTTCTTTTTTAGATAGCGAGATAAAACATAAATTTCTCCAGATTTTTGTTTTACATTGCGGTATTGAGACACCATATACTCAGGTAAATGATTTCTTCATTAAGCATGGGTAAGAAACCTTTAGTGATTTTCCTCCTCGCCTGCACCTTTACTAACAAATTTAAAGTAGATTTAATTTTTGCACAACTTATTTTCATGTTTAGAATTTGCATAGTGTCGTAGAGTAGAAGATACATATCAGCTAATGTGAATAAAAATGACATTTCGTTGCACTTGAAAGATCAGCTTATGTTTATTGAGATATTAGACAGAAACTTTGAATTTCTGATATTGCAGATATACGTTTAACTGATCTGAAGTAACTGAAAACGGCAGTGCAAGTTCAAAATTCACGGTTGCATGTTCATGTTCATTTATCCCCCATGACATGACCCACCTTCCTTTTTAACTGTTTAAATTTCTAAAGTCCCAATGAACATTGCTTATTATACCTATCTATAAGGTTTCTTCTGGAAGAATAGACTTAGTCAATCCCTTTTGGCTTGGGATAACCAGAAGTTTTTACCCTGGAGTCGGTATAATAATCAGATGTTTCATATATTGGAACTTAAGAACATGCAAATAAGAGGAGTTAATCTCTATAAAAGTGTTAAAATGATTTCATGTTACTGACTATACATTGTAAAATATATATATTGAGAATATATAACTTGAACCGTTGTCCAATATTTTCTCTTGTACAGAATAATATAGCATAAAACGTATTGGCTGTTAGATGACACTTTGCTGTATCTCCTTCATGCATACTTTTAGTCAAAGTTCGTATTAATCACATGTAAATGACATATTTACCGCATGTCCAAAAAAGTATTCTTAACAATTTTTTATTTTTTCAGATGTCAAACAACAACAACAACAAGAACAACAATAACGGCAAAACTGCACTTGCAGCATTGTGTAAGCACCTCACGATAATTCATTTTGTTATATGAATACTGTTTTCAAGTTCAATCTTTTACAATGTTTCATTAAATCTTTGTTTTTCATTTTAGTTCAAAATTTAAATAATCGAGGTATGTCCATTTCTTTTCACAAAATATTTCTTGATTCTTTCTAAGAAATGCACTTTTTTTTCTATTTTTTTATTCATATCATGTGATTGTTGCTTACTGTTTTTTTTTTTTTTTTGATTTTTAGATATGGAGCAGCTTCTTGGTAAGTCGCTGCAATAGTTGTTGCCTAATTTTTCGTAGTTGAATTTTATGTCTAGATATGTCATTCCTAATTCATTCCATAATTTAGAAAATTTGAATCTCGATGGAAATGCCCGGGAGCCTGACCCGGAAATCAGTAAGAATTCAATTAACCTTCTTATCATTATCATTCTTCAATTATAAACAAGCATAATTTTTTATTATAGTTGCTGTTTATACAAGGTTCCTACGGGAACAACTGGCTCGTGGTGGGCCAACGACCGACGCCGCCCTCGGCTCGTGGGTGCGGCATGGAGGGGTTTTTCTCCCTCCAGACCAAACCCGCGGTAGGGGCCGGGGGCAGGGCCGCAGCTACAACAGGCCGCGACCTTACTGATTTTTTAACAATTTTTTTTAATTTAATTTTGATTTTTAATTTAATTAATAAAGTTAATTTATTCCATCCATTTGTTTTCTTGATTCCCCTCTTTCCATGCCATGTGAACTCTTTGGGGGAGGTGACACAACGCATGCTGAACATGGGCGGCGAGCAGTACTTTTAATCAAGTTTCCATTCAAGACTAGCTTATTAAATTTTTCTTTTTAAATTTTCCTCTTATTGTACCGCTAATGCCTGCCGTTGGTGCACTGGTATCAGGTACCACTTACTATTTGTGTGGCACACGCGATGTTGGTGTGATCTTGACCTTAATCAACTTAGATGTGTAAGGAATATTGCGGAAGGGCTGATCTCTTGGATAAACATCCATTTGTTTTCTTGATTCCCCTCTTTCCATGCCATGTGAACTCTTTGGGGGAGGTGACACAACGCATGCTGAACATGGGCGGCGAGCAGTACTTTTAATCAAGTTTCCATTCAAGACTAGCTTATTAAATTTTTCTTTTTAAATTTTTAATACAATTTGTAACATGGACACTTATCATAGCCAATTCCTTAATTTCATTTTTCGTGAACTTAACGCAGGCTGAACACATGGGCGGCGAGCGACGCCGCCTTGGCGGCTATCTATATATTAATAGCCGATTCTCTGTCTGTCTGTTTGTTTGTTTGTTTGTTTGTTTGTAAGTCACGCAAAATGGTAGATTAAGTTGTGAGCCAAATTATTTCTTTTTTTGTGTGTGACGTGAGTTCGAAGCAAATACATTGCAATCCCAATCGAACATGACTTTTTTTGGCTGATGAACTAATAGGAATAACGTTTTGTTTTTATTATTATTGTTAGTTTTATATTCCAAGGACTACGTTGACTACGTTGGCTTTGAAAACAATACATCAACTAAATACAAAGAAACTAACTGATTAAACAGTTTGGACAAAAAGCAGCAGTGGCAGAACGTGGTAGCATGTTTGCCAGTGTATCCTAACGTATCCTTGCCTGACTGTCTCAGACGGGTAAACTTTTTTTTCGACCAATCAAAATGTTTAAAAACCGATAGGTAAAAAAAGAGTATCATTTTTTGCTTTTCTTTTAATAATTTAATTTATTTTTATAAAGCGCTTCTGATCGAACGTTTTTTTATTCTCTTTATTCATTTAGCACGTGCCTTTTTTCTCTCCTCCCGTGTGATCTTTTTAAGAAAAGAAACGATTTCCCCCTTACGTTTGATAGCACCCATGTTAGAGCGTGTAACTTTTTTAAAACAAAAGCTAATAAAAAGTTTTTATCTCTCTACGTTTTGAGAGTGTATTGTTGTACTGATCAACGATTGTTTTAAAAAAAATAACACATCATGAAATTTGGGTTTTTTTGGAACCATTGTTTAAACTGATATTTGAGATTTGATTTCGAATCGGCTTCTAGGGATAACTGACGATTTTTGGGTTCCGCTATACAGGCGATGGGGTGACGAAAAATTTGGGTCTAATTTTTTTGGGGAGGGGTCTGTGACGTCATCAAAATCTTTGAAGAATGATATCTCTGTAACGGTTGATCGTAGCGGAACAATCCCATATATTTTTTTGATCAGTTTTTCGAGCTCTACAACATGGGAACACTTTTGGTTGCCAATTCCTTAATTTTATTTTTCGTGAAGTCAACGCATGCTGAACATGGGCGGAGAGCGACGCCGCCTTGGCGGCTAGTCTATATATTAATAGCCGATTCTCCGTCTGTCTGTTTGTAAGTCACGCAAAATGATGGATTGAGTTGTGAGCGAAATTATTTCTTTTTATGTGTGCAAGGTGAGTTCGAAGCAAATACATTGCAACCCCAATCGAACGTGACTTTTTTGGCTGATGAACTAATAGGAATAACGTTTTGTTTTTATCATTATTGTTAGTTTTATATTCCACGTTGACTTGGCTTTGAAAACAGTACATCTACTAAATACAAAGAAACTAACTGATTAAACATTTTGGACAAAAAGCAGCAGTGGCAGAACGTGGCAGCATACTAACTCTTGCCTGACTGTCTGAGACGGGTGAACTTTTTTTTTGAGCAATCAAAATGTTTAAAAACCGATAGGTAAAAAAAGAGTATCATATGTAAAAAAAATATCATAGGTAAAGAAAGAGTTTTTTTTTTTTTTGCTTTTCTTTTAATAAATTAATTTCTTCTTTTAATTGTTATGCGCTTCAGATCGAACGTTTTTTTATTCACTTTATTCATTTAACACGTGCCTTTTTTTCTCTCCTCCCGTGTGATCTTTTTAAGAAGAGAAACCATTTCCCCCTTACGTTTGATAGCACCCATGTTAGAGCGCGTAACTAATAAAAAGTTGAAGTTTTCTCTCTCTACGTTTGAGTGTATTGTTACACTGATAAAAGATTGGTTTTACCAGAGGTTGTGACTTCGAATCTGCTTCTGGTTGAACACAAGTTGTACGAGCCGTTTATAAGGAAATTTGACGTTTATTGATACAGAGCAGGTGGACATGGGCGGCGAGTGACGCCGCCTTGGCGGCTAGTATCCTAAAAAAAGGAAACGAGCCTTTATCATTTACCGTCTGCTAAGTGTTGATCGTTTAGTAGCAACTGACTAGTATCCCGTGTAAAAATTTTTTACGGGTTTTAATTCTGAAAATGACGTCTCAAAAATGGTGTCGAAAAATGACACTCGCCACTCATGTTCAGCCTGCGTTGTGTCATTGGTAAAACATTTGTGAGCATTTATTATGTTCATCAGAAAAGTGTATTAAATATTTGCTACGACATTTTTGACGATTTTTCACACTGGGTTACAGATCTGATTAATGGAGTGCCATCTCATTGCTTGGTTTTGTCAGCTTAGTTTCCAATTCCAAACTTAGTTTGAAGTTCGTTGATGTATGAAATGGCTGTTTAAATGTCGTAGCAAATATTTAATACACTTTTCTGATGAACATAATAAATCCTTACTCTCCAAATTTTGGGTAGATGCTCTTACTATAATATAAAAGAGAAACAGTATAAACACTACGTCTGCCAAAGTGCATTCTACACAGATTCAACACAGATCTACAGACTAAAACTGATGTTTTATGTAAAACAATTCATAACTCACAAATTCTGGGATCTTTAGCATCAAACAGAAAGAATATTATAAAGAAGATTTCAATAGTGAACATGATAAGAGGCAACATGTGTTAGGGAAAGTAGTAGTAGTAGTAGTAGTATTTATTTCTCCATTAAGTAATAAAAACTATTTACATTGTGCGTATTACAAAATAATATAGTTTATTACATAAAGGAAGGAAGACCTCTTAGTAGCAAGCTATTCAAGAAAAGGCCACCGTAAATTTGAACTAAGATGACTTAAAGAAAGAATTTTAGACTACTAATTATTTGATAATTACACCTTTTGTTCTGTTTTATTGCGCTATTTATTAAAATCTTACGACATAGCAATTTATAGTTAGCTAGCATATATTTGTTCATGTGGCGACATTTTGCAACAATTTCTGATCTTTTGTTTAAAAGTTCAGATTTTTTCTCGAAGGATAAGATCTCTAGTTTCTCCTGTAAGCACAGTCTGCACGTTTTTGACACATTTGAGTACGCCTTTACATGCTTAATGATCGACCAAGTAAGGTTTGGTACAGTGCCACGATCTTATAAGCTCCATACATGTGTTGATAAGGTCGTGCTGTTCATGTATTTTCTGTTTCGGAAGGATTGGTTGTGTCCGTTGAACCTTTGTTTAAACTCTTTTTCAGTCAAACCTATGTAAACTTTCTTCTCCTCGTTTGGTGCAGTGACCTCGCATTTATAGATGACAGAAGTGGCTCTGCAATTCCCGTTTAGTGGGCATCCTGCTTTGTTACGGCAATTATCGTACGTTTACGTTTGTAAATTGAGAATTTTTTCATTCTATACATCATTTGTAGCAGCTGATGATTGGAAACATGAAACTCAGAGTTCTGCTCTAAAAGAAGTTTGTTATTATTTTTGTAGACTACTAATTAAACAAGTAAAAACAAAAAACATCATTATATAAAACGAGAAAGAAAAAAAAAAAAAATAAATAAAATAAGTAAATAAGTAAATAAGTAGATTAATAAATAAAAAGAAACTAAAAAAGAAAAGAGGAGAGGGTGTCCTTGTTTGTATTGTGGTAGGCAGCTTTAATACTCAGATGCTAGTAAAGAGTGGTATGTCATTTTGAGTTTATGTTTCGAAAAATCAGACAGCTGAGAAACAGGAAATAGTGTTTGTAACTCATTCCATTGAACAATAGATTTATATGTAATAGAGTTTGTTCCATACATAACAGTTCTGAAGGATGGTCTAGTTAAAAGATGATTTAGTTTTCCCCTGGTTTGATGACAGTGTTGATAAAAACTGAGAGAGTAGATGTTGCAGACTCTGATAGGACATTTGTTATTCAAGATGTCATGGACTAGAGTGACATTACGAAGCTTAATAAGATCAGGAACTTTAAGTAAGTTTAAATTGGAAAAAATTTCACTGGAAGAAGCATTAAAGTCAGAAAAGGTAATTAATCTTAGACATCTTTTCTGTAAGACAAACATTCGTTCCACATTATGATTAAAAATTTGACCCCAAATCTGACAGGAGTAATTCAAATGAGAGAAAAATAAAGCATAGTATATTTGAATTAAAGTTGAGAGAGGCAGGAAGTGACGCAGTTTAGAAATCACTCCATTTGCACTACTGAGTTTTGAGCATAAATTAGTGGTATTGATATTCCAGTTTAGAAAATGATCCAGAGTTATACCAAGGTACTTAACAGAATCACTGAGTTTAAGAGGTTGATTGTCGATATAAAAATTCAAATCATGGTAGATTCTTTTGTGAGGGTTCCTGAAGAGCAGAATTTTAGTCTTCGCAACATTTAAAGAGATTTTATTAGCACAGAGCCAAGTAAAAAGACTATCAAGATCAGAATTTATGTTTCCCTCAATGTTTATGAGTGAAAAATCAGAATAAATAATACTAGTGTCGTCAGCAAAAAGAGAGGTCAAACTGAAGAATCCTTACTCTTCATATTTTGGACAGAAGTTGTTATGATAATAAGAGAAACAGTATAAATAACTTCATCTGTCACATGTATTTAAGTAAAATGTTAAAAAGGAAAATATCAAACCATTTTCTGCAGCATTCCCTATGAACAAAATATAATGGAATTACAATAACATGACTGATAAGCAAAACTTGGCTAAATGAAAATAAGAAGTTACCTTCTCCCAGTAGACCCTTCTCTTCTGAAATGAAAGGAGTAATTTAATATTCACCAATAGTAATTCTAAATGACACTAATGGTATTCTATTGAAGCAATAATTCCTTTTACCTTCCGGTGTTATTTCATCATTCCCTAAAATATAGAAGGTATAAATAGACCGTCTTTTCTTTTTCTTTATTATATTTACAGTTTTATTTTGAAAACTTACCAGTTTCTTCAACCCCATCATGAAGCACTAAAATATAATACATACTCACATGGATTTATACTGCTTTAATAATTCCAATATATTGGAAAGCTCTATGTACTTACTGGCTTCATCAGTTACATTAGGACCTGGAACAAAACAGTGAAAAATTAATTTTGTATTCAAAAACAACAGTATAAAAAGCATAGAAATATTTACCTTCACGTGGCACTGCCATTGTTTTTTTTTATTATAATATATTTTAGTTCACTAAAAAAGAAACAACTTTGAATTAATTTTCACAAAGGTAAAAGGATGAATGCCCTGACTTTTGGTTCATGGATGGTGCATGCAAGAACTTTTCATGATAAACAAAATTAAGATGCAAGAGACGAATGCATGCACAACCCATGGTAACAGAGTACACGACGTGAACGTAAGTCAATGGGCCTAAAAAACAAACATACAGAAATAAACTGTTTTTTAGGCAAAATAATTAAGTAACTATAAAAGCATATCTTTACATCCATATTTAGCATTGCAACAAAGAAAATGTCATTGAATTAACAAATTAACACTATAATATCAATCATTAACAGTTGAGCAACAGACACTATAGGAAAACTCATGACAGTATATACTACGATATAAAAGTCATGACGCTATAGAGGAAAAGCTGCTTTTAAACAACTGCAACGCAAATCACTCCCAAATGAGTGACGATACGATCAATGTACAACCGGAAACTGATATTTTTACGTTTCCGGTATCTTTGAAACTCATAATCCAAATCCTTTGCACATACCAAGTATATAGATGAAAACAAAAGATATGCAGAATTAAGTTACTGTAATACTTGTGGAAAGACAACATTTTGAGTATACATCTTTCCATTGATATAACCTGTATATAACCCAGTAGCAGCAACTTTGATTTTCACATTATCAAATGCCTTTGCCCTGGAACATGCCACATATAACTGACCATGAGAAAAGCACGGCCTCTGCAAAAACAAACCAATTTTATCAAATGTTTGGCCTTGACTCTTGTTAATAGTGAAAGAGTAGGCCAAACGGATAGGCAATTGCCTGCGTTTTAATATAAAAGGCATACCTGTATCTGAAGGTGACAGTTCAACCCTAGGTATGAAAATGACTGCTGACCCTGTCAAAACTTCAGCTTTGATAAAATTATGAGATAGTTCGCGAACAATCAAGCGGGTGCCATTACAGAGACCTTTCCTGGTGTTCAGATTCCTCAAAAGCATTATGATAGCCCCAACTTTAAGTTTCAAACAATGTGGAGGCATACCGGAAGGTGTTATGCTGTTCAGAAAATCAAGCGGCTAATTTTGCCGCTCATCTTCATCATCACATACCACTTCATCAGCACTGTAATAACAAATTGCATCTCCTTGCAACCTGTCCAACACCTCATTGTTAATGATTAACGATTGCTAATTTGTTGGTGTCAGAATGGCTGTTGAGGCGTATTCGTGAGGTTCCAATCCGTCATACATCACCGAAATAATAGACGTGTTTTGGGGAACAACACAACAATCGGGGATTTCAATAGAACCCTTAGCCGGTTCATTTTGTTTTGTTGGCAGTTCACCATTACCAAGTTGTAATAACCAAGCACAGAATTCTTGTTCTTCTGGCCTGGCTCTCATGTTCTCGGTAAGTGAGTACTTTACCACTGATGCGCACAAAGCAGAACTTGTGAAGCAAACTTCAATAACATCAGTTGGTTTTGCTTTCTTCACAACTGGCAAACACTGACGAAAATCTCCGCCCCACAAAAGTACCTTTCCACCGAAAAGTGCGTCACTGCCGCAAATGTCACGAAGCAGCCTGTCGATAGCATGGAAAATGTGCGTAGAAACCATTGTGGCTTCATCGATCAGAAACAGGTCAATACTTCGAAGGTATTCTGCATGTTTAGATGTTGGTGTTATGTTACATACACTATTTTCTAAAACAGGAACAGGCAAACGAAATAAGGAATGCAATGTACAACCACCAGATAATAAAGTGGCTGCAATACCTGTGAATGCAGCAGTAGCAACTTTCCAACCTCTGGCTCTACATGCTGTAATAACATAGTTATATGTAAATGTTTTACCTGTGCCAGCTGGTCCATCCAGATAAAACAATGTTTCAAGTTGTGCTAATCCATTGCGCACATTTGAAACAGCAGACAAAATCGCATCTGCAACAACTAACTGCTGTTCGTTAAGCTGGGGCCTTACCTGCTGGGCCCTGTCAATGTAAACATTCACATCGACTTCTTCCTCAGGGATCTGCTGAACCAACTCTGGAAGGTTAAATTGTGTTAAGGACATACCAAATTGTTTTAGGACATTATCAATGTAACCCAAAACCCTTTGCTCTGCTTGAGGAGCCGCCAATGTTCGAGCGTAGTCCTCGCACAGATGCCCCTTGAATGTATTCCACAACTCGAGAGGATTGGAGGGTTCGCAATGTGTCAAAATCATGACAAACAGTTGTCTAAGCTGTTGAGGCATCTGGAAGGTTGATGCTTCTTCCAACGTATTGTGCCACTCTTCGTCATCTTGAAGAAGACATCTGGCAGTACACGCCTCTCGGAATGTGGCGTAAACCACTCCATCAAAAGTACGTAGATATTCGAATGAAGTAGCGCCTGGAACATGCAGCAACAAAACTCGAAGGAAAAATTGTTCTCCTTCTGACGGTCGTGCATTATATAACCGAGCGACTATAGGCTTAAATGTTTTTTTTCGTTTTTGCCATTTTTTCTCTTTGCCATGAAAGACATAATGATACGGAATATCTGAGTAAAGATACTGTCGAGCAACAGGATCTTCTACATTGAGATTAAACCATGCTGTAAGGTGACTATCATTCAATGCCCCTTCAGCAGCTTCCGCTTCTTCGCCAGCTCTAAAATAAACTTGATGACGATCAGGTAAATGAACAGCTAATCTCTTAATAGTATGTGATTTTTCATGCATAGAGAACTCAAATATTCTCCATAATGCTTCGGGCGCACTGACATATCGAGCATCCAGAAACGTTTTAATTTCGTCATGTTCCAAACGTTCATTAATCTCGATATTAGCACGATCATGTCCTTTGTAAATGTATTTAAAGAGATACTTTACACTTTTGATTGTGGTACATGCTTCCAAATTGATGTGAGCATTATACTTGTTGGACAACCACGGACAGTACGGAACTACCCATTGATTATCTAAGTCCACATTTCTTACTCTCACTGTACGGCCATTGTTTCGTCTGCGATACAGTGGATACCCATTTGCATTCATTTGGGTTGCTTCACAAAATCGCTTTGGAAAATCCTTGGTGCAGTTGCCATCATCTCCCATACAAACTGCATTAGGGTTAGCATTCCCACAGGGACCATGAATCATGCATGACTTGATGATATTATGAAGTTCAGGTTCCTGTTCAGGATCTGGTATTTCAGCAGAAATTAAGCTGTCAATGTCATCAGCATTACGTAGTTTGTCCTCTTGTGCTAAATGGATAAGAATATGAGCATGAGGTAAAGAACGTTTCTGAAATTCAATAACCTACAAATGGGAAATGGCTTTTCCCAAAACACCATTTTTATTAATGTCCTCCAAAAGTGCTTTTAATTTCAAATTGAAAACATGTGTAATCAAATCAGGACGATAATGTGCAGGCTCATTATCTAAGTTTTCCGTAATTTCCTTCCATTTTGGATTGCAGGTAAATGTGCAAAACAAATCCGGTTTGCCCATTTTAGTTACCATGGCCATAGCATCTTGATAATTTTGCTGCATGGCCCTTGGACCACCCTGAAAAGAAGAAGGAAGAATCACCGGTCTGCCTGCTTGAAGGCCACGGTTTTCTGCGACATTTTCAAGATAATCAATGAGCCCTTGATATTGCTCAACCCGCAAATTACCCTGATTTCGACGAATGTAATTAAGACGGTCGGATTCAACTTTGCAATAACAATCTACAGCAAATTGTTGAAGTAACCTTTTACCTTTTAAGATGGGGCTAAAAGCATCTCTAAATGCAAACCTATAAGTATAATATTGCAACATGGTAGTACGACAATGCTGGCCTGTTGCATATTCTGCTACGTGAGGAATGTCAGAACTCCAACCCAACTCTCCTCTTGGAAAAAATACAGGATACACCATTGGATCAAGATTAGGTGAATGAACAGGCAAATCCTGCAATGGTCTATCTCGAGGGTAAACAACAATGTCTCGAGCCAATGGTGGTGCACCATCTTCACCAACAAAAACAGCAGCTACTTCATCATGATGAGGTAGATTGTATCGACGCCTGTCACCACCACTTCTCAAGTGCATTCTAACCTGAAAATCAAAAGCAAATTATCAAAAGCAGTTAAAAAGATCAGTATTTAGTAAATATCTATTTCCACTAACCTCAGATGGTTGGCGATTCTGTTCATTTGCGCGACGCAGTTCCTCTGCTTCTACCTCACTCATGTGTTTATAAGCAGCTGCATAAGGACTCTCCCGTAAAATGATATCTTGCAAAGTTTGCATGACTTCAGGGGAGCAAACTTGATTTTCTGGTCTTGCCATTCGCTCGTTGAATGCATCCATACCATCATAAATATATAGTTGACCATATGATGGAGGAACACCTGGCGGTGGGTGTAAATTACCTGTTCGGTGACATACCTGGCCATTTATACGAAAAACTGGTGGACCACGACCTGGCGGTACAGCCAATTTCGCACCCATAGAAGCAAAAGCAACCGAACTGTTGAACTTTCGAATATTTTCTTGAAAGTTCTTTGCTTGATTGTTATCACCTACTAAAAGATCTTTAAGGTCATTAGGATAAAAAATGTTATCTAAATGAACTTTACCATTGTGACAACACTTAAAATTAGTTTCCTCAGCAAACATCCTGGCACCACAAAACTGACAGACCTTGTCCATGGCACCAAGATAGTGTAGCTCAGGCAGTTGGTCTTGCCGAGCAGCACGATGCAATTGGGGATTTGCATTTCGTCGAACAGCCCGTCTTGCCCTCATGCGAAGAACATTAGCATTTTGCCGGGCTAACCTTTGATTGTCACCTTCCATTTGACGATTCTGAACGTGCCTTTCAGCATCATTGATACGAAGTCGTTCATTTTCTGATCCGACATTTTCAATATCTGGTGGCTGGATAGTAATGTTTTGCTGAAGCTGTTGGCGTCTTGCCTCAGCCACATCCTCGTGTGCATGCCGACGCTGAATAACAGAGCGTATTTGCTGCTGATCAGGTGGCTGGAGCACAAACTGGCCATTCCTAAAAACTGCTTGGAAGCCAGGAATAATATTAGTGCCTCTTATATTAAACATCACAGTTCAGAAACACTAAAAACAAATAAGAAAGAGATAGCTACCAACTGTGAATAAACAGCACAAATCTAGGCAGAAGCAGAAGCATACTGATCAATACAAATTAAAACAGAGAAATAGTCGAAACTGTGATAAATAATCTTCAACAAACCTTTCTATCTAAAAACTGACGTCTTTTGAAGATAAAAGATAAACGTACAAAAAACGAACCTGAAATGCACATAGAAAACGTGTTAGAAGACAGGTTGTAAACATAAACAAAGGGTTTAAGGGTTCTGCACACGGCAGAACTGACAAATAGTTCTTTCCCAAAACATTGTAGAGGAAAAAGAACATAAAGTTCGGAAAAACCGTCGTAAAGTGTACCATTTTAAAATTAAACTGAAATAAACAGATCTCACTTTCGTTGACGTATTTTGTGCGCAGCAAAACTAACGTACGACGACGACAATGAACCTGTAATGCAGACAGAAAAAATGCAGATAAACTTTCATTCAAACAGATGATGAGTGTGGATGTTCAACAGTCGTAAAGTTTACCATTTTTCTAACTATAATGAAAACAAATAAACAGATCTCACCTCGTTGACGTATTTTTTGGCGTTTTTGATTAAATATAAACAATCTCTATTGTCTATTGTCTAATTCTTTTGTATTTTGTTACGCTCACATAGCCGCACTCAATAACAAATTAATTTGTTTACGTTCTGAACGAATTGGTTGCTATAGTTTGCCCGATTGTGGAAAACAATTTTGATTGGTGCAAAAGCATCACGTCAATCAAAACAATCAAAATAAATCAAAATAAATGCGCATTGTATAGGTTTCCCGAAAGAAACGTCACACTTCGATTACATATCATGTATGATTACGCAACTTTAGAAAGTGTCTCTCGGCCTCTACCAGGTATTATGCGCATTGTGTTGGTCTCCCGAAAGAAACGTCACACTTAAAAAAAGGGAAAAAATAAGAAGGATTTGACTGTGAAAAAAAAACCAAATATGTCACTCTCTAAAATAAAAACCGGATGCACAATCGCGAATTAGTATAATAAGATTTGCTAGCGAATCAAGATGGCAAGATGGCAGACGTAACGGTCGCAAATCGCCACTCGTAAATGCGGAAACGGAAAATCTTGATGAAATAACTTTGAAGCGAGTTTATACAAACATTTTTCGTTTTTAAAAGATATACAATCAAGATTGGTTAACCGTGGATGTTTTTAAATTTCTACAGAGTCGATTTCGTTAGAATCTTGTTACTTATTAATTTGGAAATTCATAATCGTCACAATTGAAGATAAATTTTACCGTGATTTGTTGGCTTAAAAACACAACAATCAACTAACTAAATACTGCAGGGGATTGAGGAGTAGGAGTAGATTGGGCTCTGATTGATCTTGCATATTTAGAAAAATGTCAGAAGATCAAACGACGTCATCTTTCCACAACAGCATCGGCAGATTAAACGATCAAAATAACTTGCAATGTATCGACTGTACACGTATATTTAGAAGCTTGTCTGGTCTAAAAAATCATCAGAGAGCATGCAAATCTAGAGATAACAACATCTATACTGTAAAAAAAGAACCTATGCTGACTGAACAACCTGCAAATGATGTCAGTAGACAAGCTGATAAATTCTATAAGAAGAGCATAAATGATGTGTACACAAAAATGAGCGTATGGAGGCGAAATCTATTTCAACTTCCTAAAGGAAGCATCGGAAAAACGTTCATTAACGAACTAACTCAAACTATAGAATTATGGAATAATGACTCCCCATACACTCAAAATGTTCATGTTGATGCCGAGTCTATTACTCCAACGAACAAGTCCAAAAACAACAACACTCGAGAACAAAAAGACTTTAAAAAGAAGATTAGAATTGTGGCGGCAGAAAGAGATTTCTACCTTACTCGCTGAATGTCTTGTTATACAAAGTCGCTTAAGCAAAGGTTTGTCGCCAGACAGAAAAAGGAATTTAGGTGATGAATTTCAAAAAATGATGATCAAAGGGAATATCAACGGTGCTTTAAGATTGCTAATGTCAGATCAATGCAATGGTATCTTACCACTGAATGACGACACAATGAATGAACTCCACCTAAAACATCCTGACGCAAGCCCAATACAAAGAAACCTTCTTCTCCAGGGTCCAATTGCTAATGTTAATGACATAATCTACAAAGGTATAGACGACACTAGTATTCTGCGAGCTTGTCTCAAAAGTAAAGGTGCTGCAGGAGTTTCTGGATGGGATGCAGATGAATGGCGCAGAGTCCTGGGCAGCAGCATTTTTGGGACGGCTGCAAATGATTTAAGAAAATCACTAGCAAGATTCACAAGAATTCTGTGTACAAAGCGTGTGTCCGATCCAGAAAGCTTGGAAGCTCTATTAGCTTGTCGATTAGTCCCTTTAGACAAAAACCCAGGCTTGAGACCCATTGGGATTGGAGAGGTATTTGTAGTCTATTCAAAGTATATACTTGTAAAAAAATTTAATGTCCAAAATTTCTTTGTTTTCAGTTCCATTTTTCATTGTTTTTTCTTAAGTTTTGGTTTTTTCAGTGTCTAAGTGTTTTTTGTGTCTCCCTGTCTTTTCCCCTGTGTTCTTATGCCCTTTGTTTCTCTTGTTTCATGCATTCACACTTTCTTTTGTTTCATTCAGTCCCTTAGGTCATTATATTTTATTGCATTATTATTTTTTACACTTTTGGATTATAGCTTTTTGCATATCTTTTTTCAGTTTTTTGATCAGTCCTCGCCTAGCTCTCATAGAGTAAGCAAATCAAGTTTTTACTTCAATAATAACAATAATTTTTTTTTAATTCAACTTTTCACATCACACCTTTGGATCACAGTTGTTGTACACTGGCTACCTGGTAGGTTTTGCTTTGTGTTTTTTCTCTTAGCTTGTTTCAGTTTGTTTTTGTTTTTTTTGTCAATCATATTCAAGTTTAGTTTTTGTTTAATTTGTATTCAGTTTATTTTTGCGATTGTAATTTTCCTTTTTCAGTTTGAACATACACACAAGTTACAAACATGTCAGTCTTTTTGTGATCCTACCACATTCAAACAGGAGTCATCCTAACATCAATGTCAAGGAGAAATCTACCACGTATCGACTATAAACTGCTTCACAATACTGGTGCTATTTCCACTCACATCGAAGAAGATCTTGCTGCAGATTTGTGCAACATGTCAATCACTCAGACACCTCCAACTGAACTTGAAGTTGATGTCATGGTCATCATGGATGAAGTCAACGACACGATTGATGAGAATCGAGACTTGTCTTCACATGAGCTTGACGCAGCATTACGTAAGCTCGCAGAGTTACGGCAACAACTTCGAAGGAAAAATCTTCAACTTGGGACAACAAAACTTCCCATCCAAGAATCACTCAACAAAATCAAGGAATTCATTGTCACAGCCAAAGATTTCAAGACAAAAGCTCGGATACGTGAAGACTCCATTAAAGCAGATGCTGCCAAGCGGAACAAGGAATCTATTGCCTTCCTCATCGAACACATCCAGCTACAAATCGATGATTTGGAGGAAGCGTTCAAACGGAAAGTCAAATCAGCTGATGCTGAAGAGCTGTTACGTTTGCGCAGCGACTTGCCTTCTCAGCTCAAGAAATTCGACAAGATCGCTGACAGCTACAAGGAAGTCTTGGAACATTCGTCTCCTTCAGATGAACTCAGAATATACAAACTAAAAGCTATCAAAGATAACTACACAAAACTATCAAAATTAAAGAAAGATTATGTCAAGTCGCTTGAGGAGGAGATTGAGCAGCAGGAAGTAGACAAGGCCAGAAAGTTCAACCAAGCGCAGCTTAATATCAAACTTGAAAGCTTCAGCGGCTATGACTGTAAAACAGACTTCTACACTTTCAAATCTAACTTCGAGAAAGTTCATCTGCAGACAACTCCCAAGAGGCTCTTGCCTGACCTTTTGAAGAACAATTTCCTGTTAGAGCCAGCTTTGACATTGGTGAGGAGCCTAGACAATATTGATACAATATGGGAACGTCTGCAGGAAGCCTACGGAGACCCGAAAATCATGTTGTCACGTAAACTTCGACAACTCAGACAGCTCGATCAAGTCAGAACTTCTAATGCTGAGAGGTTAACAATCGAACTCGGCCAAATCATCAACATGATGTCAGAAGTCACAAAGCTGGCCAAGGACCATCAGATTGAAGAACACCTCTATTACGGGGATGGTTTTACGAAAATTTGCCATCTGCTTGGAGATCATCGAACAACGAAATTTCTCACAACAGTCTGTGAGAAGGACTTGTCACCAAAGGAGACCTGGGAAGAGCTCGTCGCTTTCCTGGGTAAAGAGAAGAAAGTCCATCAGCAGAGGATGCGTCTCAACACACTCAAGATGGATACAACTCAAGATGAACGAAAGTCCAACTCAAGTACCATGAAACGTTCAGGAGCTCATGCTACATACCCGTCTATAACTTCTGACACAAACTGCCACATCTGCGGTGCAGCTGAAGGTGTTTCAGATCATGTCGCCACAGCAGGCCCCGGTGGAACAAAGATTCTGCAATACTTCACCTGCATGGAATTTGCTGACAAGACTCCAGCTGCAAGACTCGCGCTACTCAAGGAGAAGGGATACTGTTTCCAATGCTTGTATCCGGGAGCAAGTTCATCAACCGAGAAGCATTCGGAAGGAAGGTGTCAACGGGATTTCGTATGCCCTCATCCTTCACACAGCAAGTACAATGTAAAGAAGCATGTCCTGGTTTGTGAGGAGCATAAAACCATGGATTGCAACACTCAATTGCTACAAAGATTCGTTCAACGCTTCATCAGAAGTCCAGGTCTCCCAGACTTCTCACGCAACATCAGTTTGTCGTTTCACACTGCATGCTACAAAGTCGATAATGACAAGTGCGACAGAGGTATCTACTTGCTCCAAGAAATTCTTGTCAACAACAAGAAGCTCACAATATTCTTTGACAATGGGTGCAGTGATTTCGTCATTAGCAAGAAAGCTGTTCAACTACTTGGATCTCGTGCACAACAAGAATCTTCGCAGCCCATCATGTTAAGTGGTGTCGGGAACAGCATTACAAAGTCATACGGAATCTACAGCGTCCAACTTCCACTGTACAATGGAAATGAAATTTCACTCTCAGGAGTTTGTCTACAACAGATTACTGCAACGTTCCCAGTATACCCACTGAAAGCTGTGGAAGAGGACATCCAACAATGCTACTCATCATCCGGAGGAACGAGCATCCTACCAAAGCTTCCAGGATCAGTTGGAGGAGAAGTTCACATGATGATAGGCATCAAATATTTACGCTATCATCCGAAGATGATGTTTCAACTTCCGTCAGGTCTTGCCATTTATGAATCAGTGTTCGTCAACTCAAGTGGAGGACGTGGAGTAGTTGGAGGACCACATCGCATCTTCACGGAAATCCACGGTCGTCATACAAACGTTGCTACAACATTCTTCACAAGAGAATGCGAGATGCTCCGCAATTCAATCGCAGATGTACCATTGCTCGGTTTCAACTCATCACATCCATCAACAGAAATTCACTTCACAGATTCATCTCAGCCTCAATTATTAGCTCACCTGTCAAACGCGATGAAGGTCTTTGAGGAAGTCGAAGCAACCGGCAGTGATATTTGCTATCGGTGTCCACAATGCAGAACCTGCAAAGATTGCAAGCATAACAACAATGAACTCGTTAGTATCAAAGAGGAAGTTGAGCAGTCGATTATCAACTCTTCCATTACAATTGACCCAGAAACAAAGACTGTGTCTGCAACTCTGCCGTTCATGGCTGATCCATTCACTCGTCTCGCAAACAACAAAGATAAAGCAATGAAGGTCTATCGTCAGCAGTTGAAGAAACTGAATGACCCGTCAAACGCTGATGACAAACAAGATATCCTTGAATCCGAAGCAAAACTTCAACGTCTCGGTTACGTAGATTACGTAAGGAATCTTCCACCAGAAACTCAAATGATGTTGAAGAATCACCGCATGCAACACTTCCTCCCTTGGCGTGCAGTTTGGAAGGGCAACTCAGTCAGTACACCCTGCAGAGTCGTATATGATGCGTCCATGTCAACCTCCTCCGGGTACAGTCTGAACGATCTCCTCGCCAAGGGCAGAAACAACCTCAACAAGCTACAAGAAATCATTATACGTTGGTCGATCAAGCTTGTTGCCATCCATACCGACATCACCAAGATGTACAACACCGTCCAATTGAAGGAAAGCGAATGGTGTTTTCAGAGGTATCTGTGGCAAGAAGGTTTGAATCTTGGTGTGCCCCCTGAAGAAAAGATCGTGAAAACCTTGATTTACGGCGTAAAGTCCTCAGGGAATCAAGCAGAGAATGCATTGAGAAAAGTCGCCGAGATGTTGGAGGACAAATTCCCTAAAGTCAAGCAAATCATTCACAAAGATGTCTATGTTGACGATGTTGCTACTGGTGATGAAAGTAATGAAAAAGCACATCATACAGCTGATCAACTCGAACTTGTTCTCAATCAAGGTGGTTTCAAGCTCAAGGGTATTGCATTTTCAGGTGAAGATCCTCCAGACACATTAAGTGATGACGGGATGACAATTCACGTTGGTGGAATGAAGTGGTTCCCAAAGTCAGACATGGTGTCTCTGAACATTGGAGAGTTGAATTTTGCAAAGAAACGAAGAGGGAAAAAACCAACTGCTTCAATCAACATCATCCCCAAGAAACTGACTCGTCGACACTGTGCGTCAAAGGTGGCCGAAGTATTTGATCTAGTAGGCAAAGTATCACCCCTTGTAGCGTCCATGAAGCTCGATCTCCAAGACCTCGTACAACGTCAGTTGGATTGGGATGATATAATTCCAGACACCTTACGACCACTCTGGGAGTCGAACTTCCAGATGATTCAAGAAATCAGTAACCTGAAATACAACAGAGCTGTCGTTCCAGTCGATGCCGTGAGCATGGATGTAAACACAGTCGACTTCGGTGATGCAAGTCAATCTATGGTCTGCGTCGCCATATATGCAAGGTTTCTGAGAAGAAATGGAGAGTATTCATGTCAGCTCATTTTGTCTCGAACCAGAGTTGTCCCGAAGGGAACATCACAACCAAGAAGTGAATTGTACGCAGCTCTCATCAATACGCACACTGGAGAAATAGTCAAACGCTCTCTCCAGAAGTTCCACCAATCGTCAATCAAGCTCACTGACAGCCAAATTGCTTTGTATTGGATTGATAACGAGGACAAGCCACTAAAGCAATGGCTACGTAACAGAGTCATTGAAATACGTCGGTTCACAGAGAAGCATCAATGGTACCACATTGGGACAGACAACATGATTGCAGACATCGGTACGAGGAAAGGTGCAACCATCAAAGATGTTGACAGTACTTCAACATGGATCAATGGATATGCTTGGATGAAGCTTCCTGTCGAGGAATTTCCAATCTTCAGCGCTGAAGCCCTTCGAATTGATGAAACCGAGACAGCGGAAGCACACAAAGAGTTTCAAGTACAAGTCCACAATAGCTTCCTGCCACATGAAGTTCAAAAACGGTATAAGTTCTCAAAGTACCTTGTCGACCCCAACCGAAGAAGCTTCAGCTCCGTTGTAAGAATCCTTGGATACGTCATTCGATTTTGCAACAAACTCAGAAAAAAGAATTCTACTTCAACATCACAAACTCTCAATGATGAAGAGATTCATGCTGCCGAGATGTACTTCTTTCGAAAGGCAACCTTGGAAATTGTTCACTTCCTGCCTCCAAAGAAATACGAGCCAATCTCAACATTGAAAGACGATGTTCTCATCTACAATGGTCGTATTCTCCCTGAAAGTAAAATCACCATCATTGGAAGGTACACAGAAGCTATGCTAGACCTGTCGTCAACAACATTTTGTGTGCCACTTATCGACAAGCATTCTCCAATTGCATACAGTCTTGTATTGGACGTGCACTGGAATAGCCAATCAAAACATGCAGGTGTCGAAACAACTCTCCGTCAAGTGATGAAGAAAGCCTTTATCATTGAAGGTCGGTCTCTGGTTAAGTCCATTAAGAAATCTTGCAAGCGATGCAAATACCTCAACAAGCGTACAGTAGAAGCTGCAATGGGACCTGTTCCTGAGGCGAGTCTTACCATTGCTCCAGCTTTCTATCACACCCAGCTTGACCTCAGCGGACCTTACAAGGCTTATTCACATCTTCATAAACGCACCACCATTAAGATTTGGCTCGTTGTCTACTGTTGCTGTGCTACGTCAGCCATGGTGATTAATGTGATGGACGACTACTCCACAACTTCATTTCTGTTGTCATTCACCCGATTTGCAGCTCGGCATGGGTTTCCTAAGCAAGTGTTTTGTGATGAAGGAGGCCAATTGGTAAAGGGAACTCAAGACATGCGACTTAACTTTAACGACATCAAATCCAGACTTCATCAGGAAAAGCGTGTCATTGTTCAAACCTGTCCTGTTGGTGCCCACAACGTAAATGGCAAAGTTGAAAGAAAGATCAAGGAGGTCAACTCATCGTTGGAGAAAAATCTAAATAACCATCGATTGTCGATACTACAGTGGGAGACTCTAGCTGCTGTCATTGCCAACACAATCAATGACCTTCCTATTGCGATCAAGAGTCTCATCGATGTAGAAAATATGGATCTCTTGACTCCGAACCGTCTATTGCTCGGACGAAACAATGATCGTAGCCCAGCTGGTGATATGGTCGTCAGTGCTGACCCGTGCAAACTGCTGAAGGAGAATTCTAAAGTGTATGAAGCATGGTTCGAATCATGGCTTCTCAACCACGTACCGAAACTCATGAAGCAAGACAAGTGGTTCAAACACGAACGTAACCTACAAGTTGGCGATGTTGTGCTCTTCACCAAAGTGGATTCGGTGCTTTCCAAGTCGTACACATATGGTATGATAACTGACGTTAAGATCGGTGAAGACGGACGAGTACGAAATGTTACTGTGAAGTACAGAAATTCCAACGAGAAGGTTTCTCGAGAAACACACCGGTCTGTTCGCAACTTAATTCTCATTCACTCAGTAGATGAATGTGATTTCATGGCAGTACTCGGTGAAATGGCTAAAAACGTTGATACTAACTTTCAAGTTCAAGTTTGAACAAAGAAATTTTCTCCATTGGCTGGGAGTGTAGTCTATTCAAAGTATATACTTGTAAAAAAATTTAATGTCCAAAATTTCTTTGTTTTCAGTTCCATTTTTCATTGTTTTTTCTTAAGTTTTGGTTGTTTCAGTGTCTAAGTGTTTTTTGTGTCTCCCTGTCTTTTCCCCTGTGTTCTTATGCCCTTTGTTTCTCTTGTTTCATGCATTCACACTTTCTTTTGTTTCATTCAGTCCCTTAGGTCATTATATTTTATTGCATTATTATTTTTTACACTTTTGGATTATAGCTTTTTGCATATCTTTTTTCAGTTTTTTGATCAGTCCTCGCCTAGCTCTCATAGAGTAAGCAAATCAAGTTTTTACTTCAATAATAACAATAATTTTTTTTTTAATTCAACTTTTCACATCACACCTTTGGATCACAGTTGTTGTACACTGGCTACCTGGTAGGTTTTGCTTTGTGTTTTTTCTCTTAGCTTGTTTCAGTTTGTTTTTGTTTTTTTTGTCAATCATATTCAAGTTTAGTTTTTGTTTAATTTGTATTCAGTTTATTTTTGCGATTGTAATTTTCCTTTTTCAGTTTGAACATACACACAAGTTACAAACATGTCAGTCTTTTTGTGATCCTACCACAGTATTGTGACGCATAATTGGAAAAACAGTCATCATGTGTATAAGAAAAGACATAATCAATGCTAATGGAAACTTGCAGCTATGTGTAGGAATAAAATCTGGTTGTGAGATTGCAGTTCACGCATCAGTTGATATGTTTGCTGATGAAGAGAATCACGGGTTATTACAGATCGATGCGTCAAATGCATTTAACTCAATAAACAGAGCAGTGACGTTACATAACATGGATATACTTTGTCCTGAATTTTCAACATACATTTTCAACTGTTATCAAACACCCGCCCGCCTTTTCATATCCGGAGGGAAAGAAATTCGATCAAATGAAGGTACTACTCAGGGTGATCCTGTTGCTGTGGGTATGTACACCATTGGTATTCTTCCGTTACTTCAATTGCGTGAAAATCATAATAGTAACGAGATTCCAAAACGCGTTGCCTATGCTGATGACTTTACTGGCATAGGAAAACTAACAGAGCTTCGATCTTGGTGGGAAAGTGTAGTAACACATGGTCCAAATATCGGCTATCATCCAAAAGCTAGTAAGAGCTGGTTAATTGTTAAAGAACAATACCTCACTGAAGCAGTCGCATTATTTAATGGTACTGGTGTTCAAATTACCACAGACGGTAACCGTCATTTGGGAGCCATTGTTGGTAGTAACGAATGTAAAAAGAGTTATGTCTCAAAACTTGTGCGACAATGGGTGAAAGAAGTCGAAACCTTATCACAAGTAGCCGAAGCATATCCCCACGCCGCCTACACAGCTTTTGTTTTTGGTTATCAACATAAATTCACCTACCTTTTTAGAACTGTATCTGATATCTCCGCTGATTTGCAGCCTCTAGAGGATGCTATTAGAGGCAGGTTACGTGTGCAATGATGAAGAAAGAAAATTATTCTCACTTCCCGTGAAATATGGTGGGTTAGCTGTTTATAATCCATGTGAATGTTGTGATATTGAATACCATAATTTGAGATCAGTGACAAGCTTAATGGTTAAAAAAGTAAAAAATCAAGTTATACGACGAATATACGACGAAGCAGTGGAAACTGACCAAAAGAAGCAACAGAGTACCTTCAAAACAGAGAAATCGAAAAGAAATGAAGGCTTGCTGCAAGAAATAAAATCAAAAATAACTGACAAAGTTAGCATTAGAACCCTTGAAGCCAGCTTGGAAGTTGGGGCATCTAACTGGCTAACAACATTGCCCGTCAAAAAATATGGTTTTCTGTTAGATAAACAGTCATTTTGGGACAGTATTTATATACGCTATAACATACAGTTAAAGCGTCTCCCTTCAACTTGTGTTTGTGGGGCTCCTTTTAAATTGGAACACGCTCTTTCGTGTCATAAAGGTGGCTTCATATCGATTCGTCACAATGAGGTTAGAGATTTCACAGCAGAGTTACTGTCAGAATGCTGTAAAGATGTATCAACAGAACCAGTATTACCAGAACTAACTGGCGAAGGTTTACCACCGTCAACTATCCAAACAAATGATGCTCGTGTCGATGTTGCTGCACGCGGATTCTGGGTTAAGGAACAAGTAGCGTACTTTGATGTTAAGGTTTTCAACCCCACAGCTAAAAGCTACTTAACTCAGTCTGTAACTGCATCACACAAAAGCAATGAACAAACAAAGAAAAGAAACTATAACCAAAGGGTAAACCGTATTGACCAAGGAAGCTTCACACCACTAGTCTTCACTTGCTTTGGCGGTATGTCGCGAGAATGCTCGACCTTTTTCAACAGACTAGCAGAGATGATTGCGGATAAAAGAAACGAACCGATCCACATTATTAAAAACTGGATAAGATGTAGAATAAACTTTAGCCTTCTCAGATGCCAGCTGCTATGTCTCAGAGGATCTAGAGGATCAAAAAGGCTCTTCGCTGAACAAGATGACGCAAATTTGATCACCACCGAATGTCAATTACAATCCTGAATCTTAACGTTTTTAATTTCTATTTCTATTTACTATAATATTGTTAATGCTGTGATTGGGAAGAAGTCATTTTTGTAATAAAATGTTGTAATAAAATCATTGGTCATAATTTGCTAGCGACATCTTGGAGCTGTTATTTCATATCATCAAATTTACCAATTGGCCGCACAGCGGCCGCAATGAAATTGCGATTTTATGAATGGAGTCCAAAGTACGATCTAACACTGCATATCATCCCGTTCCTCAAAATACACAAGTGCGGAGTAAAAGTGAAACATACGAGTCTACGTATATCTATATCTATCTATATCTACGTATATCTATATCTATCTATATCTACGTATATCTATATCTATCTATATCTATCTACGTATATCTATATCTATCTTATTATACTAATTCGCGTTGTGCATCCCACTTTTATTTTAGAGAGTGACATATTTGTTTTTTTTTCACGGTCAAATCCTTCTTATTTTTTCCCTTTTTGTCGTAAAACCACGTAGAGGCGAGAACACTTTTTTTGATTTTCCGCGATTAGTATATGCTCCTCCGTTTTGTTATTTTTGGTTTGCGCAGTGGAAATCAGCCGAAAAAGGTCTTTGGAGGAGTGCGAGCAATGCAATTTCTTCGTTCGAAATTTGTCAACGATCATTTCGTGAGCAAGAAACTTCTGTTGTGAGCTTGACGAAGAAACACAGGTTTGTATACATGCTGATTATTAAACTGTTTATTGTTGAACTATTATTGTATTTTAGATTATTAAAAGAACAGGAATTGCATGCGTAAGTGATTAGTTGTTTGTTTACAATGTATGGTGAGAATACAGAGGAAGTGCAGTGAAGTTTTTAAAAATTGGCTGTGCAGAATGAACGAACAGGTCTGTACAAAAGTATTATTATAAAACTTTTAATAAGATTAATTAAGATTAACTGATAAGATTAACTTTTAATAGATTAATAAAAGAACAGGTGACACATTCGTAAGTAAGTTATATATGTATTTTAATGTTTGTTTACGTTTTAGCTATCCAATATCGCTATACAGAAGAAAGTGCATTGAAGAAGTTTAGAACAAAAAGATGTTTATTTACACGACGGTAACGAATGGTTTTAATTTCAATTTTAAGTTTGTTTTGAATTATTAATGTGAAAGAGTGTAAGAGTCAAACGTAATTCAATCGTTTGGTTGAAAGCTGGATGACAGCGAACGTTATGGAGCAACGAAGGGGGAGCGCAGTAAAAATTTGTTTTGGTAACGCGTGCCATTAGTTAGCAAAGAAGATTTTATTTACAGATCAATTAAAAATGGTTCTCATGACTGTGGAAATGGGGAACGTGTCATGCTGTCTTATCTCATCTCAACCATGTCTGCTTTTTATTAAATTTCACTGTATATTTTATTGACGATGTTTGGTGCTTTGTCTCTCTGGTCTCTTTGGTGCCTGTCTGTCATTTAAATCTTTTGCTTTTGTTTGCTTCAATATGGTTGTTGCAGTAGTGTGGATTGTAGCTAGCTGTTCTTCACTGAAATCTTTTTCTTTTAGGTCAGAAAAGAAAAGGTGTATAACCATTAAAGAAATGAAGCAGATGGTTAAATTATGATGTTGTGAGGGATAGTTAAGAGAAGAATGGATTATGTATTTCATAAATTCATTAATTATTGCTGTGATGTGATATGACTACTAACTCTAACTGTGCTACTACAAATAAGAAGCATTGCATTGCATTGCTGGATGGATTCTTATATTTTGTGATGATTACACATTATTTTGCGTTATGGTAATTGTTTACGTACTATGCCTGGGTACTATATAAGTTTCGCATTATGTTTTACTGTTGTTACTTTTTATCTTTTCGGTATTAAATTATGACTTTGGTAGGGCATTTCATTGTTTCAATTATTTTTATTATTTTGATGTTTGGCTGTGTATCCCACGTTAAAAGTCTTAATGTAGTTCAGCTCCAGTGTTGAGTGTTGAACCCGTATTAACTTATAGCATTGGTTGATTTTATAGACTTTCCAATCAAAAGCTTTACAAATTCTGTCATTGAATTTGTGTTATTAATTAATTATTTTTAGGATAAATGCGTACATGAATTTACTTTTTGTTTCTTGTTTTGTTTTTTATTTCAACTATTTCATAGTATGATTATCTTTTTCTGCATTTTTATACAATTGAAATATTTTTTAGGTAAGATTAATAATAATAAAACAGCACGTAAACCGTTAAAGAAATGAAACTCATGGTTCTTATCATGATGTTGATGGTTTTGGGAAGAACAGATTGTATATATATCATTTCAAAAATTCATTAATAGTTGCTGTCCAATGTAACTTCCGCACAAAAGAAACAGTTAGAAGGTATCGATTTGTTTTCAATTCACATTTTGTAATATTTATTATGTCTTATGTATTATGTCTGGGTAAATGGTTCTGCGTTAAATATATATTGCATATTTTTACATTAAAGTTACTTCTCTTCTGCGTATGAATATATATTCTGAGCCATGTTGCTATTTGTTTTTCTGAATGTAAGAAATGAATTAAGAAATTAATGCCTGAAAAGAAACTTTTGCAAGAGTTAAATTCTGCGACACAACGCATACTGAACATGGCTGGCGAGCGACGTCACCTGGGATGAGTTGCGATTCTATGATTTATTTTTTCGTCACGGGGTACGTACACGGGAATGGTGGATTTGACCTAATGTTTTTAAAGTTAACTTCGGTAAAAAGTTTTTACCCGGGATACTAGTCTTATTATACTAATTCGCGTTGTGTGTCACACTTATTTTAGAGAGTGACATATTTGTTTTTTTTTTCATGGTCAAATCCTTCTTATTTTTTCCCTTTTTGTCGTAAAACCACGTAGAAGCGAGAACACTTTTTTGATTTTCCGCGATTAGTATATGCTCCTCCGTTTTGTTATTTTTGGTTTGCGCAGTGGAAATCAGCCGAAAAACGTCTTTGGAGGAGTGCGAGCAATGCAATGTTAATCGTTCGAAATTTGTCAACGATCATTTCGTGAGCAAGAAACTTCGCGAAGAAGACGTGTTTCTTTTTGTATACGAATATTTTAATTTAAATTTGATTGTTTTAGGTAGTTTCTGCGAAAAAACGTATCGTGAAGATTGTGAAGTGTGGAAGCAAATCGACGAAAGAACTGAAAAAAAATTAAGTTTTGGGATCGTTTTCTTTTCGGGTTTATCAAGTAGAGTACATTATTGTACAAGAATCTTTTACTTATTTACTAACTTTACTTATTATAATACCTTTCCTTTTTTGTTTCTAGAACTTAAAAACGGACGCCTGCAGAAAGATCTTTACTCAGGTAAAATGTTTTTGTTTTTTATCGTTTTCGTTGAGCTACCACTTCGTAGAGATTTAATTAAGAAGTGGACATAAATATACGAAAAACTGATTGTTTTCTTCGTTAGCATATCGGTAGAGAAAGACGAAAAAGAAAGAAAAACTTTGCGGGGCGAATAACTTGGATGTGGAGCATCGTTGTTATTGTTGACAACAGCATGCTTAGCAAAGGTGATGTTACTTATTATTGTTCTGTTATTTACAAAAACAAAAATGGTTCCAGAGTTGTGACCATGAGGCAAGGGGAAGCTGTTGCTGTTGAAAGGCTCTTTGGCTGTAGCTACATCATACATGATCTTTATAGATTTTATTCATTTAAGCGTATTTTTACTTTTTAAATGTGATTATAGTGTCTTCTTCTGCATGGTTTATTCATTTAGATTTGTTCCTTTTTCACAAGAAAGAAAGTAAACAAATAAACGTCATTTAGGAAAGTATCTTTATATTATGAGTTTGGGAATATTTGGGTATTTAGTTTGATCATGTTCTTCTTCGTCATCCAGCTAATAATTATTCACTGTTGTTTCATGTGTAATGTATCTCTGTCTGACTTTCCGACTATTATCAGCATCATAATTTGAATTTGTTTTTGATAATGCTCCCAGTGGATGTATATACTTGTATTTGTTTATGCGACATTCTAATTCATGGAATTTTTCTTATTTTTTTATTTTTTCATGTTTATGCATTATTTTGTGTTATGGTAATCGTTTACATACTATGCCTGGGTAATTAACTTTGGCATTATGATTTTATTTGTGACTTCTGGGTAAATTTTTGTTCTTAGTTATTGTTTTTAGGATAAATGCGTACTTGAATTTAATTGTTTTTTTATTTTTTTTGTTGTTGTTTATTTCAATATTCTTATAGCATGATTAGGTTTTCGGTATTACAATTGAAATATTATTCTTTTAGGCAATAATAAAAAAAGCTTAAAGAAATGAAACTCATGGTTTTAATCATGACGTTGATGGTTTTGGGAAGAACAGACTACATATCATTTCAAAAATTCATTAATGGTTGCAGTCGAGTAGTAACTTTGGAATAAAAGAAAAAGTTGGAAGGTATCAATTTGTTTTGAATTAACATTTTGTAATGTTTGGTTTTGTATGTCTGGGTAAACAGTTCTGTGTTATATATTGCCATTTTTTACATTAAAGTTACTTCTCTTCTGCGTATAAATATATATTCTGAGCCATGTTGCTATTTGTTTCTGTTTTTAATCTTCGGAATGTAATAACAAATTAATGCCTGTAAAAAACTTTTATACAAGTGAAATTGCAACACAACGCATACTGAACATGGGTGGTGAACGCCGCCGCCTGGGCGGCTAGTACTATATCTATATCTATACTATATCTATCGGGTTATAAAAGAAAAACACAAATTTAGGCGAAAAAAGTTTATTTCATGAAAAATGTTCAGTTACTGTAACCTCTACCACGTCCGCGCGTACGGAAATTACCACGACTAAAA
The DNA here is from genome assembly GCA_027922465.2 of Turritopsis dohrnii. Lineage (NCBI taxonomy): Eukaryota > Metazoa > Cnidaria > Hydrozoa > Anthoathecata > Oceaniidae > Turritopsis > Turritopsis dohrnii. The sequence goes on along the minus strand of BQMF02000149.1, from coordinate 362,874 downwards.
CCTAAAGAAAAGTAAAAATTACTTAAGTTAACCAATGGGGTTAGTGAGGCGGGTGGGATCGCATTAGATTGTACTTTGGACTCCATTCATAAAATCGCAATTTCATTGTGGCCGCTACGCGGCCTTATAAAATTGGTAAATTTTATTTCATGGAATCCAAAGTACGATCTAACACTGCATATCATCCCGTTCCTCAAAATACACAAGTGCGGAGCGAAAGCTCACTACCTCCTTGTTCAAAGTGCACCAGAAAAAATCGCGTTCTGAAAATTCTCGGCCTCAGATATAACGAACTTATGGTGTCTTTGCCATACCGATTTATTTGACCAATTACCCCTATTAAGTATGTCTTGCAGGCTAAGTCCCATAATTTTTGCTTTGGAAGTAGATGCCGAACGTGTTGGATGTGCCTTAAATAATTTCGTATCTATGCCTGCTAAACCAAGGAAATCCTTAACCCAGTTGCTAACTGAACTCCTTTTTAATGCATGATGAGGACTATTCAAGCTCAAGATTAAAGTATGAGTCTCATCGTTTCTCCAACTGTTTGTGTGATCAAGATAGGCGTCAATAGTAGATAACACACACAATTTATCATTATGAGGGAAACCAACATACTCAAGTACAGGGGGTGGTTTACCCTGTTGCCAACTTTTAGTAAGCTTATCAAAATGAAAGAAATATTTCGTTGCTTGAAAGCAAAAAGGCCGTAAGTCAATTTTTGACGAAAATGAACTGCTGGTTGTTTCAGTATCTTTGGGTCATTTTGAAGGCAAAAAAGAGCCATAAGTCACTCAAAATTCCATGTTTACAGCTTTAATTCTCAACGTTTTCCTCAAAATTCTTTTTTGCAATTTTCTAAAAATTTTAAAGAAAGAAAGCCACAAGTCAAACAACTTGAAAGCAAAAAAGCCGTATCTCAAGTTAGAATGAAATTCTGTGACATACGGCTTTTTTTTCTCCAAAACTTTTTGGAGATGCAGGTAAAATTGTGCAAACTTCTCTCTGGTTAGAAATGAATAATTTTGTCTTTTTTTATTGTTGTTCAAATATTTTAGCACTATTGCATCATTATCTTTAAGTCTTTACAACATAGTGAGTATGATATCTAAGGTCTTAGCATTAAGACTTGGTAAATTCTACTTTTCTGACACTTTTTAACTTGATTTCCTGTGAGAAATATGTAACAAAACAAAATTTGACTTCGAGTGAAAGAGAGAGTGAAAGTGAAAATCTTTGCAATTCATTGGTATCCATTCAGTGAAATCATTCACATTTTACTTGCAATGCAATGACTTCCAGACAAACATAATAACAAAACACCAACCTGATAGAATGTAGTTTATTGATGATGTTTATTATGTTTACTATGTTTTTTGGTTTTCTTTCCCATATGAGAGTTCAGTGAAGTTTTCCAATGGAAAGGAAATTTAAGGGGTTTTTTTTCACCGGGGACACTTTTATGGGTAATTTTTCCAGTGGGGAGAGGGTCCAATGGGTCTGTGACACAGGGATGTTTTTAGTATTGAAAAAGCTAGCTGAAAAGTTTTGAATGAGACATGAGGCTTAGAAGTTTAACCATTTCTTGCTTGCCATTTTAGATTAGAAAGATAAAAGATATTATATACAAAGAATGATAGATAGAACATAAATTTATAATGGGAACCAGAAGTTGGAGTTGTGAGCTTAGTAATAAGTATAAAGTAGGGGATACAATTTTTGTTAAGGCTGGCCATTTTGATAGCAAAAAAGATAAGTACAGTGACTTCTTTGCTCACAAGACAGAATGTCTTCTTGAGGGGATAATTCTGTCAGTTCACAACACATCAGTCAGGGCAAGATTTTTAATAGACGACTCTGTATCTTCCATCAATTTTAAAGAGTTGCAGACAATAACGGATGACAATAGACATCTTATCCATGTTGGTAAGTCAAAATTTTATGTCATTATAAATTATATACATTACAGTATTGTATTATGGCAAGCATTTTTGGCTGGATTTTATTTTATAATCTTGTCTTTCATTCGATTTCATTTATTTTCTTGGGGCTTCTAACTGGAATATTGGGGACATGATCTATGTAGAAATTTATTCCTGTAAGATTGATTTCTGTAAAGTCAAATTCTGGACATTTCACCATTTTGAAATCCTGATGGGGACACTTTCTCATGAATGTCTTTCGTTTTCTTTAAGAACAAAAAGAAGATCTTGATGATGATAGCAGCCTAAAAGGTTAGTATATTTTAACTCATACTGAAAAGTTTAGTTCTTCTCTTCAAACTTTAAACCTTCAAAGAAAGTGTTGATCACATCTTGGGGGACAGATTCTCCTGGCCCTAAATTATAATAGGTTAAAACTTTCATTTTCAGATTCTCCTGTATTCAATGATGTGTTTCTTGGCAATATCACATTAAACTCTTCATTGCTAAATCAAGGTATTTCTATTTAAATTCTACAACACTATAACTCTCATACGTTAAAGCCACATACTTATCTATTGTAACATAAATCAAACACCCGGTGAATCTCAGTATAAGCTAATAAAATATACCTTCTTACTTGTATTATTATTCTTTAAGGCAATGATATAATAAAATGCATTTATTTTTTTAGATTCCATTTCCAATAAAACTGATTTGGTTCCTAATACTGATTCAGGTAGAAACAGGATCTTATTTTAATCTTTGACTTACTAACTAAATCTGTGTTTATGAATTCTTTTTCTCGAGTTAATAAATCTCCAATATCTAAATGAAAAGAAAGGAAAAATTCTTTTTCTGTTTTTCAAATTTAGATTCATCTTTTGACATTGCTGATGAAACATTAGAGAGGGTCTTCAATAATAAACAGAGCGGTATCGAACAAATTCGTCTGAAAAACATTGCCAAAAATAAAAAAGTATTGAAGGACCTTGGTTTTGAAATACAATCAAAGAGAAAATTCGATCGTCACGTACTAAACCTACCAGAACCTGAAGACGAAAGTCAAGATGATGAAACTTGTAGCGATGATGATACAAATGAGAAACCATTAATGCCAGGGGAGGAAGTATATTTGACAAAGGATAACGTTGAGATTTTCAAAGCTCGTTATGAGAATATAGATCAAACAGACATGGGTGGCCCATCAACTGTCCATGGAGTACCCTTAAAGGATGGAGAGGGACGATTCTTCATTACAAAAATTCTGAGAGGTGCTAAGAAATGGGATGCATTTGATGAAGATAGGATGAGTCCAGGTGCTGCGATTTCTTGGGAAAAAAAGGATCTCAAACGGAGGTCAGCAGTTGTAGTCACAAGCCAGGGCACTGAAGCAAAACCCCCGACTCCTCTTGAAGAAAGAAAAAGAAAAAGAAACCCTGAAAAGTGGCAGAAGAATAAGAAAAAAAAACTTGTTAATTCTGGACATGGAAAAGAACTAAAGCCTCCATGTGGTGAAAAATGTAGACTAAGATGCCATGAAAAATTTTCAGAAGAGTTGAGATCTCAAATCTTTAATAAATTTTATGCATCGGCAGACAAAGCTATGCAAACCCAACAGCTCTCAACTCTTGTTACCGTTCATCCAAAAAAAGGCCCAAGAGATAAAGAAAATGTGAATAGTCGGCGACAATATACAAGGGAGTATTACTTGTCATTGAAAGATATAAATGTTAAAGTTTGCCAAAAGATGTTTTTGAACACTTTTTCGATTGATGAAAAAAGAATTCGCACATTAATTAATAACAGAACTGAAACTGGTGCCCCAATTCGTGATATGAGAGGGCGTCATAACAATCATGTAAGAAATGCAGAACGTGAAAAACCTGTCATAGAACACGTCATGAGCTTCAAAGTAGTTGAGTCGCACTATGTTAGACGTGACAGTAAATATGAATACCTACCAACTGAGCTAAATGTATGTGTCATGTATCGCATGTACAAGGAATGGATAGCAAATAAAAACTATCCAATAGAAAGCTATGATTTTTATTATAGAGTCTTTCATGAGAAATTTAACATTAAATTTCAGAAACCAAAGAAAGATGTCTGCGATACGTGTCAGGAGTATCAAAACATCGAGAACAAAACTGAGGAAATGAAAGTAGCACAAGAGAAACATTTACAAGATAAAGATGCTGTGCGTGTCATCAAACAAAATGCAAAGGATGAAGCATTGAAGAATTTGAAGTTTGCTGCAGCAGCATTTGACTTGGAAAAGGTTCTATTAACACCACATGGACAAACCTCATCTTTCTACTACTCACGGAGGCTTAGCAACCACAACTTTACTGTGACAGAGTTGGATAATATGTCAACTTGGTGTTTTTTCTGGTCAGAGCAAGAATGTGAGAGAGGAGCATGCGAAATCTCGACAGGGCTATTCAAATACCTGATCAGCCGAAGAAATGCTGGTATCACTGACTTCCACCTTTTCAGTGACAGATGTGGGGGTCAAAACAACAACTGGATGATGTTTGTGATGCTCTCGTATGCTGTCAATAATTACAACATTAATTCGATTCGTCTGACATACTTAGTGTCTGGTCATTCTCAAAGTGAGAATGATAATGCCCATTCATTAATAGAAACAATGTCATCAAAGAGCACCATTTACACTCCTGCCGAATGGGAGACCTTAATCCAGTGCTCGTTTAACAAAAATCGTTGTTTCTTCCAGGTGCTTGATCACACTTCAATTATCGATTTCAAAAGCCAAGAGGCGTTTCCCGAATATGCAGATGTCTACTCAGATAAGACCAATGAGGTAATGACCAAGGAACAAATCACAAAGCAAAAATCACTAAATGTAGCTCTTGGGCTGGAAAAGCGAAAGCCACAAAAAATCTACTGGTCGGAAATTGTAGATTTAAAATTTGAAGCTAAAGATCCGGAGGTGTTCATGTTCAAATATGCTTACAAAGAAAATTACCGAAAAGCCACATTCTCATTACCAAAGCGAGAGTTAAGAATCAGTGAGCAGAGAGAACGGAAGAAGGAGATGCGACGCTATGATCAACCTTGTGGAATAGCACCAAAGAAAAAAGAGGACCTTCTAAAGTTATGCAAAAAAAAACTAATTCCTGCAAGGCACCATGCGTTTTATGAAAACATTCCAGTTGCAAAAAAAGAAAAGGTTTCGAATGGTGAAAGTTCAAAGTCAAAGAAAAAGGAAGGAAAGTAAAAATTCATTTGCAATTTCAATAGTTTTGATTTTATGAGTAGTATATAAAACAATGATCAAAGTGTTTCTTTCTTTGATAGCAATGTAAAGTAATCTCTTAATCTAATTTTAAATCTCATTCACTTCTTTCTTATAAAACTATTAACAACTAACTCTAGACTTGGCTGCTTTACTTTAAGCTACGATCTCTTACATCGGTGAGACTTGCACTCACAATCTTCCAAGTACTGAAGTTATATTGCTGAAAGTGTCGAGTTTTGAATAATTTTTGAGACCTTATCCTGTCCAAGGAATTTTGTTTTCATGTTTTACTCTGAGTACTCTTTAAATCATGTTTTTAAGTTATTTGGTTCAATTTTGTAATTTTTCTGTAGTAGATGTAAGATTTTAACTATCTTCTATTAAGATGTTTGTTTTAATTTGTAGTTTTTTGGTAGTAGATATTAGATTTTATTGCTGTTCAAGTTATTGTTGTTCAAGTTATTGTGACATTTAAGTGACATTTTATGTAGGAGATTTTAGATTTGACAACTTCTCTGTCTGTTGAAGATGTTTGTTTCAATTTGTGACTTTTCTGTAGTAGATTTTAGATTTTAACTATTTTTCTGTTAAGATGTGTTTCAAATTTTGTAGTTCTTATCTGTAGTAGACGTAAAATGTTAGATATTGTTCAATTTCGAGCCAAAGGTAAAGCCATTAGGCATTTTGAAGGGCTCACATAGCATACAGGAACCTTATTGATAACAGGACTGCTAGTCCTGACTAGGACACCTGTTATAAACATGAATAATAATAATAATAATAATAAGGACTACTTTTATCATTGATCCATTGGTTTGCAAGACCTTGAATATTTCGTAAAGCTATTTTTGATAATGCAAAGAAAAAAGTCTTCCTTAGTGTTTCTGTTACCGACATTTATTTTATCTTTATTTATTACACAAAAATTTATCTTATCATTTCCAATATTTTATTTATTAAATATTTATTCATGTAATAAATTGTTTTCAGAAATATTCAATGAAATAATGATGCTTATTCTAGTCTGCATTTGATTTTTAGTAAAATGTTTCTGTCTACTGTAACTCAACATTTTAAAAAATGAATTTGAAGTAAAAAAGCCACATGTCAATTTTTTACTGTAAGTTGACAATTATTTTTGAAGCAAAAAGGCCGTATGTCAAAAACTGGCTATAATTCTCTTAATTACATCAAAAATGGAACAAGCTTGTAAAGTTTCTAAAAATAATCCTTATAATATACATTAAATGATAAGAACAGCTTTTATTATCTTAGGGTCATTCAAATATTTTATATTCAAATCTTCAGACTCAATTTTCTCAAAACTAAGAAAATTGACTTACGGCTCTCTTGCTTTCAAGCAACGATTTATTCTCGGTTTTAATCATGTACTTTTTACTGAGTATGTTGATTTCCGAACAACGAGAAGCAGCCGCCAAGGCTAATAGAGTTGCCAGTTTTTTTGACAAAAGTTTAATAGGTAAATCAGAATTATCTGGCAGACAAATCATGTAATCCAGAACTTTCTGAACATCCCAGACAAATACATAACGTGGTTTGGGGGGTCTAAGATTAAATGTTCCTGAGAGGAGAGAACAGACCATGGGGTGTTTGCCTACATTAAATCCGTCAATCTTTTCATGATAAGCCGAAATAGCAGAGCGATAACAATTTATTGTCCTGTATTCTCGCCCCTTTTCAAAAATTTCAGATAGAAAATTGCATATTTCATTCACACCACATCGAATGGGATCAATTTCCTGTTTACGACACCAGCCAAGCCAGATTCCCCAGGACGATTGGTAAGAAGAAACTGTGCCTGGGCGTCTGCAATTTGTGATAATTTTTGCAGCTGATTCTGATAAGCCTTTTGACACCAAGGAAGACCTGAAAGTGTCCACGCCGAGAGTTGGAGTTGACCCTGAATCACTAGGGGATGGAATTCCCCTGCTGGATTGCTTAGAAGATTCTGTTGTTTTGGCAACAGAATTGGGTTTCTTACAGACGTTTGCAGCAACATTGAATACGACGGTTGTGTCTGCCACGTGGGAACAATTAACAACATTTTTCTTACCCGATCCCTGCACAACTTTTGGATTACTCTGCCTATGAGGGAGAATGGTGGGAACGCATATGGAAGAAGGTTTGTCCAGCTGTGTTGAAACGCATCCACCTTTTTGCAGTTCGGTCGGGTCTCCATGAGATGTAACCATAAATGACAACAGAAACCAGTCAGGAAGTAGTAGATAAAAACGACAAATCCTTTGACAAATCCATGTATTTACATTGACTAGCTTTCGGAGGAGTCTCCCTCCATGCTCACGTCTACTGTTATATAAAATTTTTTTACACGTTTCAGTTTAAATAAGTTACAATACCGTGTCAAATTAAATAAGTTACAATACCGTGTCAAATTAGATATTCTAGAATAATTCTAAAGGCATTGATTGGATGGCTCTATTGAGAGAAGGTTTATCACGGTTTATCAAAAGGCTCTCCATCAAAGTTAATCTGAAGTCATTACTTTCGGAACAAAGAATAGAGAAATCGTCTAGTGATGGAGAGTGATTGCAAACTAAGAAATGGTCCTTAATGGCTGTCGTATTGTACAAGCTAGCCTTGAGTTGAGTAGATATTGTCGGATTTCCAAACTGTGAATTGTTTTCGCTTCAGTTCAGCTCTCTGACAGCGCCATGTTGAATCCGTACTGAGTCCAATCTGCCGTGAGCCGACACAAGTAAATAAACCGTAAATATAATAAACTAAGATGGCGGCATGTGAAGCCGCGTATCCAACAACTTCAACCTTGAGTAGGACGAGTGATTAAGAAATAAAAACAACAAAAATTGAAACAAATGACTACCAACATTTAGAGTTGCCTGTTCTTCGTTGTGTATTTTACAGAACAGAATATCAAACAGGCGAACGATGGTTGACTTGAAATTTTCAGCCTAAGTCCAGAACGATAAGAGAACTTGGTTCGCCAAAAGTTTTCAAAATTAGACCATAAGCATGTATTTTGATGGGTTTGTTATTGGTCTGTATTGGTATTTTGCTGTTCCAACATTTTTGAATTTGAAAATTTTTTATGCAGGCTTAAATGTAAATATTTCAGTTAAAAAAGTTAAGTAGAACGGAAGTTATGAAAGGTCAGTAGTTTCAAAAATTGGACAAAAGATGCCAACACTTGTCTATTTTTATGCAAAAAGTTTGTCAGGGGTATAAGCATTTAAACAAACATCTTCTAAACATCAACTAAACTATTTACATCTGAAATATAGGAACCGTACATATTATCTAAAATTAGTAGCATTAAAACCTCAAATATGGAGTAGAAATTCCATGCTAAATGGTAAAAGCAAACGACTCTTTCTAAATTGTGGTGCGCACTCAATTTGATTTATTCGGGGCATATTGGATTTTGCGTAGCCAAGATTTTTTTTTTAATTAGTCGCTCAATACAAGGTTTAAAACCACTAATGTGTATTGAGGTACAAGGAGGAAAGGTGACGATGGACATTACATTTAAAGTGTTGAAGATTATAATGAGAAGGAAAAACAGACTGGGGTAAAGAATTCCAGAGAGTGGAGGAGCTAGGAATGAAACTTTGTTGGTAAAAATTCTTTGATGATTTTGGGATGCTGACAGTGTGATCATGGCAATTAGATGAATATCTTGTGTTTCGCTTGAAAGTTTTTAATGCAGGGATGAGAGAAGAGAGCTCAGTTGAACATTTTCCGTAAAAGTATTTATAAAAGAGGCAAAGAGATGCCACAGATCTGCGATGGGAGAGTGTGTCAAGTTTACTTGCAAGTTCATCACCTACAGCATTACATATTCTTTTCTGGATACGATTTAAAAGAATCAGAGGGTGCACCACCCCAGATATGGCAACAATACTCAATACAAGGTCGAATAGTAGATTTATAGAGGTAAAGAATGGCATCAGCGCTGAGGTATGCTCTTGCACGAAGAAGGGAGCCCACCTTCATCGAGGCTGACTTAGCGATTGCCTCAATGTAGGAGCGCCAGGAGAAGTCCTGTGAAAAAGTGATGCCGAGGAGACGAAAGGAGTTGTTTTCTTCCAACTGGGTGCCATTCATGGAAATTGACGGTAAAAAGGGTTCTTTAGTATGATTTACAGATAGAAGTTTCGTTTTTGTGGAATTGAATGTGACCAGCTATTTCTCTCCCCACTCAACTATAGATTGGAGATCAAACTCAATTTCGCCTGCCATTTCTACCTGGCTGAACAAATCTGATTTTGGAGTACAGGAAAAGATGGTTGAATCATCAGCATAGATGGTAAGCTTGGAAATAATGTCATCAGGCAGATCATTGATGAAAAGAAGAAAAAGGGTTGGCCCAAGGACAGAACCTTGGGGAATACCTGCATTGATGGAATGTGTCGATGATGATTCCCCGTCTAAAACAACCTTAAGCCTACGATTACCAAGGAAGGAACGAATCATCTCATAAAAGAGACCCTTAACTCCATATGCAGCAAGCTTTTTCAAAAGACCAGTATGCCATACTTTATCAAATGTCTTGGATATGTCAAGAGCAACAGCTCTTGCCTCCCCAGATTTATCTAATGCAGTGTAAATTCTATCAGTTATCACTGTAAGGAGGTCAGCAGTTGAGCGTTGGGAGCGAAAGCCATATTGAGAATCTGAGAAGAAGTTATTAGATTCAAGGTGATTAACAAGAGCATTATTGATAAAGGCCTCAAAAATTTTACTCATAACTGGTAGGAGACTAATGGGTCTGTAATTTCGTGGATTAGATCAATCACCATAATTTTTAAAGACTGGAATTGCAGAGGCAAACTGCCAAGATGAAGGAAAGCAAGATTCAGCTATGCACTTGTTATATAGACGAGAAAGTACAGGAGATAATTCAGGTGCACACTTTTGAAATAGGATGACAGGAATTCCATCAGGGCCAGTAGCCTTAGAAGCATCAAGATTTGAAATGATGGAAGATATTTTAGCTAGTGTGATAAAGCAGCTATCCAGTACTTTATTAGTCCTCAAGGGAAATTCCGGAACAGCATGGTCAGAGTCATCAAGAGTAGAGTTAGTACAGAAAATATTAGAGAAGAGTTCAGCTTTATCCTTAGATGATGATAAAACCTCTTGACCATTGAAAATGGGAGGAATGGATAACCTTTTATTGTTGGTGACACTTTTAATGATGCGCCAAAAATCTCGAGAGCCAATTTTTTGTGAAGAGATAGGATTACGAGTTTCTTGTTGATATGTAGACTTTGCATTATTAATGACAGACTAGCCGCCAAGGCGGCGTCGCTCGCCGCCCATGTCCACCTGCTCTGTATCACTGTATCAATAAACGTCAAATTTCCTTATAAACGGATCGTACAACCAGAAGCAGATTCGAAGTCACAACCTCTGGTAAAACCAATCTTTTATCAGTGTAACAACACACTCAAAACATATAGAGAGAAAACTTCAACTTTTTATTAGCTTTTGTTTTAAAAAAGTTACGCGCTCTAACATGGGTGCTATCAAACGTAAGGGGGGAAATGGTTTCTCTTCTTAAAAAGATCACACGGGAGGAGAGAAGAAAAGGCACGTGCTAAATGAATCAAGTGAATAAAAAAAAACGTTCGATCTGATATAAAATAAAATAGATTAAAAGAAATCGATTAAAGACAACTATTATGACAAAAGCAAAAAAATATTTTGTTTTATGATACTCTGTTTTTACCTACAGGTTTTTAAGCATTTTGATTACTCGAAAAAAAAGTTCACCCGTCTCAGACAGTCAGGCAAGGATACGTTAGGATACACTGGCAAACCGAGATGCTACCACGTTCTGCCACGGCTGCTTTTTGTCCAAAATGTTTTATCAGTTAGTTTCTTTGTATTTAGTTGATGTATTGTTTTCAAAGCCAAGTCAACGTGAAATATAAAACTAACAAAATAATAAAAACGAAACGTTATTCCTATTAGTTCATCAGCCAAAAAAAGTCACGTTCGATTGGGGTTGCAATGTATTTGCTTCGAACTCACGTCGCACACAAAAAAAGAAATAATTTCGCTCACAACTTAATCTACCATTTTGCGTGACTTACAAACAAACAAACAAACAAACAAACAGACAGACAGAATCGGCTATTAATATATAGATGGACAATAGGTGAGGTTATTTCTTCAATAACTGGTTTCAGGAATTTTACAGGAACTTGGTCATGTCCAGTAGAACAATCATTTCGTATACTAAGGAGAATTTACTTAACTTCAGCATAGTTGGTATGTTTTATAATAAAGGAACTGTCATTTTTGTCCTTTGGTAAACTCTCTAAAAACTTCTGTTGGTCAAAAGATTCGTTTTGTTTTTTACAAAGGTTTGAAGCAAGAGTGCTGTAGTATTTATTAAAGTCATTTGGATTAATCTTAATACGTTTCTTTGGTGGATTAATTATATGGTGAAAAGGTATGAAGTATCTTATTATAATAATCCGCGATTGTGTGTCACACTTTTATTTTAGAGAGTGATATATTTACTTTTTTCCACGGTCAAAACCTTCTTATTTTTTCCCTTTTCGTCGTAAAACCACGTAGAGGTGAGAGACACTTTTTTTAAAGGGGAAGTTCGGTCTAATTTTTCATTTTTTATTTTTTCGTTTTAACTTGTTGTGCTTAGAAAAGTTAGAAAAAACCTTTTTGAATTTTTGAAAATGCTCTTTTCGTTCAAAAGTTATTCATTCTTTTAGATGCTGAAAAACCAGTTTTTTCACTTATAATATAGTTTAAAGAGATGTTCATTATGAATGATAAAATGACGTCACGCCGTGCAGAAAAAACATTTTACGTGAAGAAAGTTTATTAACGAAACTTCATTCATTAAAAAAACTCACTAGTAATACATGGTTTTATTTTTATTTTCTTGATTCGAAAAATGCCAAGTTGCTCTGCGATAGGTTGTACAAATCGGCCCACAAATTGTTCTTTTACATTTCACCAAATTCCAAGTCAAAGGAAACGACCAGAACTTCGAAAAAGATGGCTTTCCAACATAAAGAGAAGTGGAACGCTGCCAAAAGACTCAGGGTTTTATATCTGTTCCCAACATTTTGAAGAAAGTTGTTTTGAAAGAGATTTGAAGGTAAGATGTTTAAATTATATATCGCATAAAAATCTTCTCAAACATTGCATTGATTTAGGAGGTTGTCTTGATTTCATCAGTTGGCTTATAGTTTTTTCGTTTATTAAAAAGATAAAACGTTTTTCAAAGATGACTGAAAAAAGTTGAAAATTCTTTGCATTTTTTGCTTTTCTTGTATAGGCAGAGCTTTTCTATAAAAAAGAAGGAGCCAAAATGTTGAAAGATGATGCAGTTCCAACATTATTTGCGTTCAGTAAACCAGCACCAAAACGAAAGTCATCGATTGCAAGAAGTGAAAGGATCGAAAAAAGGAAGGTAAGTAATCGAATAATGTGACGGTATCTCTAGACCTCAATTTCGCATAAACTGATAAAAATGAATAGCTTTCCCAACCTCGAACCCAGGGTCTCTTGCCTTCTCGATATACGGATATATGTCGCTATCCTTATATATATCGAAAAGGCCAGAGAGCCTGGGTTCAAGGTTGTAGCTTTCCCAGCAATGAGAAAGTAATGCTTTTTTCAGTTACTAGATGAAGTCTTAGTGGAGATGTCTGAGACAATCGAAGAGGAATCAACCAAACATGCCAGTACACAAACTGAGGAAACGGAAGTGTGTCTGAAAAAGACAAGGATGGTAAACAAAGGGACCCAATATGATGAAGATGATGCAATGCTAACAACTGATTCTACCGACACAAAGTTGAAAGTAAAGATGCCCTTTAAAACAACGAAAAAAAACAGATATTCCGATGCCAACAAAATTGATTTACATTTGAACGACGAAGTCACCGAAGAACACACTGAAAGTGACGTTGATATCAATAACGAGCATGACACTTCCTTTCATCTCAGTCAAGCAGAAGAAAGTGATGAATCAGAAGAAAGTGACGAAAGAGACAATGAAATTGACACTAACTGTGATGCATCATTTGTGCCTGATAATCAGTCAATTTATTTGGTTTTTTGGACATCTCTTCTTGAGTTGTTAAACATTTGCTTTCGTTGCAAAGCTCCAGCCATCATCACAAACGTTCGGCAGCAAGGTGTCATGATAGAAGTTTCACTTCGTTGCATTAACCACCATTTATCTTTTTGGTGTTCAACACCTCTTATCAATAGAATGTCTAAAGGAAATTTGACAATTTCTGCTGCTCTTCTTTACTCGGGTAACACGTTTTCCAGAATCCAAGAGATGATGAAGATTTGCGGAGTTGGATTTATTGGTCGGACGTGTTATCATGAAATTCAAAAGAAGATCCTTTTTCCGGTTGTCAACCATATTTATTCTACCAACCGCAAAAAAACAGCTTCATAATAGTAATGGTGAAGACGGATTGGATTTGGTTGGAGACGGGAGATGTGATTCGCCTGGCTTCAATGCAAAATATGGCACATACACCGTCATGGACGTGAGTACTAATGCAATACTCGATTTCTCTGTTGTCCATGTCGGAACAGTTGCTAACTCATCGCACATGGAAAAGCAAGGTCTTTTGGATTGCTTTAATTCGCTTGAAAGGGAAAACATGAAATTAAAAGGACTTACTACAGATAGACACGTCCAAATAAAAGCCTACATGAAAAAAACCCGCCCTGATATCAGACATCAGTTTGATGTATGGCACGTCGCTAAAAATATTAAGAAAAAACTTATAAAACTTGCAAGTAAAAAAGATTGTGGATCTTTGAGAAGCTGGATAAGCTCTATAGTAAACCACTTTTGGTGGAGTTGTGCTAGCTGCGAAGGAGATCCCGTTCTTCTTACAGAAAAGTGGTTGAGCTTGCTTTACCATATCATCAATAGGCACACCTGGGAAGATGCTATCAAATATAAAAGTTGCGGACACTCTAGGTTGTCAAAGCGAGATCAGCGAGAGAAGTTATGCCTTATTGAAGGATCACCGGCATATGTAGTCTTGGAAAGTGTTGTGAAGGAAAAACATCTTCTTGCGGATCTGGGTCATCTCACTGACTTCAAACATACTGGACAAATTGAGGTGTATCATTCATTGTATAACAAGTTTTGTCCCAAACGACTACATTTTAGTTGGAACGGCATGGTTGCACGGAGCCAACTTGCAGTCATGGACTACAATTGTGGAGTAAACTGCCAGCAAGCCATGACAAAAGAAAGTCAACTTCGTTTTAAGCAGAGCTTCTCTAAAGTGACACAATCTTGGGTTGTCAAAAGCATCTCAGAAAAAAAGGATAAGAAATATTTACTGGAACTTATGAACGAAACAATAAAATGCAAATCACATAATATTTTTCACGAGCTCCCAAGACAACCTGACAACGTACCGAGATATTTATCTTCAAAAGAAAAACCGAATAAGGAGGAAGCAATACAAAACAAACGCACACGATTTTCTATGTAAATAGTTGTAAATATGAACTTCAATAACGTTTTTTTCAGTTTCCGTATTATTAATATTACTTACGAATTTTTACAATGAGGACAAACATTTATGTGAAAAATTTACACCTTTATCAATATGTCTCCTCAACGAGAACTGGTTCTACTGAACGCTGTTGATCTTCCGTTTTACTTTCCATGAACGGCACATAAATCCCATTTTTCTCTGGGAAGGTGTTCCTGATCGCCCATAAAGCACATGATGGAATAACTTTACGTATCCCTTTACCAAGTCTATTGTGTATCCACCAGGTGTATTGTTTATATGCTGCAAATGTCAATGTTCTAAAGCAATAACATTTTCATATTTATAATTTAGATGAAGGGAGATGATTATTAAACAGAAACCTAAAATTAAACATTCTTGTTGTTTATGATCATTCGATCACCTCGCAGATTGTTCAACGCACTCAAAGCTGTTTCCAAAACAGGTTTTGACAGACATACCAATCTAAATGCTTCTGTGATGGCAATACACGTTCCTCCTGAATAAAGATATGATTTTCAGTCTTACTAGGCAGCTGTTCCTTCTAAAATCATTCTGATAAACCGTATTTTTACCTTCAAACAAACTGTCTGGAATTTCATTAGTGTCTCTACAGCACAAACTTTCCGTGTAGGTATACATTGGTTTGCAGAACTTTCCACAAAGACACCAATCAACATTTCCTATACGTGAAACTTGCTGGTCTTCATCATTTTCATTTTCCTCTTCATCGCTACTACTGCTGATACTTCCGACTTCTCTCCGTGGTTCAAAATCAAATGGTTTAAGTTTGCTTATATCAGGAATGTCGTCCAAAAATTCATCATTTTCATCTGAAGAGCTATTTGTTTCGGCCATACTTTTCACGTGTGAAACGATTTTTTAAAAACACTTTATTTTTGATAAAACTTTTTTTCTCTCAAACATGCTTTCTGCACTGAGTGACGTCACACGCTGAACAGATTAAAAATCTTATTTTTTTCAAAAGAAAGACATGACGAAAAAACGTTTTTTGAAAAAAATAAATGAATAAGATTATTATATTTTGAAATTTTTGTATGGAATAAAGTATTTTAGTTTAAAAAAAATTAGGGCGAACTTCCCCTTTAATGTTACGTAATATAAGTGTGACGTTTCTTTTGGGATACCAACGCAATGCGCATCATACCTGGTAGAAGCCGAGAGACACTTCTTAAAGTTACGTAATCAGTATACATGTGTACATGATAGGTCATCTAAGAGTGCCGTTCTTTCGGGAAACCTATACAATGCGCATTTATTTTGATTGTTTTGATTGTTTTGATTGACATGAATGCTTTTTGACCAATCAAAATTGGTTTCCAGAATCGCGCAAGCTATAGCAACCAATTCGTTCAGAACGTAAACAAACTAATTTTTAATTTTCCAGTTAAGGACGCTTGCGAAACATACAAAATTGCGAAATATACATTGTTTGTATTATCAAAAGCGATAGATCAGGTAAACCGTTTGTTTGAAATTTTAAAATAGGCTACTTACTGGCTAATATATGATGGTTTTTTATTTAATTAGATCATTCTGTTTGTTGTGGTTGCTGCCCTGTTGATCGTTTGTTGATTTGTTTATACGTACAAAATATACGTCAACGAGGTGAGATCTCTGAAAATGGTAAACTTTACGGTGGTTTATCCTTTCCCAAGAGCTGTTTATCCTTTGTTTATGTTTACAACCTATTACTCTTTCTGTCTTCTAACACTTTTTCTATTTGCATTCCAGGTTCGTTTTTTGTACGTTAGTTGAAAAGACATTAGTTTTTAGATAGAGAGGTTTGTTGAAGATTATTATCACAGTTTCGACTATTTTATTTTGTATTAGTAAGTTTGATTCTGCTTATGCCTAGATTTGTGCTGTTTATTCACAGTTGGTAGCTATTTCTTTCTTTTTTTGTTATTAGTGTTTCTGAACTGTGATGTTTAATATAAGAGGCACTAATATTATTCCTGGCTTCCAAGCAGTTTTTTGAAATGGCCAGTTTGTCCTCCAGCCACCTGATCAGCAGCAAATGCGCTCTGTTATTCAGCGTCGGCATGCACTTGAGGATGTGGCTGAGGCAAGGCGCCAACAGCTTCAGCAAAACATTAATATCCAGCCACCAGATATTCAGGCAGATAATGAACGTCTGAGAGTCAATGGTGCGGAAAGACAAGCTCAGCATCGTCAAGTAGAAGGTAATGAGCGGAGATTAGCTCGGCGAAATGCAAATGTTCGTCGCATGAGGGCTAGGCCGGATGTTCAACGAAATGCTGTTCCACCCTTGCATCGTGCTGCTCGACAAGCCAAATGCCTGAGTTACATTATCTTGGTGCCATGGACAAGGTCTGTCAGTATTGTGGTGCCAGGATGTTTGCAGACGAAACTAATTTTAAGTGTTGTCGCAATGGTAAAGTTCATTTAGATAACATTTATTATCCTAATGACCTTAAAGCTCTTTTAGTAGGTGATAACAACCAAGCAAAGAACTTTCAAGAAAATATTCAAAAGTTCAACAGTTCGGTTGCTTTTGCTTCCATGGGTGCGAAATTGGCTGTGCCGCCAGGTCGTGGTCCACCAGTTTTTCGTATCAATGGCCAGGTATGTCACCGAACAGGTAATTTACACCCACCACCGGGTGTTCCTCCATCATATGGTCAACTATATATTTATGATGGTATGGATGCTTTCAACGAGCGAATGGCAAGACCAGAAAATCAAGGTTCCTCCCCTGAAGTCATTCAAGCTTTGCAAGATATCATTTTAAGAGAGAGTCCATATGCAGCTGCATATAAACACATGGGTGAGGTAGAGGCGGAGGAATTGCAACTCGCAAATGAACAGAATCGTCACCCATCTGAGGTAAGTGCAAATTGATTGTTATACTTCAATGATCTTTTTCAACTGCTTTTGATAATTTGCTATTGATTTTCAGGTAAGAATGCACTTGAGAAGTGGGGGTGACCGCCGCCGATATAATCTACCTCATCATGATGAAGTAGCAGCTGTTTTTGTTGGTGAAGATGGTGCACCACCATTAGCTCGAGACATTGTTGTTTACCCTCGAGATAGACCATTGCAGGATTTGCCTGCGCAATCACCTAATATCGATCCAATGGTGTATCCTATATTTTTTCCAAGAGGAGAGTTGGGTTGGAGTTCCGACATTCCTCATGTAGCAGAATATGCAGTAGGTCAGCAACGTCGCACAACCATGCTGCAATATTACACATTTAGGTTTGCCTTTAGAGATGCGTTTAGCCCCATCTTAAAAGGTAAAAGATTACTTCAACAATATGCCGTGGATGGCTATTGTAAAGTTGAAGCTAATCGTTTGCATTTCATACGGATGAACCAGGCAGCTCTTCGGGTTGAACAATATCAAGGCCTTATTGATCATCTTGCCAATGTTGCGGAAAATCGTGGCCTTCATGCAGGCAGACCAGTAATTCTACCTTCTTCATTTCAGGGTGGTCCAAGAGCCATGCTACAAAATTATCAAGATGCTACGGCTATGGTCACTAAAATGGGAAAACCAGATTTGTTTTGCACTTTCACGTGCAATCCCAAATGGCGAGAAATTACAGAAAATTTGGATAATGAGCCAGCACATTATCGACCTGACTTGGTTGCACGTGTTTTTAATTTGAAATTGAAATCACTCTTAGAGGATATTACTAAAAATGGTGTTTTGGGGAAATCCATTTCACACCTGTATGTTATTGAGTTTCAGAAACGTTCTTTACCTCATGCACATATTCTTATCCATTTAGCTCAAGAGGACAAACTGCAGAATGCTGATGATATTGACAGCTTAAATTCTGCTGAAATACCAGATCCTGAACTTGAACCAGAGCTACATAACATCATCAGATCATGTATGATTCATGGTCCCTGTGGGAATGCAAATCCTAATTCAGTCTGCATGGGAGATGATGGCAACTGTACCAAGAATTTTCCAAAGCCATTCTGTGATGCAACCCAAATGAATGCAAATGGGTATCCAATGTATCGCAGACGCAATGATGGTCATACAGTGAGGGTCAAAAACGTGGACTTGGATAATCAATGGGTTGTACCATACTGCCCGTGGTTGTCAAAAAAATACAATGCTCACATAAATTTGGAAGCATATACCACGATAAAAAGTGTGAAATATCTCTTTAAATACGTTTACAAAGGACATGATCGTGCTAATGTTGAGATTAATGAATGTCTGGAGCATGACGAAATTATAACATTTCTAGATGCTCGATATGTTAGTGCACCGGAAGCATTGTGGAGAATTTTCGAGTTCTCCATGAATGATAAATCTCACACTATCAAACGATTAGCTGTTCATTTACCTAATTGTCATCAGGTTTATTTTAGAGCTGGTGAGGAAGAGGCAGCTGCTGAAGGGGCATTGAAAGATAGTCACCTAACAGCATGGTTTAAGCTGAATGTGGAAGATCCTGATGCTCGACAGTTTCTTTATTCAGATATTCCATATCATTATGTCTTTCATGACAAACAGAAAAAATGGCAAAAACGAAAAAAAACATTCAAACCGATTGTCGCTCGGTTATACAATGCCCGTCCATCAGGAGGAGAACGTTTTTTCCTTCGGGTTTTGTTGCTGCATGTTTCAGGTGCCACATCATTCAAATATCTGCGTACTTTCAATGGAGTGGTTTACGACACATTCCGAGAAGCGTGTATTGCCAGAGGTCTTCTTCAAGATGATGAAGAGTGGCATAACACATTGGAAGAGGCGTCAACATTTCAAATGCCCCAACAGATGAGACAGTTGTTTGTCACGATTTTGACACACTGCGAACCCTCCAATCCCCTTGAGTTCTGGAATACATTCAAGGAGCATCTGTGTGAGGACTATACTTGAACATTAGCTCTTGCTCAAGCAGAACAAAGGGTTTTGGGTTATATTGATAATGTCCTCAAACAATTCGGTATGTCCTTAACTCAATTTAATCTTCCAGAGTTGGTTCAACAGATCCCCGAGGAAGAAGTGGATGTAAATGTTTACATTGACAGGGCACTGCAGGTAAGGCCTCAGCTTAATGAACAGCAGGTAGCTGTGGCTGATGCAATTTTGTCTGCTGTTTCAAATGTGCGTGATGGTTTAGCACAACTTGAAACATTGTTTTATCTGGATGGACCAGCTGGCACAGGTAAAACTTTTACATATAACTATGTTATTGCAGAATGTAGAGCCAGAGGTTGGAAAGTTGCAACTGCTGCATATACAGGTATTGCGGCCACCTTACTCTCTGGTGGATGTACATTGCATTCATTATTTCGTTTGCCTGTTCCTGTTTTAGAAAACAGCGTATGTAAGATAGCCCCGACATCTAAACATGCAGAATACCTTTGGAGTATTGACCTGTTTCTGATTGATGAAGCTACAATGGTGTCTACGCACATTTTTCATGCTATCGACAGATTACTACGTGATATCTGTGGTAGTGATGCAGTTTTCGGTGGAAAGGTACTTTTGTGGGGCGGAAATTTTCGTCGGTGTTTGCCAGTTGTGAAGAAAGCAAAACCAACTGATGTTATTGAAGTTTGCTTCACAAGTTCTGCTTTGTGGGCATCAGTGGTAAAGTACTCACTTACCGAGAACATGAGAGCCAGGCCGGAAAAACAAGAATTCTGTACGTGGCTATTACAACTTGGTAATGGTGAACTGCCAACAAAACAAAATGAACCTGCTAAAGGCTCAGTGGAAATCCCTGATTGGTGCGTTGTTCCCCAAAACACTTCTATTATATCGGTGATGTATGACGGATTGGAACTTCACAAATATGCCGCCACAGCTATTTTGACAGCAACAAACGAGCAATCGTTAATCATTAACAATGAGGTGTTGGACAGATTGCCAGGAAATGCAGTTTGTTATTACAGTGCTGATGAGGTGGTATGTGACGATGAAGACGAGCGGCAAAATTATCCGCTTGATTTTTTAAATAGCATCACCCTGTCAGGTATGCCTCCTCATTGTTTGAAGCTTAAAGTTGGGGCTATTATTATGCTCTTGAGGAACCTTAATTTCAGGAAGGGTCTCTGTAATGGCACACGCTTGATTATCCGTGAACTGTCAGGCAATTTTATTAAAGCTGAAGTTTTGACAGGGTCAGCAGTTGGAGAAATCATTTTCATACCTAGGGTTGAACTGTCACCTTCAGATACAGGTATGCCTTTTATATTGAAACGCAGACAATTGCCTATCCGTTTGGCCTACTCTTTCACTATTAACAAGAGCCAAGGTCAAACATTAAATAAAATTGGTTTGTTTTTGCAGAGTCCGTGTTTTTCTCACGGTCAGCTATATGTCGCATGTTCCAGGGCAAAGGCATTTGATAACGTGAAGATCAAAGTTGCTGCTACTGGGAAACAAGGTTATATCAATGGAAAGATGTATACTCAAAATGTTGTCTTTCCGCAAGTATTACAGTAACTTAATTCTGCATATCTTTTCTTTCATCTTTTCATATCCACAAAAGTATTGTATTGTTGAGTGAGTTAAAAAATACCGGAAATGAAAACACTGCTTTTCCGGTGAGCATTTTGATATCCTCACTCATTTGGAGAGTGACTATCATTGCAGTTGTCTAAAAGCGGCTTTTCGGCTAAGTTGGTATACCAACTCTGTGACATTGTGTTGCTCAACTGTAGTGGTGGATTGAGTGGTGCTATTTTGTTAAATCACTGACAATTACTTTGTGGTAGTGCTGAAAATAGATGATATGCTTTTATAGTTACTGAACTATTTTACCTAAAAAACATTTTGTTTCTGTACATTTGTTTTTTTAGGTGGAGTACAAGTCCCATTGACTTACGTTCACATCGTGTACTCTGTTACCATGGGTTGTGCATGCTTTTTATCAATTCACCGGAAACCGATATCATCTTACTTTGGTTTTTTAGAGTCTACTATGAGATAGTGCTTGCATGCACAATTCATGAACCAAAAGTCAGGGCATTCATCCTGTTGTCTTTTGGAAGTGTAATCCTTAGGGTTTTTTTTTATTTTAGTGAATTAATAATAATACGAAAATTTATAAAAATGGCTGAGTCAGCACAAAATGGTAATAACTTTTCTGCTTTTTTCATTTTGAAATAAGAATGAAATATGATTTTGTCATATTATGATTTTTGTTTTATTTTAGTTTCTAAAAGCTCAGTTGTGGATAGTAAGTATTTAGTTTTTTTCATCATATTTGGGATTAATGAAGAGGTTATTAAATGTCTTCGTTATTTTAGTTGAAGTTTACGGTGAAGAAGATGGTGGTAAGTTATCAAATGAAACTGTTAATATTATACAAAAAATAAAGGGTTGTTTATTTAAAACTACTTTCTTTTATATTTTAGTTTGTGATATATCCAAGAAAGGTAAAAGGACTTATTCATAAATACCAGAATGTCATCAATGTAGTAATTAGGTTGTTAATACTTTTCCTTTCCTTTCAGAGGAAGAGGATTTATTAAAAGAAGGTAAGTTCTTATATTCTTTTTGCTGTTTTTTGTATATCACTGTTAATCTATTCTAATGTCGTTCTATTTCATTCATAGATAAGGAGAATAGCGCGAATGGTGGTAGTTTTACATTTTCCTTCTTAACATGCATTTTCCTTCTTCAATAGGTGTAGTATTTACACTGTTTGTCTTTTATGTTATAGGGCAGTTAGTCCAACTGAATGGCCAGAGTAAGCGTTTATTTTCACTAATACACTAATACACTAATACATTTTTTATTATTATTTTCATTTTATCTTTCTGTTTAGAATCACAAGAGACCACGCGTTGTAAGTTGTGAAGTTTTTCGTATAAGCCATACTATTTGGATTTTATTATCTTAACTAATCCTTAACTTCCTAACATTTTATTATAGTGACACGACAAGACTTCATGCAATACAGGAAGGCCAATCCTGGCTACAAGTCCAGGAGGGCCTTCCAAGTATGGAAAAAAAAGGGGGGGGCGTGACCGGGAGGGTTACGTCCCCCCACAAAAAAAAAATCAAAAAAACAAAAAAAAAAATACATTATGAGATGAAGTATAAGGGGTCAGTTCTCACTGTTTTTGAGTGAGGGCTGATCCCTTATACGGTATGGAGTTACCATACACTCAGGTTCAGTTTTCATTAAAATTAGTTTTAAAATGTCTATAATCAAATTCTCGAAATGAAAAATAATCAAGTGAACTGAACCAACAAATTAAATTTAGACCGTGAATGGCTGATTAGGGCCCACTTACTTAAGCTTCCGAATAGTGTTTCTAATTTGTGTTTTAGGGAATAATGGGTTGTTTAATCAGTCATTTGCGGTCAAGTGTATGGTAATTCCATACCATAGTTTATTTTAGTTTATATTTTAGTTTATTTAGTTTGTTATTGTAGTTTATTTAGTTAGAAAATATGTTGTTACTAGTATCCCGTGTAAAAAAATTTTTACAGGTTTTAGTTATGAAAATGACGTCTCAAAAATGGTGTTGAAAAATTAATTTACAAAATGATAAACAGAAAGTGAATCAATGTTGAAGTCACTCCTTCGTGTCAATGACGCGGACCATAAAAATGCCACTTATTTTCTTAGAAGTTCTAGATACGCGCTGTGCATCCGCTATTTTCACTCTCTAAAATATGTTGCATCCCGTGTAAAGTTTTTTTTACGGGTTTTGATTTTAAAAATGACGTCTCAAAAAATGGCTACCAAAATTTTAATCACAGAACGATGTTGGGAAAGTACATCCATCTGATCTGAAAAATACAGTAACCGCTACCGAGATGTCGGCGATCAAACATCACAGCCCTGTTTACCAATGTTGTGGACCCTCAAAAATGTAGTTCTCGAGATATCTTCCGAAAAGCGCCTTGTTTGATTCGCGATGCAATTCAATTCCTCGTGATTAAAAAATGTAACGTCAAAATGGAAAAAAGTACTCCTCACCCTTTTAATTAAAACTCTTTAGGTATTCCAGCTAAAGCATTTTTACGTGTTCATTATCAACACTGCACCTCTGAACGTAAACATCTTCTTACTTGGAAGATTTGAAACACATAAAAAATACTCATTATAAGCCCTTTCACAATACGATAAAGAAATAAATTGTGCGTACATGAAAACAACAGAAAGACTGAAATGACCGTGACTGTTCATGGAACCCGTAACGTAAACAGAAGCGAAACACGTAAGTCGTAAACGTGTCAAAATATGAATTATGAACAAATTTATACCTTCTAGTGATTTTCTTTTTACGAAGCTAAGATCGGATACCAATATAGAATATTGTTCTTCACCAACCCAGAACGTCATCATTTAAAACCATCATATTCATTTCTTCAATCGTGTATTATTGTTTTTGTCTCTGTCTTCCCTAAAGGAAAAGTAATGATGCAGAAACCCTGTTCATACTATAAGAAAAACAAAACAAAACACGGTTCCCCGTGATGAAAATACTTAACGTCAATATATAATAGGGAAAAAAACACTTCTCACTCTTTTAATTAAAAATCTCTAGGTATTCCGGTTAAAGCATTTTTAGTTCGACACTGGAGTTATGAACAGAAAAACTTTTTAATCAGCAGATCTGAAACACATCAAAATATTCATAATAAATCTTTCACGATACGATATATGCAAATATATTAATTGTGCGTACAGGTAAACAACAAAAAGATTAAAATCGCTGTAACTGTTCATGGAATCCATACCCCAATGTAAATAAAAGCCAAACGCGAAAGTCGTAAAAGTGTCAAAATGTGAATTGTAAACAATTGCGATTTTCTTTACGAACCCAGAACGTCATGATTAAAAACCATGATTATCTCTTCAATCGCGTATTATTTGAAAAGTAATGACGCAGAAACCCTATTAATACTATAAGAAAAAAAAACAAAAAAAAAACAAAGAAGTTCTAAAGCGTACTTACCCTAAAAACATTGATAAATCTTTGTGCAAAACTTTCGTTGTTGTCTATTGTTTCTTGATCTCGCGAATAATCAAAACATTTGAAACGATTAAATGCAATGCAATGTTTTCTCCTTATACTAATCGTAGAAAAACATTAACTGCCGTGGTCTGACACACCATTATGAAGAAGTGACCGCAAAAACGACCCGAAATTTTAGAGAGTGAAAGCGTGAAAAAAGCAGATGCACAGCGCGTATTAGGATATAGATATACGGATTAATCTTTATTTAGTCGTTAAAAATCACTTGCGAATCTTATTCTATAAGAAGTCTGTTGTTATCTAAATGAGAGTTTAGGTAGAGTTGGAATAAAAGTTGTTACATACTTCCTTTGATCTTTATTTCACTATCTTTTGTGAAATGACATTACAGGTTATGGTTTAAGAGAAATTTGAGAGATTACTATTCCTTAAAGTGTAGTTCATTTAGTTTATTGAGGATAAAGAGGTTATTGTCTGTGTTAAAAATAATGAATGGAATATGCTGATGTCAGCAGAAATAGAACAATTGAGCGAAATGTAAATGAATAAATAAATCTTTCCTAACTGACAAAATTGACTAACTTTATTCATTATCTTTAACTTATATTTATTCAGATTCTTTAGATTTATAGTGTAGTATTGAGGTCAACTTGGTGTTGGTAGTTCATGGGAAAAACCTTTCCTGACAGTATCCTATGGATAACCATATCTACTATAGTCTAGATAGCATTGTCAAGGTAATTGTGAAAGTTTAGTTGGAAGATATATTGTCGGCTGCACATTTCGGATTTTAAATTCAACCTTAACTTTATTTTTTTTTTTTTAGATTCTTTGGTTTCGCTTACAAATGATGTGTCATCAATTTTTAAAAATGCACTTTACAAAAGATCAGATAATTCCAACTGCATGCGTACGTAGATGCAATGCACTCACTATTCACCGAGAATTATTATTTCCAAGAATAAATGGATTAAACCAAAAAACGCATTGGAAGACCGTTAACGAAGTCGATATACACTTTTAAAAAAGTGATTAAAGATAACCTTTATTTGGTTTATTTATTTATTTATTTGTTTATGCTATCTTTGTAGTATTGTCAACACTTTTTCATTAGAATTTATGTTTCTGCTGAACATCCTATGACATTTTTTGCTCACCCTTATAGTCAGCATTTCCGAAATTAAAACCCCGTACAAAATTTTTATCCGTGTTAAAACCATCCCATGCATTTTTCGTAGCGAAACGATCCCATACATTTTTTTGATCAGTTTTTCGAGCTCTACAACATGGTTACATTTTCGGTTAGGTGACTGACGGAGGTGAATTTTGGATTTTCTCTCAGCTTTTTGACTTGATCGTTTTTGTAAGATGAAATATTGTGTGATACGGTATCTAAAGATTTATCGATATAATCAGTTTTGTGAAAAGGTAGTGTAGATAAAGTGCATAAGTGACAAGTCCACATTGGTACTGATTTAACAGTGTAGCTTTTTTTTTTGGGTCTTTGAAATATTTAGACATGATATGTGGGTAAAGCCGGATTTCCACTTACACATTTTGATACGCGTATTGTATGAAAATTTAACATCTGATTGGCCAGATTGTTTGATCTTGATACGTTTCGGTACGATACGTCAAAAGTTAAAATGAATTCAACTTTTTCAATTCAATACGCGTATCCAAACTTTTTTAAACAAAGGAATAATTATGAATAATTATCTCGAGAACCAATCAATGAACTAAAAATGATTCTGGCTGATACGCGTATCAAAATGCGTAAGTGGAAATCCGGCTTAAGCGGGTTTTCCAATTAAAAAAATGATACGCGTGCCAGCACAAAATACACATATCGGGATACGATACGTAGTCACCTTCAATTTCCATAAGTGGGAGTTTTGGCGCGTATCTTAAAAATTGTAAACAAACATGGCCAGGATTATTAGCAGACGAACAATTCTTCCTCTGTTGCTGCGGCGACGTTTGTCAAGGAAATAGAGGTTCTGGGTCCGGAAACTGTTTTTAGATAGAAAAGCGAAAGGAGAATATTATCTTTTGGTTCAGGATTTGAGATTGCACGATGAAGAATATTTCTTCAGGTATTTCAGAATGATCCCACAGCAACTTGAAGTTCTTCTATCAAAAGTAGGACCACGCATCTTAAAGTCATCTAGAAGGGAATCCATAGGTCCTAGTGAAAGACTTTGCGTCACTTTACGATATCTTACAACTGGTGACGCACAGACAACAATTGCCGCAAATTATCGTATAAGTCCAACCACTATTGGCAGAATAATTGACGAAACCTGTGCAGAAATTTGGAATGCACTTCTTGATGAATATATCGCTCCTCCAAAGTCAATTCAAGATTGGAAAAAGATTGCTGACGACTTTGAAATGATTTGGAATTTCCCGCATTGCATTGGTGCTTTGGACGGCAAACATGTTCCTTGTATTTTAATTATAAAAAACGTTTTCTATTGTTTTAATGGCTATTTGTGACGCCAACTACTCGTTCACTATGTTTGATATCGGTGACATTGGTCGAAACAGTGATGGAGGCGTATTTGCAAACAGTAGAATGGGCGAAGCATTTATGAATGGCAAACTTAATGTTCCAGAGCCAGAAAAACTTGCGAATACAAATGTATATTCCCTGTATGTTTTGGTTGGTGATGAGGCATTTCCTCTTAGAGAAAATCTCATGAAACCATACCCAAAGGAGGCATTGGGTCTCGCAGAAAGAATTTATAACTATCAACTTTCAAGAGCGCGTAGAACTATAGAGAATGCATTTGGAATGGCTGCCTCAAGATTTCGTGTTTTTCAACGACCAATACACGCAAGGATTCACGTCGTTAAAAACATCACTAAAGCAGTAATAGCTTTACATAATTTCTTAATGGATGGGAAGATATTTGCCTCGCAAAATTCAAAGTATTGTCCAAGTGGTTACGCTGATACTTCCACCCAATTGGGAGAATGGAGAAACGAAATTGGAGATGTTAATGCTCTGCAGTCCATGAGAAGACAGGGATCGAATTATTATTCAAAGGATGCCAAAGTCATACGTGAAAGATATCGTGACTATTTTACTTCTAGTGATGGAGAAGTAGACTGGCAGTGGGCTATGGTGACTAGTGCATAAAGTTATGCAGAACTTTCATAATTCTTAAACAAAATATGAAAAACAATTTATGATTACTCATCATCTTCATAGTCTAAAAAAATTTGTAAAATTTTAACTTTGACTTCTTTCTTTTGCCTTTTTGTAAGTTCACGAAAATTGTTTTTTTGTTCCGAAGAAGATTTAATTTAACAAACTATGAAAAATTAGTGAGTTTCACTTGATCTGTCAATAACTTCTATTGTTAAAAATAGAATGTGCGCACATGTAATAGTACATGTACATATTCTTTTTAAATTCAGAACGTCAATTGAAATTCTTTTAAGAAAAATACTCACTTTCGACATCATTCACTAATTTCATCTCGCGATAGTTATGTGTTAATAAATTATAATACAAATACAATGTGAACATTTTTTTAGTAGAACGGAAAAGTTATAGTTTAAGTTCATTAAAAAGAATCGTTTTGTTTTTCGTTAAACTATTATGCTCACTACCTCTAAAATGTACGACGATTTTTCCAAACACGTTCGTATGCTTTACTTTCGGAAGACGTTTGCTTTTTTCACCAGATAGAAATAAAACAATTTAAACATTTAAAATTAATGAAGATATTCATGCTAGTGAAGTAGAAAGGTATTTCTTTAAGTTCTTTTCTTAAAAAAGTCACTACGACAAAGAGCATTTTCATGGGTCTCCTTTTTAAAATAACAACAGTTAGACAAAAAGGGAGAAATGTAAATTTTTCTTTTACATGCATAGCAATTGTGCATAATGAATGATTGCTTTACCTGGATGTTGTAAAGCAGCTGATATTCTTCTCCATGCTTCAGATTTTTTATGTTTATCCTTATGAAGTTTAGAAGAAATATCCCAAATACTGGGATACTTTCTGACTTCTTCAATAAGGTTCATTAGAAGTTCAGTATTATCAGTACCATTTCTTTCTCCTTGTTCTTCCTTTGCCTCCTCCTCCTGCAGGTGTTGATCCCCTTCTTCAACGTCTTCAAGTTCGTTGTTATCGTTTGTTATCGTTTGCGTGGATGGTTCTCCTTGAAAGTTCGGAAGATTATAAAACAGGGTTTGCTGATTTGCAGCTGTTAAAAGATTGATAAGTGCACGAGCTTGTTGTTGTTGACTTTCCGCCATTGTGGTCTCCTTTCTCCAACGCTGAGTTTGCAAAAATATCAGATAAGAACACTGATTGGTTGATTTATCAAGTATCACGCCGTACTACGTCAAAAAGTTGGATCGATGTCTACTTTTTTTGTGCATGCAATTCATTTTCAGATACGCGTATTTCAAAATTTTTATGAAGTGCGCATGCCCATTGATACGGTCCGTGCTGATACGCGTATCTTATTATAATAATCCGCAATCGTGTGCAACACATTTAACTTGGTAAGTGTGAAAAAAGACTGGGGACGAAATGTTTCTATGAAAAATTCAATACGGCATCTTTAGAAAGTGAGTAACTGAGTGTACTGTGTGCACATCCACGATTAGTATATGCTCCTCCGTTTGGTTCTTTTTTGGTTTCGCACTGAAAATCTGCCGAAAAACGTCAATGGAGAAGCGCGAGCAATGCAATGTTCTTTGTTCGAAATTGGTTAACGATCATTTTGTAGCAGTAAAAACAAAAAACTTCACGAACACGAAGATAGTTTTTTTTAAAACGAAGATCTTTAATTTTAGTGTTTTAGTCGTTTTCGGAGAAAGATCGTATGGTAAAGAGTGAATTAACAAGTGTGAGTAAATTCACGGAAGAACTGAATCAAAAATCAAAGTTTTGAGACTGTTTTCGTCTTTTTCCATTTAATTCATTTTTGACTGTTTGGTAGGCTGGAACTATACTCATGATAATTTAATAACTTTTTCTATGTTTGCTTTCCGATTTGGATAAGAAATCAAGTTTGTGTTTTGTTTTATTTTGCTTTCCTTTTTTGTTTGTGTGTATGTGTAGCATTTTGTTTATTATGATATGGTTTTCATTGCTCATGGAAATCTTCTTTTTTTTAGTTTAAAATAATTACGAAAGAATTTAACAAGTCTAAATGCTTGAGTTTTTTGGTAAAGAACAGACTATTAAAATAACGAATGGTATCGAATCTTAGTGGATAAAAAAGCAACATTAGCAGGTATAATTCTGCATATCATTTAGTTTTTATTCTTCTTCAAACATATCTTTTATTTCTTTTTTGACTGTTTGGTAGGCTGAAGCTAAACTCATGATCTTTTAATAAATATTCCCTGTTCCTACCCATATGTTCACTTCAAGTTTGCGTTCGTTCTTTTTGTTTGCTTTTGTTTGTGCGTATATGTAGCTAAATATGTTTTTATGATTAATAGAAATCTTCTTTTTTAGGTAAAATTAATTATGAAAGAATAAATAAATTCGACATTGTAATATGAAGGGTGTTTGGTAAAGAACTGACTAATGAAATAACGAATGCTATCGAATCTTATTGGAGTAAAGAAGCAACGTTAGCAGGTATAATTCCCTTTATCATTCATATTTCCTTTGGCGTTTTTCTTTTTCACTACACGCCAAGCCAAGTGTTAATGCTTCTTCGGTAGAGCATTTTCTATGTAAGAAGATTTCATCATTCAGCAAGTTTTATATTCATATATCTGTATATTTCAAATTCATGTTTAAATTGACTTTGTATGTATATTTCTTCTTTATTTTTCAAGGTTCTTGGAGTTAAGTACTGCTTTGGTCAGTCTGAGGCACATACTAACCTGTCACTCCTAGTTTTTCACTTGTTTCAACTCTTATAATTCTTTGCTTCGTTGATTTGGCAGGCGTTGATTCATTCAATTCTCTTTTGATTACTTACATCTTGTTTTAAAGTTTACACGATTATGTAATTTTAATTTATAGTAGGTCCACATCAGTCTATGACTGCCTTGTAAGTAACGACCTTCTTGACCAAA
The DNA here is from genome assembly GCA_027922465.2 of Turritopsis dohrnii. NCBI lineage: Eukaryota > Metazoa > Cnidaria > Hydrozoa > Anthoathecata > Oceaniidae > Turritopsis > Turritopsis dohrnii. The sequence continues at coordinate 332,130 of BQMF02000149.1, read as the reverse complement.
TAAATAAATAAATAAATAGCTGCAGTTCAAGATAAAGGCAACCGTTTTAGATGATAACAAATTGCCTGTCACTATCACAATTTCTAATGAGTCATTTTGCATGTTTGGGGCAATTTTGGTAAACAAACCAACTACTAAAACAGAAAGAGAGGTGGCCTTTCTCGCAGACACGTATTCAGAACTTATATATGATACTCACAATCATGTTGTGATTAGCATCCATAAAAAACTTTAATTGAGTCATAACATAGGTTTTACAATTGTTTTATGCTAAAAGAAACTTTGAATTGCGAGTTTATTTTATGCCTTTGACAGATACAGTATGTGTTGTTATTATTTTTCTGTTAATTCAGTATACATTGTTTATTCTTGCTTAGTTGTTATTTTACTTAAAGGCTTGTGTCCGTGCAGCTTTGATTAGCTTTTTTTAAAAATCATTTTGTTAAGTTGTCTTCTGTTTAGCATTTAAGGAATATAAGGCTTAAAACTGATTGTTTGTTTATGTCTTAATATAGAAGGCAGTTGTCACATTTACTTTTTTTATCTTAACTGATTGAAAACTTTGTTTATTAACTCTGAACCTTATCATTTTGTATTTACCTTAAGTGGAGAAGTTTTGGCGCAAAATGCCAAAATGCACCAAAATAAATCTGCAACAAAATTACTTTTTTGTGAGCTGTGCCAAATAAATCTTTTCTACAAAAGACATAAAAATAGCCTAAAATTAGTGTAAATTTTGACCAAGAAGTCCAAATTTCTCCAAATTTGAAATAATGAACTGTCGCTGTTGTGTCGAAACTCTGGTAAGTCATCTCTTGGTGAGGGTACAACTCAAAAACTTAGTTACTGGTGTGAGGCCGGCTGATAGTTAGGAACCTGAACTTTTTTGGTAGCGCTTAAGAGAGGCTGTTCCATCAGCAGCTGTAAAATATCAGGACATTTGTTGTGCCATGTCACGCATGGAGGGTTTCCCAGCAAATGTGTCTGGTGTGCTTTGTTGAGGCCACACCCTGAGCCTTCTGTTACGGCAGAAGGTTTATTGATGAACCAACACTATTGACACAATCAGACTTTTTGCAAGTACATGTTATGTTTGTTCCTTTTATTTAATTTCTCTATCTAAACTTCCCTTATGAAATGGTTAATCAAAGAAAAAACACAAAAAAACCAGCTTCAAAACCCAATTCGATTAACCCGGCCCCACTGAACATATCTTTCACAAATGTCCGTGGTTTTCATACAAATTTCTCTCACATTCATGCTTTCATTTCTAACAACTCTCCTGACATCCTTGCAATTTCAGAGACTAATCTGAATTCCAATATTGACACAGAAAATGATTTTCTCTTTCAAGGTTATCTTCCACTACGTCATAAGGACTCTAAAACCCACATGCATGGCCTTGGTGTATACCTTCGAGACAATTTACCTATAACTTGTGTGAGTGATCTGGAGGATCCTGATTTGCCATACATGTGCTTTCGTCTTTCGTTGCTCCATTCAACAAGCTATCTGTTCTTTCTTTATCGATCTCCATCATCCCAAGACTGTTCTGTTATAGACTCTATATCTGAAAGTATTGACAAGGCCCTATCAATTCATCACAGTGCCAACATATTTGTTTTTGGTGACTTCAATGTTCATCATGAAAAATGGCTCAAATTCTCAAATGGAATCTCTCACTCAGGAATTCATACTCTAAATTTTGCCCTATCTCAATCTCTTCACCAAATCATTGACTTCCCTACTTGCTTTCCTGATCGTGATGTTCAATCTCCATCTCTGCTTGATCTCTTTTTAACATCAAATCCTGATATCTGTAAAGCATCTAGTGAAGCTCCTCTTGGCAATTCTGACCATGGCGTAGTTTCTGTCTTAACATATCTTAATTGCAAAGCTGCTTCTGAATCTCCTTTTCATCGCACTCTCTTCAGTTATGAACGTGGTAAATGGGATAATTTTCGAGACTTTCTTCGCGATGTCCCCTGGTCCAATGTGTTTTCAAATCCAGCTGAAAAATGTGCAGAGGAAGTTACACCTTGGCTTACATCTGGTATTGAAGCATTTATCCCCAGTAGAAAATTTCGTGTTAAACCTCACTCCTCTCCCTGGTTCTCACCTGCTTGTGCTGCAGCAATTGCTCACAGAAATCTTTACTTTCATCACTATCAACGTGAGAAGTCTTCTCATAATAAGGTTCTTTTCAACCAAGCACGAAATCACTGCAAATCTATATATTAATAGCCGATTCTCTGTCTGTCTGTCTGTTTGTTTGTAAGTCACGCAAAATGGTAGATTGAGTTGTGAGCGAAATTATTTCTTTTTTTGTGTGCGACGTGAGTTCGAAGCAAATACATTGCAACCCCAATCGAACGTGACTTTTTTCGACTGATGAACTAATAGGAATAACGTTTCGTTTTTATTATTATTGTTAGTTTTATATTCCACGTTGACTTGGCTTTGAAAACAATACATCAACTAAATACAAAGAAACTAACTGATTAAAAGTTTTGGACATAAAAGCAGCAGTGGCAGCATGTGCGGTTTACCAGTGTATTCTAACGTATCCTTGCCTGACTGTCTGAGACAGGTGAACGTTTTTTCAAGAATTCAGAATGTTTAAAAAGCGATAGGTAAAAAAAGAGTATCATGATACAAAATATTTATTTTTGCTGTTGTGTTAATTTCTTTTAATCGACTTCTTTTAATCTATTTTAATCAGATTTAGCATGTGCCTTTTTTTCTCTTCTCCCGTGTGATATTTTTAAAAAGAGAAACCATTTCCCCCTTACGTTTGATAGCACCCATGTTAAGAGTGCGTAACTTTTTTAAAAGAAAAGTTAATAAAAAATTGAAGTTTTCTCTCTATACGTTTTGAGCGTATTGTTACGCTGATAAAAGATTGATTTTACCAGAGGTTGTGACTTCGAATCTGCTTCTGGTTGAACACAAGTTGTACGAGCCGTTTATAAGGAAATTTTACGTTTATTGATACAGTGATACAGAGCAGGTGGACATGGGCGGCAAGCGACGCCGCCTTGGCGGCTAGTCTGTCATTAATAATGCAAAGTCTACATATCAACAAGAAACTCGTAATCGTATCTCTTCACAAAAAATTGGCTCTCGAGATTTTTGGCGCATCATTAAAAGTGTCACCAACAATAAAAGGTTATCCATTCCTCCCATTTTCAATGGTCAAGAGGTTTTATCATCATCTAAGGATAAAGCTGAACTCTTCTCTAATATTTTCTGTACTAACTCTACTCTTGATGACTCTGACCATGCTGTTCCGGAATTTCCCTTGAGGACTAATAAAGTACTGGATAGCTGCTTTATCACACTAGCTAAAATATCTTCCATCATTTCAAATCTTGATGCTTCTAAGGCTACTGGCCCTGATGGAATTCCTGTCATCCTATTTCAAAAGTGTGCACCTGAATTATCTCCTGTACTTTCTCGTCTATATAACAAGTGCATAGCTGAATCTTGCTTTCCTTCATCTTGGCAGTTTGCCTCTGCAATTCCAGTCTTTAAAAATTATGGTGATTGATCTAATCCACGAAATTACAGACCCATTAGTCTCCTACCAGTTATGAGTAAAATTTTTGAGGCCTTTATCAATAATGCTCTTGTTAATCACCTTGAATCTAATAACTTCTTCTCAGATTCTCAATATGGCTTTCGCTCCCAACGCTCAACTGCTGACCTCCTTACAGTGATAACTGATAGAATTTACACTGCATTAGATAAATCTGGGGAGGCAAGAGCTGTTGCTCTTGACATATCCAAGACATTTGATAAAGTATGGAATACTGGTCTTTTGAAAAAGCTTGCTGCATATGGAGTTAAGGGTCTCTTTTATGAGATGATTCGTTCCATCCTTGGTAATCATAGGCTTAAGGTTGTTTTAGACGGGGAATCATCATCGACACATTCCATCAATGCAGGTGTTCCCCAAGGTTCTGTCCTTGGGCCAACCCTTTTTCTTCTTTTCATCAATGATCTGCCTGATGACATTATTTCCAAGCTTACCATCTATGCTGATGATTCAACCATCTTTTCCTGTACTCCAAAATCAGATTTGTTCAGCCAGGTAGAAATGGCAGGCGAAATTGAGTTTGATCTCCAATCTATAGTTGAGTGGGGAGAGAAATAGCTGGTCACATTCAATTCCACAAAAACGAAACTTCTATCTGTAAATCATACTAAAGAACCCTTTTTACCGTCAATTTCCATGAATGGCACCCAGTTGGAAGAAAACAACTCCTTTCGTCTCCTCGGCATCACTTTTTCACAGGACTTCTCCTGGCGCTCCTACATTGAGGCAATCGCTAAGTCAGCCTCGATGAAGGTGGGCTCCCTTCTTCGTGCAAGAGCATACCTCAGCGCTGATGCCATTCTTTACCTCTATAAATCTACTATTCGACCTTGTATTGAGTATTGTTGCCATATCTGGGGTGGTGCACCCTCTGATTCTTTTAAATCGTATCCAGAAAAGAATATGTAATGCTGTAGGTGATGAACTTGCAAGTAAACTTGACACACTCTCCCATCGCAGATCTGTGGCATCTCTTTGCCTCTTTTATAAATACTTTTACGGAAAATGTTCAACTGAGCTCTCTTCTCTCATCCCTGCATTAAAAACTTTCAAGCGAAACACAAGATATTCATCTAATTGCCATGATCACACTGTCAGCATCCCAAAATCATCAAAGAATTTTTACCAACAAAGTTTCATTCCTCGCTCCTCCACTCTCTGGAATTCTTTACCCCAGTCTGTTTTTCCTTCTCATTATAATCTTCAACACTTTAAATGTAATGTCCATCGTCACCTTTCCTCCTTGTACCTCAATACACATTAGTGGTTTTAAACCTTGTATTGAGCGACTAATTAAAAAAAAATCTTGGCTACGCAAAATCCAATATGCCCCGAATAAATCAAATTGAGTGCGCACCACAATTTAGAAAGAGTCGTTTGCTTTTACCATTTAGCATGGAATTTCTACTCCATATTTGAGGTTTTAATGCTACTAATTTTAGATAATATGTACGGTTCCTATATTTCAGATGTAAATAGTTTAGTTGATGTTTAGAAGATGTTTGTTTAAATGCTTATACCCCTGACAAACTTTTTGCATAAAAATAGACAAGTGTTGGCATCTTTTGTCCAATTTTTGAAACTACTGACCTTTCATAACTTCCGTTCTACTTAACTTTTTTAACTGAAATATTTACATTTAAGCCTGCATAAAAAATTTTCAAATTCAAAAATGTTGGAACAGCAAAATACCAATACAGACCAATAACAAACCCATCAAAATACGTGCTTATGGTCTAATTTTGAAAACTTTTGGCAAACCAAGTTCTCTTATCGTTCTGGACTTAGGCTGAAAATTTCAAGTCAACCATCGTTCGCCTGTTTGATATTCTGTTCTGTAAAATACACAACGAAGAACAGGCAACTCTAAATGTTGGTAGTCATTTGTTTCAATTTTTGTTGTTTTTATTTCTTAATCACTCGTCCTACTCAAGGTTGAAGTTGTTGGATACCCGGCTTCACATGCCGCCATCTTAGTTTATTATATTTACGGTTTATTTACTTGTGTCGGCTCACGGCAGATTGGACTCAGTACGGATTCAACATGGTGCTGTCAGAGAGCTGAACTGAAGCGAAAACAATTCACAGTTTGGAAATCCGACAATATCTACTCAACTACAACAAAAATACTCGTCCCTATTGCGTTAAAAGTTAGCGCAGATAAGTTTATCAATTTACTTTTAAGTATTTCCACCCGTTCACATTAATTTTAATCATGATGGGAGAGAACTCGAACCTTATCTCTCCTCCGAAGCTTGATCTCACAGTAAATCGATATGCATCATTCAAGGCATGGAAGAAGAGATGGAACGACTATGCCATCAACACGGAGCTGGCGAAAAAACCAGCTGCCTATCAATGTGCTAACACATTGTGTTATAACATATAACACAAAAGTTATATGAGTCACTGAATATAGAGACAGAGGCAGTCAACAAAATAATTGCCCAAATTGAGCAGTTTGCCCGAGGGATTATAAATGAAACCTTGGAGCGGCATATGTTTAACAAGCGCGATCAACACGGAGGCAAAACTTTCAACTAAGGAAAAACTGCAACTTTTGCGCGACTTGTCATGACAGACTCGTGCAGGACCGCGTTGTGGCCGAGGTATGCAATAGCGTGCTGCATAAGAAGTTATTGGCGGAAACTAAATTAACATTGAAACACGCTGAGGAGCAAGCACAAGCAGGTACAGAAACTTTGAAAGAAGCAAAAATAATGACCAATCCTGACATCACTGAGATAAATAAAATAACCACTTTGCAGGCGGTATATCAACAACCACACAAATATATGATACGCGGACAGAACCGAAACCAACCAAATCGTAATGCCCTTGAACTATTGTGCAAATTCTGCAACCGAAAACATCCTTGTGGGGCTCGGAACTGTCCTGCTTTGGGTAAAACATGCATTCAATGTAATAAACGCAATCATTTCAATGGCAGTAGCGTTTGCCTAAAGTCAGTAAACAACGTTAAGAATATGGACTTTGATGAGGACATTGGTGCGCTTTTTCTTGGAAACATATGCGATACAGAGACAGACAGCATTTCCTGGGAGATCGAACTTGAAACAAAGAGATTCCCTATTCGTTTTAAGATACCTTAAGTGTACAAAATTTAGCTGTGACTAAAATTTAGCGAATCGCTAAATTTTTTCAAAAAACTTTTTTTAGCATGTATTAAATTTAGCGATTTTAATCTTATGAGATTTTTCGCGTGTATTAAATTTAGCAATTTTTAGCAAAATCCTTTTTTTTCAAAACGGTTGAAATACGAAATAATACACTGATTATGCTTTGAACACAACTAACAATAATGTTTATTTATCAATAATGGCCCTAAAAAACAAATATAAATTTAATAAGTTTAAAACCTCGAAAAGAGACCACTGATGAGGATCAGGATGCTGAAGATGATTGTATAGGACTAGGATTTTTTAAAATAAAAATCACATTTTCACAATGAAATTATCCTTTCTCTTTAATTTTTGAAATTTTAGCGATTTTGGAGTTTTTTTGACATTTTTAGCGTGTTTTAAATTTAGCGATTTTTATCTTATGAGATTTTTTGCGAGTACTAAATTTAGGGATTTTTAGCAAAAAAAATCACTAAATTTAGTACTCGCTAAATTTTAGTCACCGCTAAATTTTGTACACTTAAGGTAGATACCGGCGCTGACGTCACGGTAATTTCTACAGAAGACCTTTTCAAACTAAACATCACTCAAGACCAACTCAAGAGAATGACAAAGAGGTTAGCAGGCCCTGCGAAACACTAGCTGAACTGTATAGGATATACTTATATAGACTTCCAATGGGGAGATGCAAATAGCAGAGAAATAGTATATGTATGCAAAAACATTTCCAGAGCACTGTTGGGAAAGCCAGCCATCAATCACTTAAAAACCGCGGAACAATTTACATGCAATAACGTAACATCACAGGCAGACCACACATTTATCCGTGAATATCCAGAAGTCTTCAACGGGTTAGGTGAATTTAAAGGTGAACCAGTACATATCGCGAAATGTCACTCCGTACCGTATCTCTACCCCACAGCACATCCCAGTACCATTATTCGAGGTCGTTAAGGAGGAAATTAAGCGTATGGAGGGACTGGGAGTCATAAAGAAGATTGAGCAACCTACCGAATGGTGTCATCCAGTTGTAGTGGTGATGAAGCGAAACAATAAAATTCGCTTTTGTATAGATTTAACAAAATTAAATGTGGGAATAGAACGCAAGTTATACCAACTAGAGTCGGAGGAGGAAACATTAGCACGTATTGGTGATGAAGCTGTCGTTATGACTAAACTCGACGCCAACTCAGGCAGCTACCTCTAGACGAAGAATCCCAAGCACTCACTACTTTCATAGCACCCATAGGGAGATTTTGTTGCACACGTGACCGTCCAGACTTAGTACGAAGCAAGAGATATTTAATAAACACATTGACCATATTATCGGGGGACTACCAGGTATAGCCAAGAAAATATTACCACTGAAAGAATATAATGTAATTTTTGTTAGTTTTCTTGAAATGTATACTATCAATGTAATGTACAATTTATTATTATTATTATTAATTAATATTTATACAGGTTGACTTCGTCAGTAAATATGTACATATATACAAAATATATACAAAATACTGTTATAAATGAAGGACCTGTTTAACATAAAGAACAAAAGAGAGATAAAAGAAAAACAAAATCGAATTGAGAAAAAATCGAAGCGCAATGAAATTGACTAGACAATTTATTAAATTGATTGATTGCTTATTGAGATAGATTATAGTAGACTTAAAATTTCTCAAAGTATAGACTCAATCAAAACTAAATTTTTTTATTGAAGATTTGAATTTATTAAAAATGTTTTCCTGTCTGATTTCAATGTCGAGTTTGTTGAATATAACTGCCCCTTGATAGTATGACAGTTTTTTCCCCGTTTCAGTTTTAACTTTAGGTAAGCGTAACATGCAGTTATTATTTCGTGTTGCAATTTCATGGGAGCAGATTGTATAGTTTCCTGTTTGCTCGTTGTAAAAGTTCTTAATATCTTTGTATACATCTACCGCGACTCCACGTTTCAGCTGAGTTGTCAAACTTGACCAAGCATTACACTTGGGGCTACGGATGATTTGCTTTGCTTTACGAAAAATTGATTCGAACTTTCCGGTCCACGTGTTGTGCATGCTGGTGTAAAGAGGATAGCAGTAAAATACGATTGGTTGAATCATTACCAAAAATATTGTTTCAGCAGTTGCTGATGATATCTTATAACGGATTTTTCGTAAGAGATTCAATCGCGAGCGCATCTTTTTGTATGAAGTTTGAAAGTGATCGTTCAGATTTAATCGTTTGCCCAGAACAATACCAAGATATTTATAACTTTCTGGCTGATTAATTACGTTGTTATCTATTTTAATCACAGCTTTACTGATTTCTTTCTTTTTTTTATTGGAAAAGGATATAAATTCCGTTTTTCCAATTTTTGGATTTAAAACCAGACAATTTTCTTCCATCCACTTATTAACTTTATTTGCATCACTATTAACATGGCTTTCAATGAGAGATAAAAATGCATTCGAACAATACAACACTGTATCATCAGCATACATCAAAACTTTGCAATGCATTAACTGGTCGGGCAAATCGTTAATCATTATAACAAACAAAAGAGGTCCCAGAATGGAGCCTTGTGGTACCCCATGTGTTATGAATTCTTTGTTCGAAATGGTACCTGAGTAATTAACAATTTGGGTTCTATTAAAAAGATAATCGCTGATCCAGTTCAATTCGACATCGCATATTCCATAATAAGGAAGTTTCTGGATGAGACACGCGTGATTTACTGTGTCAAAAGCCTTCCGTAGATCCATAAACAAGGCACCAGTAATTTTACCGCTGTCCATAGATTTTCGAATTTCATCTGTAAGTTTGATAACAGCTTGTTTTGTTGATCTATGCTTACGGAAACCATACTGGTGTTGACTTAGTAGATCATTTGATTCAAAGTAATCAGATAGTTGATTGTAGGCGGCTCTTTCGAAAACTTTTGATAAAACGTTTAAAACTGATATAGGTCGGTAGTTATCTACATTTTGTTTGTCGCCAGACTTAAACACAGGAGATATTTTAGCAGTTTTTTCGCAGGTCGGAAATGTTGATGTTTTTAGTCCCCAGTCTATTAGAAAAGCTAACGGTGCGGCTAGTTCGTTCGCTGCATCTTTTATTATCTTGGCTGGAATATCATCTATACCACACGCTTTATTTGCATTTGTCTCTTTTAAGATCTTATTAATCTCTGATACGGTTACAGCTCGAAATTTGAATACGCAGTTTCGAGGGTTGACATGCATAAGATTTTTGCGATGGTTGAAGAATTTCCAGGTTGTGTTGACTAGTGGAAGGCTAAGTATAGTTGAACCAACTTTTGTGAAGAAAGTGCAGAACGCATTCGATATTATATGCTTATCAGATGTTGCAGTGTCATTTATTTTAAAAGTTTTGCTAATCTCATTGCGGTCTTTAGTACTATAGTAGGATTTAAAAAGTTCCCATGCGTTATTGAAATTATTCATTGACAAACAATCTTCCCAAGGGGCATTACGGATATCGTCTTTGAAAGATTCCACGTTATATTTGGAATAATCACGAACTTTAGCGATTCTTGGCTTGTAGCGCTTACAGTTTATTTTGCGGATGTTTCCAACAAGGTTGTGGTCACTAAAGGAATTTGAGTGATTTAGAGTTCCATTATTTTTATTTTTATCCGTAACGCAAATTATGTCGATTGTTGTTTTACTGTTCATGGCTATTCGTGTTGGTGACTTTATAACTTGGTAATAACCATTAGATTTAATTATATTCTTGATTTCAAGATGGTCTTTCGGGGCACTGTAATCACAATTGAAATCTCCGCACATAATAACATCTTTCTTTTCGGCGTTAATTACTGTTAAGAGTTCATTAAAATTGTTTGAAAAGTTCTGATCGATATATTTTGATGAATCCGGGGGTTTATAACAAGAAGAAACTAAAAACGATTTCGAATTTTTGTTCTGAATTTCAACCCAAATAAACTCCAGATTATCACGTTCTAAATCCAATCTACGCTTATACTCAAGGTCATCTCTGATATACATAGAAACACCACCGTGCGGTCCATTGGATCGATCTTTTCTCTCTAGTACATACCCCGGAATATAAAGTTCCGATGATTTTGCAGTACAGCTTGTGTGCGTTTCAGAAAAACCAAAAACACAAATATTATTATTTGTTGACGACAAAAACAACTTTATCCGATCTAATTTCCCATAAATTCCATTGATATTCTGGTGAAGAATTTTGAAACCTCTTTTACTTATGAATTTCTCGATATCAGGATGTAACGTACCGGGTGTAAATTCTGGAAACTCAGGCTTGCAGTTCGAACAGTAAAATAATTCACCTTGTTTCTCAACATAAACATCTGTCAAACATTTCATGTGGAAGGTATCATTACACGAATAACATTTCTCGCTGCTCTGGTTCTTTCTGATGGTCTTAGAACAAGTTGCACATACCTGTTTCACATTTATAACCATAAAAAACAACATAAACAAGATTCCTACAAAACAAGCGTCCGTCCGCATCGACGCCATTTTTAACACGGGACCGGTATTGCGATTTAAAGACCTTATTACTTCAAATGTCCAAATACCAAACTGTGCTCCCTTGCCTCGTTTTGATGTGGTAATTTGATGAAAATTATCAGAAATTGGCCCATAGCAATTTTCAGTTATGAAAAACTTAATATCAAGTAATGTCACAATATAAAAAATCAAAACAAGGTCGGGTTTGATAGTCTGATAACGTGTATTTAAAGATTTGATTTTGTGAATGTGGGATGGAGATAGAAAAGAGAAGGATAACAAAATGCTTTATGAATCAATCATTTCCAGTTCTTTTATGCATAAGTACAGATTCAAAAAAATTCCGACATTCATAGTCACAAAAAAAGCATGAATACAAATGATCTATTATAAAAAAAATAGCTTTTTCGTATGCATAAAGAAACACTAGGAAGTAAAACCAACAAGAAATACATAACAGATATCTTTTAAAGTTTGCCAAAATGTTCAGGTAACTTAACCCAGATATGATGAACAACATTCAGTTTTATGTTGCAAATTTAAATGTCAATCAACAAAACCAAATATATGTATACATAAAACATTCTTGAATTGGTCACATGTTCCTTTCAAATGAACGGTAACCGATTTGAATCAATGTTTCCTGACCACATATGCTGGAAATTTCCAAGATGTCACATTTGTTACTCCTGTCTTGGTACAGCAGTTCCAGTGTACCAGATATTCCACGACTAGTGATTTGTCTCAATTCATAAATTGATATCAATTACTCTTGATAATGCCTTATACATCTGAAATAGTAGAACCAAAAGACAAACTATTAGTACTAGTAATAACATGGTTTCGAGGGTGATTTGGGATTAATAGCCCCTTCAAAATTGCCCGAACTTAGTTAATTATATGGTAAAAAAGGTTGATGATTAAAAGCAGGAATTCAAAGAAATAGACATTCAAATATTGAAATCAACAACTCAAGAAATATTAAACAAATTGAAAATAAATTTATTAAAACATTTGAAAAGTCCATTCAAATTATTTGATTGGTTTACAAAAATTCTGCGATATTTTTTAGCCAACCAAATAATTTGAATGGACTTTTCAAATGTTTTGATAGTGAAATCGATTGTTTCACAAATATCGTACGGCTTTTTTAACCAATAGAAATCTTTGTTTAGATCAGGGTGTACAAAAATCAGGGTTATTACAGATTAATCGCCCCGTTCTCCCCGTATATATATTGAATAGCAAATCAGACAATAATTTTCTGCCATTACAGGTTGGTAATTGTTGTTTACAGTTTTTGTTGTAAAGCAGTTCAGTGAGTTTTGTGAGTGGATTGCATTAGAAATAATAAGAGGGTAAATAAAGCCTAATACGCTACGTTTCCAACTAGCAATAAGAATTCAAAATCTCTAAGGACCAATTAACAAAATTTTGTGGGTGTAAAAGTGGTCTCATTGCAAATGATGTTGTGTTGACTAGTTCGGTTTGTTGTGCGGAAATAATCTCTTTCTTGTGCCAGTGGTTCAAAAAACACAAAAGGCTGAATAAAAATGGCTGAAACATAGTAGCAAAAGGAATGGATAAGAAATATGTATGGATTGTATGGATATTCCTAGCACACACAGCTGTTGAGCACATTGATGGTCAGTCAACAAATAATTTTAGTTAGTGTGCTTTGAAAAGTTTAGAAAACTTACTTCTATCTAGAATATGAGAGATTGTCAAAAAGGTCAACAAACAATATATTCCCATCCACAACTTACATTAATAGCATGAAGGTATTGGTTTCCCAGAAACAAACCTCAAAGCAAAGCAAAGCCTTCCTGGGGGAAGGGGAAAAATGTCTACTTAACTCTAACTAAGAATGACAACTTTGCATTTTGGTAAGCAGTCCATGTACCGTAGAAACGGGAAAATTTGCCTAAAAGCCATACTTTGAAAATTTTTTTGCTCGCGCATTCAAGGTATGATCTGACCGAATTCTACTTGGGAAATCTGATGTAAGTGAGCCAAATTGCACTTTTTGTATGACCCTGTAGGAGGTTTCATCGAGTTACGGCAGCCAAAATGCATCTCTCTGTTAGTATTATCATGACAATATTTGATCTTGCCAAATGAGCTCCAATCCGCTAAAAAGCTACACTCCGCAAAAAGGTCGGTACCCAATTGGTTAAAATAGGTAAGGTCAATCTAGAAAATAGAAACTAGAAACTATCAAAATAAATCTAATCAATTAAGTCGACAATTTATTCTGTTATCAAGAGAGTTGTATACATTCTTTTTACAAAGAAGATAAGCCCAAAAATCTCAGAAATGTTGTGAAAGAAGATCACATTAAGATCATATTAAAAAACTTTACCAAGATAATTCCAATGACATAATAGTCACTTTCCTCTCCAAATACACAAATTCCTCCATCACAATATTTCTCTTTTCTCTGAGGCAATTGGAAGTTTTTCAGCATCTCGACAAGCAAGGCACACAAAATTAGCTGTCCAAGTTTTTGCTTTACCGTTTTTTGTTTTTTTTTAATTTTCATTTTGATGTTGAAGCTGCACATCAATAAGGAGAAAAAAGATGTCTCCTTTCATCTGCTACTCTAGTAGCAATCCGATTTGCAGGATGATGATGGTGATGTTTCCCCTTGCACTTCTCCCTTAAGCAAATTCTATATCCTAGCCTGGAGTCACCCAAGCGTTTTAAATCGTCATAACAAGATGCAGGGACAATCTCAATATCCATTCCCTCTTGCTCAAACCTAGGTATGCCAGCAAAGTCGCCGCGAAGTGGATTTGAGCATGCACATATTTGTTTGTTTGGAAAAGTTGAGGCGAATTCTTTCGCCGTGAAGAAGTAAAAGCCGTTTCTACGTTTTCTCTGCGAAATTACTCGTCATAAAGAATTACCCAATCAGAGATAAATCATTTATGCTGTGTGTGCAAAAATTGCAAAACACATTTTGCGTTCAAGATGGTGTCAAATGAAAATACTTACATGACACAACCAGCACAACTCAACTATTCTCAAGCAGCATTTCAACAACAACAACAAACACAACAACAACAGCTACAAGACACTGATAGCCAGTATGATGTTGAAAAGGTACATTTTATTCTTATTAGCCCTAGTATGTTATGTTGTGGTTATGTAATGAATGAACGATTTTTTGTTTTTTTCCATAGTTAAGTGGTTCTTTTGACAAAGAAAGTTTTATTGAGGTTATAAGGGGACTTCCTTGCCTATGGAACATTAACTTGCCGGAATACAAAGACAGAGTAATGAAGAATAATGCATGGAAACAACTTGCCACCATGTTTAATGAAGAAGGTGAGTGAAAATATATTAACATTGACAGTTATAAAGAATATAGTTCTTTTTCAGCTATACATTCTTATACTCTTCTTATGTATATTCTTGTATACATATAAAGTATATATACATATATACTTTTTAGTGCCTTTTCTCCAAAAGCAATTAAAAAACCTCAAAGATGTCTTGATAAACGTGCAAAACTGACATGGTCAGGAGCTGCTGCATCATTCCTACCGAAATGCAAATTTTTTGAACAGATAGCATTTTTGCATGAAAAGACCGCTAACAAACCATCATGCAGTAACTTATAAGAAATTGAATTAAGTATGTCACCACAAAATTTGCCAGCGCCCAATAGCCCATCATTAGCTGGTTCTTGTGACCTAACAGATGAGATTGCTCAGAAAGCTGCAACTGTTAAAAGATCTGTTAACAAAAGACGGCGATCAGATTCATCTGAACAATCTCAGCTGACACAGTCATTGGTTGAATGTGATAAATCATTAAAGAAAACAATGGATGAAGATAATGATGAAGATTTACTTTACTGCCGCAGCTTAGTTCCAATTTTGAAAAGATTGCCACTTAAAGAGAACAGAAGAGCAAAAATTAGAATTAGTCAACTCTTGTTTGAGATGCAATATGGAGAGGACAATTAAAACTTTTTATGCAACACAATAAATGTTTAACGTAGAACAAGGTTACATTCACATTAAAGAAGGATGAGTATTTAAAGGTTGTCACTTGTGAATATATAGTTTACTAGCCGCCAAGGCAGCGTCTCCCGCCGCCCATGTTCAGTATGCTTCCGTCGCAGAATTCAAATTGTATAAAAGTTTTTTCCAGGCATTAATTTGTTATTACATTCAGAAGATCAAAAACAGAAACAAATAGCAACATGGCTCAGAATATATATTTATATGCAGAAGAGAAAAAACAAATTGATACCTTCCAACTTTTTCTTTTGTTCCAAAGTTACTACTGGACTGCAACCATTAATGAATTTTTGAAATGATAAATAGCCTGTTCTTCCCAAAACCATCAACGTCTTAAAACCATGAGTTTCATTTCTTTATGCTTTTTTTATTACTACCTAAAAGAATAATATTTCAATTATAATACCGAAAACCTAATCATGCTATAAGAATATTGAAATAAATAACAACAAAAAAAGAAAAAAAAATTAAATTCAAGTACGCATTTATCCTGAAAACAAAACTAAGAACAAAAATTTACCCAGAAGATAAAGTCACAAATAAAATCATAATGCCAAAGTGATATACCCAGACATAATACGTAAACGATTAACATAACACAAAATAATGCATAACATGATAAAATATAAACTTAAGAAAAATCCAACCAATAATGCTTATTTTTTGTAGGACAGTTTCATTGCACAGTCATAATTAATGATCTTCTTAAATACATAATCCATTTTAATCTTAAGTAACCCTCTCAACATTATACTTTAACCCATCATGTGCTTTATTTCTATTTTAACAGATGAAAATATTCAAAAAACATAAACAAAAAACCTAATCATACTAGGACGAAATCGAAAGAAAAACAAAACAAACTAAAGTTTATTCCAAAAGCTTGTGGACACTTTACTTTTTTAAACTTTTCTCAGCACCGATTTATGCTATATTCAAAAGTTATACACCGTTGGAAAGCTGAGAAAATGTGGGATATTCTACGCGAAAAAGTTTTTCAAAATTTTCATAAATTGAAGAAGAAAATTGAAGAAGAAAAAAAGGTCGTTTTTTCTAAGGGTGGTACAGGCTTGATTTTTACATAGTTGGAAAGAGGAATCCTTGGCGATTACGATTATGTAATTTTTTTTCAAAAAATTATTTATTTCGAAAGATACAGCAGGGGAAAGTGACCCATGTAAACAACCCAAAAAATGACTTTTTTGAAAAAAACCGAAATATATGAAAACAGTCATATAGTAGAAAGTGTCATTTAGTATTTAATCATCTTCTTTATATGTTGCGTCGTAAAACATTAGCATGAATCTTTTTTTTTAATAAAGCAATTATATTGAAAAGAATTCACATTGTACAAAGCATTATAAATTTTACATTGCTTTTCAAAAGAAGTGCAACAGATCTTCGTTAAGTCCCAGAGGAAATTAAAAATTGTTACAAATTAATTAATAACAGTTACAAATCGTTTTGAATGTAAACAGAAAAAAAGTCTGTTTTCATACCCCCGGTTTTTTTCAAAAAAGTCATTTTTTTGGTTTGTTTACATGGGTCACTTTCCCCTGCTGTATCTTTCGAAATAAATAATTTTTTGAAAAAAAAATTACATAATCGTAATCGCCAAGGATTCCTCTTTCCAACTATATAAAAATCAAGCCTGTACCACCCTTAGAAAAAAACGACCTTTTTTTCTTCTTCAATTTTCTTCTTCAATTTATGAAAATTTTGAAAAACTTTTTCGCGTAGAATATCCCACATTTTCTCAGCTTTCCAACGGTGTATAATTTTTGAATATAGCATAAATCGGTGCTGAGAAAAGTTTAAAAAAGTAAAGTGTCCACAAGCTTTTGGAATAAACTTTAAAAGAAACTTTGAAAATATATTAACCTTAAAGATAATAATTAAAAACGCAAACGTAATGACAGAATTATTATAGGAAAAGAATTTTTAACATATGAAAACATTCACATATGTGGAGCCATTTTTTACTTCAGTTCAAAGCTGCCCTCTGGAAAATTCAAAACACAACAGTAAACATCCCTCTTATCCTTTATTTTTCCACTAATACTAACTGTGTTTTAACTAAATAGATACTATTTTAACTTTGGTTTACCTTTCAATACCAATTCACATCATCATGTTAGTAAACAATATTGATCATATGTTCTTCTGTAGCCATTATCATCACACACTTCTAAACAAATTAATTAAACTCAATTTACTTCCCAGCATACTTTCCTGAAATTCCACTACCATTTTTATACACTGAAAGGCAAAATTAAAGAAAAGGGTTTAATGAGGATAAGAAGTTATCTATCTCAAAAGCAAGCTGATCTTCTCTACTCTGCGTACATAATTTCCCCGTTTAACTACTGCTCCTTGGTGTGGATGTTCTGCAGGAAAAGGGCACATAATTTGATCAATGTAACTCATCACAAGGCCTTGTGTGCAAAGCTAAATACCTTTGCATACTCATTAGATGAGCTACTATTGATGTCCAATAGCATTCACATCCACACCAAGAACCTCCAGCTAATGGTCATCAAGGTATTCAAATCCCTTAATCAACTAAATCCCGAATTTATTGCGGAGTGTAGCTCATTTGGCAAGATCACATATTGTCATCAAACACTAACAGAGAGATGCATTTCGGCTGCCGTAACTGGATGCAACCTCCTACAGGGTCATACAAAAAGTGCGATTTGGCTCACTTACCTTTGATTTTCGGAAATTTTGAGGTAGATAATAATATGGATGATCAAGCTCACAAGTGTTCAGGGTATAGCGTTTAGGCAAAATTGTCGATTTGTACGGTGGCGGTCAAAACAAAGTGGTTGCTTTTTCAGTTAAGTAGACATTTTCCCCCGAGAAATCTCCGAATGCTCCGAAGTTTGTTATGAACTTTCAACTGGGAAACCAGCAATACCTCTTATCCTTTACAATAATATTGTAAGTTAATGAGAATATTGCTTGTCGATACTTTTGAAAATTTAAATTCAGATCAAAGCTTCTGAAAGTGCATCTATTGATGCTCACAAGCTGTGTATCTGTGAGGAATAAAAGATAAAGCTGTTATTTTTTCTCCATATTTATATACTACTATCTTTAAGCCATGTTTATTCAACTTCGTGTTGTATTTTGATCCACCTAACTGTTTTTATTTCCACACACAACACAAAACAAGACATAAAGGTCCAATGATGATGATAAAATCTAATGTAAATGTTTATGTTTATGAGGTGTGTGCAGCAGACACACACCACTATGCCCCATAAAGTTTCATTCATATTACAGGTCCTTTTAGAGATTTATATATCCTTTTTGAATTTTTAATTGCAAGCTTATTATTGTTCATGGGAAATGATTAGCATGTTTCGTATATGATAAACTTTATGCTGACGACAGGTGAAGGGAGAATATGTGGTGTGTGTGTGCAGAAAAAAATGGCTTTGATATTTTCTATGTCTAAATCACTGAGACATCAAAACAGTGTACAGTACATCATCATTCATGGAATTTGTCTATTTAAAAGAGTACAATTGTAGTCACATTTTATGATCAAATTGGACTGCTCAACAACAAAAAATGTAAACAATATATATAATATTTTATCCATTATATACTGTAAAATATTCTCTGATTTGGAATTCAATTGGTCAACTCCATTGTAGTATTTAATACATGTGTCTGGGTGAAATTTTATAAATTCTAGAGAAATAACTGAAGTTAAAATAGCTGCAGCTTCCAAATTTCTTCGTTTGGTTTTCCTCTGAAAAAACTCATTATATAAAAAACAAACATCTGTTCAAAAACTCACTTACTCCTCATGTGTACCTGTTCTTCTATTAATCTAAAATACAATAACAGTAAAAGTTTAGCAATAAACATTGTTATAAAACGTTTCATAATAATAAGAATACCTTCGTGTATACAAAGGTGTGTTTCCTCGTCAAATTCACAACAAAGAAATGAAAGCCGTTAGTAACGACCAAAATTTTTGGAATTTGTGAGCCAATCAAATCAGCGCATTTTAAGAGTTTTCCTTTATTAGCCAATGAAAACGATCAGCGGCGAGAACGCTCTCGCCTCTACGTGGTTTTACAATGAAAAGGGAAAAAATAAGAAGGATTTGACCGTGAATAGAAAACCAAATATGTCACTCTCTAAAATAAAAGTGTGACACACAATCTTGGATTATTATAATAAGATTACACAGTGTACCACAAAAATAGAAGTCTACATATTACCTAGTCCCCACAAAAATTAACATAATATAATTTGTACTGATCCATTAAGAAATTTATAATTAATACTCTTTTTCATAACCATAGTCTATTTTTTGTGATACACAGTGTGTATTTACATCAATTTAATCTGGGCCTTGTGACTCTCTCCAGTTGCCATTCAACAGCACCCTCAGGTGAACAAAAGTAGTCTTTGAAACGATCACGCACTTCTTTTGCCTCCCTTGAATCGTTATTTGATCCAATTTGTGAAAGAGGTTGCAAGCCATCAGTTATATGTTCATTTCTCCATTCACCAGTGTTTTCATCTGTGTCAATGTAAAATGGTGGACAGTAATTGCAATGATCATTCAGATTTGTAGCATTTTTCATTAGGAAGTTGTGAAGAATAACCACAGCTTGTGTGATGAGTATAACATTTTCAATTTTAGCTATTATTAGTTTACGAAATATTCGAAAGCGTGATGTTCCAACACCAAATGCGTTTTCAATTGTTCTTCTAGCCCTAGAGAGTCTGTAATTAAATATTCTCTGATCTATTGGAATCCCTTGTCCTGGGTACGGTTTCATTATATGTTGCTTAAGTCCAAAAGCATCATCTGCAATGAACACATAAGGGAGTACAACACTGTATATGTGTCCCGTTTATATAACCCCGATGGCTAGTCCGTTTTTGTATTTTATCTTGGTATGTTAGACCAGGAGAAGATTTAGTTATCAACAAATATACATGGTGTCGGAAGTGAGCCTTCGTATCCTGAATATTTTGAATCATAAACTGGTGAGATTGCCCGCAAACAAGCATTCTCTTAACGACTCTTCAACAAGAATCACCGTAAGTAGAATCATGAATTCAGAAAACAGACATTCAATGCTTACTTCATATTACCCTCTCTTCACAAACATTGAACATTATTTCTATTCTCAACGAGATATTTTTCAATCTTAAACACACTTTGAACATTGTTACAACCAGTGTGACACAATAACACTCCAGAAGCTTCGTGAATCACACATACTCACGTCAGCATATTTCGTTCTCTCTCGGCTCGTCGTTCTGCCAAGAGATTTAACTTAAACAAGTTCGAAGCTTCTCCATCCGTGGTCGCACCGCCATCTTGATTTGAGCATGTCTCATGACGACAGTTTACCGCCCCGCTCATCACCTGACGCCTCTCCATCGCCTGCCGAGCTAATGCTCCAGATGCAACAGCAACAACTTGAAATGCAAAAACAAATGAACAACCTTTTTGCTCAACTCCCAGCACTGTTACCTGCCACCCGCTCATCGAGCGTGAGTAAAGTGCGCGCAAAACTTGCAAGACCCGTCATCGACGCAGATTCCACCGATAACCGTTGGATTATCCTTAAAGACGAGTGGCAACGCTAGAAGGAGATGGCCGGTTTATTGAACTTGCAGGAAATTAGAAATGAACTTAGAGCTGCATGCTCACAAAAAGTAAATGAAATGCTCTTTAATTTTGTTGGCCTGGACGCTTTACAAACGGCCCCGGAGGATGATCTGCTCGGATTCATCAAGTCGGTGGCCATGAAGACAGTTCACCCCAAGGTATACTGGCAACATTTCTTCAACCTAAAACAAAGTGACGGTGAAACAGTCACATCATTCATCTCTCGATTAAAAGCCCAAGCCATGCTCTGTAGGTTCAATTGCTCCGAAACCTGTGGAGACCACAGATGCTGACTTTAATTAGCTAAACTATTGTAAATCTATGTTCTTTTTTTTATATATGTATATGTAGATTCTGCATATAGTCAACGTGAAATAAAGCACAACTAAACTAAACTAACTAACTGCTCCCCATGTACGCTGACAAAATGATTCGGTCCCAACTGATTGCCGGACTCCGTAATTCGTCTCACCAGTCAAAGGTACTTTCCCAAATGGAAATCCTAAATACATTGAATCTGCTCACAACTCGACTTTTGACTTTGGAATCAACCGAACGCGCCTCCTCCGTGTTTCAATCGCCACACCAGACGATATCTGACATATCTGGATTGAACTCGAAACCAAGAGCAACAACAAAACTTGTGCCAGCTGTGGAAAGCCCTTCCACCGAAAGGGTCGCTCGACATGCCCTGCCTACGGTAAGACTTGTAGAAACTGTAACAAAATGAACCACTTTGCCAGTGTCTGCCGTAGCCCTAAGACAGCAACAGTTGAACTATCGGCCGATGAGCCCGTCAATCTTTTATTGTCAGCAGTGGATGTTGCATCCCCATTATGACTAGAAGGACTACCACACGGTGATCTAGTCGACAATCTTTTCGTTCCAGCCAAGCCAGAAACCCCTCCAATGTTAGACATTGAAATAAAGACCAATAAACAAGCGTATATGAATCTCCGGCCCAACAAACATTGGCCTGAAATCCCACGAAGCATTCAAGAGAAAGCCAAAGCCGATACAGGTGCGCAAATATGTACCGCAGGACCACATATCCTTAAAAACATTAATGAGGCTAAGAGATGGCTTTTACCTACTAAAAACCGTCTCAGAGGGGTGGGTAACAATAAACTTTCTATTATTGGAACCCTCCTTGTCGATATCTCAACTCCCAACGGACGAACAACTGAACTGTTATACATATGTGAAGGGGTAACCAACACATACCTCTCATAAACAGCACTTAAACGCTTGGACATTTTAAGCAACTCATTTGCCGAAGACCCATCCGTCAACGCCACCACCGCAACAGACACACAAGATACCTCCCTCGCGCCGTGTGGTTGTAAAGTACGATCACCATGTCCACCGTTACCTGATAAGCTACCCTTTCCACCAACTAGTACCACCGATTAGACATTGAAAAATGGATAAAAAACTATTATGCCAGTAGCGCCTTCAATGTATGCAAGCACCAGAAACTTCAGGTGATGACGGGTGAACCGCTTCAAATTTCATTCTTACCAGACCATCCACCTAAAGCCGTACACACCCCAATTCCGATCCCACATCATTGGAAATACACCATAAAGTCTCAACTTGATGCTGACGTAGCGCTTGGTATCATCGAACCAGTTCCCCCAGGACATCCAACCACGTGGTGTTCCCGTATGGTCGTTGTTCCAAAGAAGGACGGCACACCCAAAATGAAGAAAACCTTCCTGGACGCGTGGAATGGGTATCACAGTGTCGCCTTATCAGAGGAAGCCCGTGATGGGACAACCTTCATCACCGAATGGGGACGCTACAGATACCTTTGCGCTCCTCATGGCTTCCATGCATCCAGTGATGGATACACCAAGTGTTTTGATGACATTACAAGGGACTTCCCTAGAGTGGCTCGATGCATTGATGATTCTATCCTTTGGGACAAGGACATTACTAAGTCGTTTTGGCATTATGTTAAATACATTCATCTTTGTGCAACAAACGGGATCATCTTTAACCCGGACAAGTTTCACTTTGCCATGGATACTGTGGAGTTTGCAGGCTTTGATATAACTGACGATGGGTACCGCCCACCTGCTCGTATATTACAAGCCATCCAAGACTTTCCCACACCTACATGCATTAAGAACGTACGATCCTGGTTCGGCTTGATCAATCAGACAACATACGCCTTCGCACAAGCGCCCGTCATGGCGCCCTTTTGAGAACTGTTAGAGAAGGGAAAGAAATTTTACTGGGATGACACCCTAGAAACCTTGTTTAAACAATCAAAAGTAGAAATTGTTAACGCTATCAAAGACGAGGTCAAATCGTTTCAGCTAAACCGACCAACGTGGTTGTCGACTGACTGGGCAAAGACCGGTATAGGATTTACACTATTTCAAAAACACTGCCAATGCCCAAACAAAGAGGATGTTTTCTGCGGTCCTGACCATTGGAAGACAATATATGCTGGATCTCGATTCACGAAAGACTCGGAGAGCCGGTATGCACCAATTGAAGGCGAAGCGTTAGCCCTTCTCTTCGGACTCCATAGCTGTAGAATGTTTGTCCTTGGCTGTCCTTCCTTAATCGTTACCGTTGACCATAAGCCACTTGCTCCCATCTTCAACAGCCGTGCTTTGGAAAAGATAGAAAACTCAAGGGTCTTTAAATTCCGTGAAAAAACCCTCGCATACAAATTCAAAGTTATCCCTATTCCCGGAGAAAAGAATCCAGCATCCGATGCAACATCGCGGATGAAACCCATCGCAGCAATTGACGTCGACAATTGCGTTGCCTACATCGAAGAAGATATTGCCCTAGAGCCATCGGGTGATACAATCCGCCTCGATACCATCCGCAAGCACGCCAGGCTTTGTAATATGAAAAAAGGAGGCGTGTGACGTATCGCACGCCTAATCAAGGATTTAGACGTTTTAGGCGTGCTAATTTTCACTCACCTGAAGTTGTTTAGGCGTGTGATGGCGTGCGATCCAAAAAATCGTTGTTATTTTTAAGTTTTAATGGAAACGAAATTCTTGATCCCTGGTCAACATGTATTTAATGTTTTTATGAGTTTTACGAAAATGGTTCCTGAAAAAGATTTACGAAAGAAATCTCCTGTTAATGAATTATTATCACCTGCTGCTGACATTGCTGAAAAATGTAGTGAAAACGCGTGATATAACTTTCAAATAAACAATGTGAGTAATGACGTAAAAGTAGTGAAAATCTTACGAATCGGATCGGATACCAGCTCTTTCCAAACACTGCTATTGCTTACGCGCAGCAGGTGAAATATAATTATTTTAATGAACCAAGAAAAAACACAAGAACATCGAAAAGTTTTTACATTTATTTAGGAAGTACAAATGGCTAAAACAAAACAACTACAGCAAAAGCGTTGTGATAAATTTTAATCACAATCGATGTCGTATTCTGATTCTGATGAACTGCATTCCAAAGCTTCATATTCTTCGTCACTTATAACAGCTTCTGCCAAAGGATCTGCCATCTTTCGTTTCCTTGTCTTTTTCGAGAGATATATCTCTACCGCTCGCTTTAGGATATTCTCCCGCTTGTTGTCATTCCAATAGCGATCGTTTATCTTGATAATTAGCCGCATTTTCAGGAGCTGATGCGATGTCTTTAATCTTCTGTCTGTAAGCATCATTGTTAGGATGCTAAAAGCTCTTTCCACGGCAGAGTTAGAACCTGACAATGTGAGCATTAGCTCGGCCAATAAAGATAGGTTTGGAAATTCTTTACGCCTGTAAGTAAACGTATTTTTCCACAAGATACTGGGTGTTCGCCCTGGCATGTTAACGGTGACGTGCCGTTTGAAATTTTTCCATTCCCTCCTGATCGTTTTCTCATCATAACCAGCAGCAGCCAGAGGTACTTTAAAATGGAGAGCGAATTCATTAATTTTGGCAACCTCCAGATCTATATCTTCCATCCATGATTCTGGATTGAACCAGCCGATATGAGAAAAGATCCCATCATCAAAACTTTTGAATCGCTCTCCTAGAACTTCCACTAGTTGCTTAGCAACATCGTCTCCAGCTTTCTTGGCATCCTCTGTGGTTTTGTTGTTAATATTGGTCATGTCAGGAAACGATATTTTAACTGGCTTGCGATCTTCCACTTTCTTGCGCAAATCTCCTGGACTATTATAGTCACCCTGGAGAACTGTTTCACCATCTTCTTTATCAAAGTAGCTGAAGCGTCTAGAATGACTGTCCAGATCATCGCCTAAGTCGTTTAGATTGATTTTTGTTGTGTCAATTGCTGACTTGACCTCAAAGGGTAGAAGACCCTCTTCCTCAAAAATTTTAGAGGCTGGTACAATCTTTTCTAGAAGGTCTAAGTAAATGCAGGTAAGTACCAGAAAATGATAGTTCTGAAATTTTTTTAGTAGTCCAGTGACTTTAGCTTTCCTTTCAGCACGAGTGCCACAGTCAGCCAATACGTTTTGATACGCTGTGGTAAAGGCTGGCCAGACATAAAGGAGAGCAGTCAAGGCTGTTCTTCGATGCCCTATGAACCTGGT
This sequence comes from Turritopsis dohrnii, assembly GCA_027922465.2. Taxonomy (NCBI): domain Eukaryota; kingdom Metazoa; phylum Cnidaria; class Hydrozoa; order Anthoathecata; family Oceaniidae; genus Turritopsis; species Turritopsis dohrnii. Next base: position 306,669 of record BQMF02000149.1, on the reverse strand, counting down.
GCCGCTCATCTTTGGGAGGGTGTAATGCTGTATTCCCAAAGCTTCAGCTGCAAGTTTCACTTCCGTTTTTATCTTACCAGATTCTCGAAGTAGATAAAAGTTGTTTGAATAGAAGGTATCAATTTCATTAAAAACAGTGCCAGATAATGCATCTTTCATTGCAAGCTCCACCCGATGGTTAATACAGTGTATTTTAACGAGCCAATCTCTGTTACTGCCCATGCGTGTCATAAGGCCAGAAATTCGACCCGTGTTTACACTGGCCCCGTCAGTGGTTAACGAGATTAATTTGGTATGGTAATCTGTTACTGGTAAATCGCCTCTGTCGTTGAAGATGCTATCAATACCAAGTTTGAGGGATTCTGCACCAGTACCTCCCCAATCCGACATTTCCAGAAGTGATGCGACTAAATATGTTGGGATACCTGGGAAGAAAAAAGAAAGTTTTTATCACAAAAATTATTATTGACTACTATAACCGATTATGTAATCTCCTGTCTTATGTAGCATGACGATAAAAATGCAAGTTTTTATCTACACATTAAACTTTATACACATGGACTTACCATTTCTCTCAACACGAACCATGACCATTTCTTTGTCTGATCCAGTTTTGCGAGCTTGGCTTCCATCAGACAACAGAGAGAAGAAGTTTGCGCTATCTAAAATCACAGCTACTTTCTCTTGAACAGCATCCGCTATAGCTGAGAGATATTCTGTGACTGAGTGTGAATCATCTTTTCCTAGATAAAAGCAATTCAGAATTTTAAGTGATGCTGTCAAATTACAATATTCGAACAGATGTTTGAAATACAATTACCGTCAATAAGTCTAACGCCATTTTGTCGCTGTACTTTTACAAGTGTCTTAAATTGACGTGACGGTAATGTTGGTTCCATGGCCAAAGTATAGGCAGTTTTTATCATCTTTAAATAACCATCTTCACTTGCACGTTTTAAAGAACTTGTCACTGTTGTTTGCGCAGATCGTTCTGTTGAACTTGGAATGCGTGACGTAGATGGTTCACCTTGATTCAAACTACAGACAAATTTGTGACATTCTCCGTCAATATGTCTGAAGATCTAAAGAAATGATATAGTAAACAGTTTACATAAAACTCCCAGTTACTTACGTACTCACTTATGAGAAAAATAGCTCATGCTAAAACGAAATAAAATTAATAATGGAAAGTGTTACCTGATATTTCGTAACAGAGTTCGTGCCATTAATAAAAGCCCTCGCCGATGTTTTAGCATTTCCCCTAACCATACTCGAATTTAAAATTTCCTTTTTATATTTGGCACAGATTTTGCACCAAAGTTAATTAACAAGGATTTTGCCATCCTTTTCAAATGTTTTGTGCCCAATAATGTCATTCAGTTTGTAACTCAAAAAAGTACTTAATGCAAGAAAATTGCCTTTCTTTTCCATTTTTTAATTGATGAGAAAAAATTGACTTGTGATCGTGAGCACAAGATACTATATACGATTTGATCCTTTTGTAGCGAATCACGAAATTGAAATTGTAGCATACACCGACCATATTGCTATAAATAGCTTAAATAGAAATGTTATAGTTTTAAGGCCCGTTTTCGCTTAAAAAAAATTAGCGAAATGCGAAATATTTCGATCAAAATGTGGGGCATGCGCAGTAGGTACAAATTGATTTTTCTATCGAAATATTTTTTAAGTTTCTTTTTTTAGTTTTTTTTTAAGTGGAAACGGGCCTTGACTGGGGAGAGAAGCAGGTGTTTTTTAATACTCATGCAATGATCCTCAATCACGGGATGAATTGTTTATTTTTCTTAAATGACGAAATGTCTTTTTAGTTTTAATTGTAAACGCCATGTTTAAAAAAAGTCTACATATTTTTTCATACACACGTGGAGTGTTTCTTCATAGAATCTTTCTGTATTAGAAAAAAAAGATTGATCAGCTGATCAGAGAATTGTTATTTTGTACTACAACAGTACAATGGTTTCATCGCTAAACTCCACCTTAGTTGTTATTCGTACATTTTTTTTCTTTTGTTAAAATTAATTCATAATAATATTTTTACAAAGCGATGGAGTGCTTAAATTATTTTTCCTTCTTCAAGAGTCTTTGTTCTCTTGTTTACACAACATGCACACCTGTCTGATTACGTCAGTTCATTTTTCACGCAACTGTGAATTGGGAATTCAAATATAATCACGCGAGCTCAAAGTTACACTTAGAGATAATCGAGGCGTGCGAAACATAGCACGTCTCAAGCAGTTCAAGAACTTTTCAGGCGTGCTTTTTGTTGCACGTCCCAAGATTTTGAGGCGCGCGCGTGCGATCGCACGCCTCATATTACAAAGCCTGCACGCACAAATTGACCAGAACAACCGTCACTTATGTCAGCTTATCGAAAAGGGATTCCCTACGAACAAGGAATCCATCTCACCAAACCTGCTCGAATTCTGGTCCTTACGTGAACGCTTGTACAGCAGCAACGACCTAATCTTCACCAAGGGAGTACCTCTCATCCCTAAATCCCTTTGACGGCGCCTGCTAGGTGAACTCCATATCGGTCACCAAGGAGTTTCGTCCATGAAAAGCAGTGCAAGACAACGATTTTTCTGGCCAGGTATGAACTCTGACATTCAAAACAAATGTTTCAACTGTCAGAGATGTAATGAGATCGCTCCATCGCAACCGAAAGAGCCTCCTGAGAAGACACCTCAACCGTCATACCCATTTCAGTGAGCTGTTACAGACATCTTCCACATGGTTGGCCAGAGGTACTTAATCTACGCAGACCGCTTCTCTGGCTGGACACAAGTCGCCTGTTCGTGGACCTCCTCGAATGCATCGACTCTAAAGAAAATCCTTTGCCGATACTTCAGCACATTCGGCATTCCAGAAGAAATTTCATCCGACGGAGGCCCACCATATGAATCGAACGAGTTCTAAATGTTTCTCAAGAACTGGGGAATACACCATAGACTTTCATCAGCATACATACCAGAGAGCAACGGAAGGGCCGAAATCGCTGTTAAAACCATGAAACGCATCCTCACAACATATGTCAGTCCAACTGGGTCCCTGGACACCACAGCTGTCGCTAAGGCCCTCCTACTCCATAGAAACAGGCCCGCACCAGATGTGGGTGTATTTCCAGCCGAGTTACTATTTGGACGAAACATCCCAGACCACCTGCCACATCCAATGTCATTTTGAAGGGAATGGTCCGAACTGGCTGACACCCGTGAAAAGACACACGCTCGCAGATTCGAGCTGTCAGTAAAGGAGAACAGACAAGCTCTCCAACCACTGCAAGTCGGCGACTCTGTTGCCATTCAGAATCAACACGGCAATCACCCAACCAGATGGGACAAGACTGGTTCCATTATAGAGACTCTACCCCACAGATAGTATAGGGTTAGCATCGATGGAATTCAATGGCATCCGTTTCATCCGCAAGATTCCACACGAATGTGCTAAGAATGATACACCGACAGTTCCAGACTTAGTACTGGAAATGAGAAAGTTCAATGTAACAGAGAACGAGAACTTAGAACAAATCAAAAATCAGCCGCAAGTACAACAAGACGAAATGAACACAAACACTGACAACAATGAACAACAACTGACTGAACCAACTCCCTTACCTGCTCAGCTACCCAGATGGTCAACTTGTGAGAGAAAATTATCGTCGAAATACAAGGATTTTATTTTAACTTAGAAACTTAGGATAAAAAAAAGTAGGAAGGGAAGTGTATATGTGTCCCGTTTATATTACCCTGATGGCTAGTCCGGTTTTTGTATTTTATCTTGGTATGTTAGAGGAGATTTAGTTATCAACAAATACACAAACACCTGGATTTAAACCTACTCTCTTTTGATTAGGGATATTCAAGGTGTCGCTTTTTATGGCATGCCCTAAATAACTGCTATTATAGACACTACCATCACTGTCTTCCTAAATCGCCAATATCCACCAAATTAAACTCATAGCTAGAGTTACAAACAGCAAGTAAGACGATGCTATGAGTTTTTTTGTAATTGAAATGCATAGATCCAGCACGATGGGGAGCTTGCATCACTACATGTTTACCATCTAAAGCACCTACAGCGTGTGGGAAATTCCATTCCATTACAAACTGTTTTGCAATTTTTCGCCATTCACAGGAGGTTTTAGGGGGGTCGAGATAATGTTTTTCAAGTAATGAAGACCATATAGCATGACATGTTTCAGATATGATACCACTGATAGCTGCAGGACTTATTCTGTAGCTTGCAGCTATTGAGCTCTGAGTGTCACCTGTAGCCAAATATCGTAATGTCACTGCTAGGCGTTCAATAGGATGAATTGACTCATGCATATTTGTTTCTTTTTTGACAATAAGAGGAGCAACAAAACTAAGCAATAACTGGAAAGTTGCTGGTGCCACTCGAAAGTTTAGTCCAGTCGTTCTGTGTTTTAACCCCAAACAAATTAGTATAGAGCTAAAATTTGGTCAAAAGTTACAATACGGTGTAAATAAACACTGGAACAAATCCCCGTTGGTCCCATTAGGGGAAATGGTTTTTTTGACCCAAATTCAAAATGGCGGACATCATAAGGGCAAAAAATCTTGATCTGGCCCAAATATCAAGTGTGACCCCTCCCCTCGTTTGAAAGATAATTTGATGTAGATTCATATTCTGATAACAAGTATGGTTTATATAAAGAAATGTCAAGAATTGCATGGCTACATTTTCACACATCTGAAATTGACATCTGGATTTTTATATTTATCAATTAAGGCATGTGCATCTTTATTCTTGTCTAAAAAAATTGGTCATCAGGCATGCATTAAAGATAGCGTAGAGCAGTCGCAGAGAAAAGCATGTGAAGTAAGGGCCAGCAATTTACAAATATTGTTTAGGATCGCGTATTTTTTCGCAAAACAAGGAATGTCATTTTTAAAGCATGAAAAACTTTGTGAACTTCAGAAATTGAATGGTTTATCTATTGGCCAAAATTATCTATCGAATAATGGTTGCAAGCCTTCCATCGCCTCAATTGCAAAAGATTTAATAGAAGAGACAAAAGCAGACTTTCACTTCTGCCAGATTCGTCACAATTATGTCAGACGGTTCAGCCGATAAAGGTATACTCTGTTTACCAATATGGCGATAGTCATATTGTATCACAAACATCTTATTTTTTCCTCAACTTAATAGAAAAAAACACTAGTCGTATAATCAGTTATAAATCAATTAACAAAAAAACTTTTAAAATAATAACTGTTTCTTTTCGTCTAGGTATTGTCGAAGAAGAAGGAATCTTTGTTAGATTCGTCAAAAATGGGTGCCCTGTAACGGAATTCTCTGGCATTGAGAACCCCGTAAGTGTCGATACCGAGGGTCTCACAAACGTTATCTTAAAAAGCATAAAGTCATTGAATAACACAGATAAAATCCCTGAAGAATATCTAGAAAGTGTTTTTAAATGTTTAGTTAATGTTAATTTTGATGGGGCTTCAGTCATGTCTGGACATGTAAGTGGGCTACAAAGTAGATTAAAAGAACATAGGGATGGTCTGGTGTATACACATTATGTTGCACATGTGTTAGAGTTGCGGTACGCAACGCAATAAAGTTACTTATCTCACCCAGTTTAATGACACCTTAAATGGAATATTTAAGTATTACTACAATTCGGCAGTTAAACGTAACGAACTGAAACTGATTGGGCAAATGTTTGAGGAGGAGGTAAAAAAAAACTTGGTCTACTCAAAAAGATAAGATGGGTTGCAAGTCGCGCAAGAGCCTTGAACGTTATTGAATCAAACTACCAAATGCTTGTCTACGATCTTGAACAAAATTCCTATGAAGATACTGACACAGCAAAGAAGGCTTTAGGATATGTGAATTTTCTGAAACAGCAATACATGTTGCTGGTATGCGAAATTCCACGAATAATTGAAAAAGCCACATCCCAAGTTGAATCATTAGACTGATTTAGCAACAAGAAGCGAACTTAATTTCCGGACGTGCTTGTGACACGTTCGCGTTCGCAGTTGCGTCCAGTGATAATCCAATTTAGCAGAAGCATCTTGCGCGGCGGCGGGTGAATAATATTGTAAACAAATATGGCTTCCAATTTGCAAAAAACGAGAGAGCTTTTATTAGCGGCATACTCAGAAGATTTGTTAGATGATGAAGAGTTTTTATTACTTTACGAGTCGAACTTAGATAGATTTAACTTTGGCAATTGGGATGATGCTCGCTGTAAGACTGAGCTGAGGTTCACGAAAGTCGACGTACGACAATTAGTGGAAGTTTTGGCCATACCAGAGAAAGTTATAGCGTCCCAACGCACGATATGTGATGGATTGGAAGGACTCTGCATAGTTCTTAAAAGGTTGGCCTTTCCATGTAGGTTTACTGACATGGTGGCAAGCTTTGGTAGAAATCCAACAGAGATATGTCTCATATTTAATACGTTGCTGGATTATATCTATGAAAACCATCATCACCGGCTAGACACATGGAACAATTTTCTACTCAGTCCTCAAAAACTTCAGCATTATGCTGATATTATTCATTACAAAGGTGCTCCATTGCAGAATCGCTTTGGATTTGTTGATGGAACAGTGCTTCAAATTACAAGGCCTAAACAAAACCAAAGAATTGTGTATAATGGACACAAAAGAGTTCATGGCCTAAAACTCCAAAGTATTGCATTGCCAAATGGAATGATAGCTAATTTACAAGGCCCATTTGAAGGGAAAAGACATGACAGTACCATGTTACAGCAATCAGGCATTCTTCCTGAGCTACAACTGAATGCATGGAGTAATAGAACAGCACTTTGTATTTATGGCGATCCAGCCTACCCTCTGTCATTACATTTACAAGCTCCATTTCCTGGGAACTTAAACAGAAACCAAAAAGAATACAACACCACAATGAGCGAAGTCCGTACTTTTGTTGAATGGTTATTTGGAGATATAAAAAACTACTTCAAATTTATCGATTTTAAAAAACTTCAGAAAATTGGATGCAGTGCAGTGGGGAAGACATACATTGTTTGTGGTTTGCTTCAAAATGCTCACACATGCTTTTATGGAAATGTTACATCAAGTTATTTCAATGAAGAGCCACCAGCAATAGTTGACTATTTTCAATAAGTATTTAAGTCATTCCAATGATGGTGCAAATCGTTCCCATATCAGCAAAAGTCATTCCAATGATGGTGCAAATCGTTCCCATACCTCTAAAAGTCATTCTAATGATGGTGCAAATCGTTCCCATGCCTCTAAAAGTCATTCTAATGATGGTGCAAATCGTTCCCATAACAGCAAAAGTCATTCCAATGATGGTGCAAATCGTTCCCATGCCTGCCAAAGTCATTCAAATGATGGTGCAAATCGTTTCCATGCTGTAAAAGTGATTTCTATGACATTACAAACCGTTCCCATGCCTGCCAAAGTCATTCCAATGATGGTGCAAATCATTTCCATGGCTCTAAAAGTCATTCCAATGATGGTGCAAATCGTTGCCATGCCTCGTTTCAATGACGCTGCAATGATTTTGCATTGTCAATTAAAGTCATTTTACGAATGATTATTATTGTTGAAAATTTCTCCAATTATATTCTTTGATGTCAAACTTGAACATAAAAACCTTTTGGGTATACTTGTCTTCAGAAGAGAAAACTCTGTAATATGCATTAAAAAAGAAATTATCTGAAATTTTCGGGATTTAAAAATCTGTCAATGAATGTCTGAAAGCACATACATATATGCCAAATTTTCTCTAAACAACTTTTCTGGAGTAATTGAGTTTTTGCTGATACCAACATTTCTAATGAGAAAGGATAAAGAGTTGAGTCAAAACCTGCAAAGAAAAGTTACAAAGGCTCATGCCCTATGCGCAAGGGTCATATATGATGCGCACTTTTTTGTTGATGTAATAAATGTATGGCCCTTATTAAAGAAAATTATAATATAATCTTACTGAAGATCATTATCAGCAGTTAAATCAAGATTAACTGCAAACATGTTAGTTTCTCCATCAAATGTGCCAATACTAACAAAGAGTTACAACAATCAACAATGTTCTTTAGTTCATAAACACAAGCTATAGGATACTCTCCATACCTTTCTGTCTGAATAGCTGGAATGAAATTAAAGTTTCCCTCTAATGCACTATGAAGTGAATGGTTGCAGATGTTACTAAATATGTTAACTTTTCATTAAGGATGATTTGTCAATTACAGCTAAAAAGACATGATCTCAATTACATCATTTCATTCTTTTCGAATTCCTCTTCAAGAACTTCCAACACTTCTTCCTTGGTAATATCACTATTGATAAACATGTATGGTGAGGTACCACAGATCAGGTGTGAATAAAGACACAGAGATGTAACAAAGATAAAAGCAATTAACTTCTCATCTACTATAACTTCATTACAGTCATCAAATAGAATTTGCTTCTATCAGTAACTCCAATTATGTCACATTGACTGAAATTATTGAAAAAACAGTATCAGAATGCTATGCTTTTGGGAAACAAAGATTTTGTCTAGAAACGTATTGGAAATTTAGCTTGGTTGCAATAAATAAGAAAATTGGCTACACAACCATGCTAAGTAATTGAGATCAAATATCGATATGTAGCTTTAAGTACATATCCAGTTGAAATAAAAGAACTAACCCTCCTTGGAAATCTGTGATAACATCAGCCTGATAGAACAAATAAATGTTATGTAAAACAACAATGACAAAAGAAATATGGAACGAGACCAATATGTTTGTTGACTTGCTTACTTGCGGTACTGTCCCTTCAGATAGAGGACTAAAAGCAATAACATGTTGTTTATTATTAAAGCAAATTATCTCTAAGAAAAATATAAGACTGATGGTGCTCACCATTGACTATCTAATTCTTCAACGAAGGCTTCAAACGTCTTAATACCCAGATCATCGACTCTACTGAAACTCTCTTTACATTCTTGATGCAAAGGACTTGCTAAATGCTAATAAGGAACAAGAAACAAGTTAAAATCAATGACATCAAAAGCACTTCCACATATCTTATGTTTTACATTATTTCATATAATTCACAGTGATTGTTTTTTCACTTTGCATTTTCATGTCATGAAAATCTAAAATTAAAATTAAAAGGTCTCAGTAAAAAAGAATTTACCTCCAATATGTCTGTAAATGCAGTTTTACAATTTTCACAATATCCACTCTCCTTACCATTAGTTTCTTTTTGCAACCTAAAGAACATTAGGAGACAATTTAATTGTATCAAATGTCTGTATAATGTATGCCTCTCTCCTATGGAGAACAATACCAGCTATTATCCCTCTAGTGACTTTATAAACAAGAAGAACAAATATTTGACCAATTAATTTGTTTCTAACTTTAGATCTGGGTATAGTAATAAGTCATATGAAGCAGTCAAGTAGGGTGATTGCATAAAACTTTCTTAGAGATTTCTTCTTCTAGCTGCTCTTTTGATAATGTCATGGTATTTGTGTAATACATTTTATCTTTTTGTTGTTTGTAATGTGATGTTAATTTTCATTGAGTCATAATTATCTCGAAATTCAGAATAATCTTCTTCCCACATCCACGTCATTTATATTTACCATCTTCTTTCATATGTTTTTCCATGACTTTGTAAGCATTTCTTTTCCACATGTCTTTGAGTGTAGCTTTAAAAGAGCCTTGTTTTCAATCAGTAAGACCAAATTTGAAGTATGCTGGACCGCAGATAATGGATCAGATATTGGAACTTTTTTCTGTGTGTTTTTGGACTTGAATATCAGGAGTACACTGGGCTTTAGATGCATGAATTATCAAGTCATCCATTGTTAACTCAAGAGGTAACACAATATGTGTATGATAGTTTGCTGAGAATTGAAAATTGAGTCAAATCCAGTTCTCAAGATGAGTGGATAAGAACCCCAAAATTCTAACCATTAAGTCTGAGATAAGATTTATACCTCCTTTTGGGCTGAGGAGATTGATCCCAGGGAGCTGTAAATTTTACGTCTTCTAATATTAATGGACGTGATTTCCTGTAAAAATGAAAAATACAACCAATAATCATTGGCAACAAACTCAAATTAATAGTTTAATGATCTTACTCTTCTTTATCTATCACTTTAATAAGTGGTTCTTTTAGATGTGTAACTAAAATGGTAAAAGTCCAGTAAGAGTCATTTAACATTTTTAAATTTTATTGACTCTTTAATAGGGGAACGAAAAGGAAGATACCCTTGCAGTAAGGAACTGTTCGCTGCTTTGTTGGTGCCTAAAATGGAAATGGAAAACTTCAAAATCTAATTAGATAAATGAAAGTAAATAATATTATCAAATGTATCTACCTGTTGTATCAATGTGTTTTTTTTCTTCATTGATTTTTTTTCAAATGGTATAGTTTCTGACTAAAATGATGAAAAAAATAAAAATAAAGCATAATTGGAATCTTACTATAATTTGCCAAGTGGCAAGGGCCACAATAGCATAGTAACACTTCGGATAATACAACCAATGTATCATTTTCAGAAAATGTTGTACCTTAAATATTTTTTAGTATACTATAAGGTGTTTTTCTTACCATTTCTCTTTCTGAGCATTGAGTTCTTTCCTTGACTTTGCTTGAACTAGAAGGCCTCAATAACTCTTCCTGTGAGTACAAAAAGAATCACAATTCACATTAATTCTTACATTCAGCAAAAAGAACTTTCACTAACAGAACTTGCCTTGTTTCTCCACCAAAGATTTCCATCGTTATAGTCATAACGGAGTTCTTCACCCTCTACAAGAACTCTTTTTGAAACAAGAACCAGATAAGGGTTTCCATTTACTACAACCTTTTTCATTTTGCAGTTGGCAAATCTTTCTGGGGAGTCATTTACATACCTCCCTAGGGTGGATGACAGTGTTGCATCAATACTTAGATATGAAAAATTAAAATCTTATTACACCATAAACAGAACAGAATGAAATGGATCTTGATACTTAGTTTCCAAATTAGAAAAATATATAGGTGAAAATTACATAATGATAAAATAAGTGAACAAACAAGGATAATTAGATGTCTCACCACATTTTATTACCATTGTGGGAAAACTCATACATAAAGCACCAAAGTTTCCTCTGTTCATACAACTGATTTCGGTGATCAGACTCCCTCTTTGAAAGTAAGGCACCTTTGTACATGAGTAAGAACTCATTATGTAAAATCCTTACCTTGGTAAACACACCAAAACCTGAAAGACGTGTTTATTTTAATATCTGAAATGCTTGCTTCATGATTTATTTTGAATAGTCATCAACATGCTGAAACCAGATTCTAAATATTTGATCAAACATAAAGTACCTATATCTTTTGATATATATCTTTTTATCAAGTTTGGTGGATCAGCATCAATTAAGGATTGTAGTATATTTTCAGAAGATTGTTTCAGACCCTGAGAGATAATACAAACAATTATTAAGAAGCATTGTATAACTTTCCAAGTCAAAGTAATAGCAATGATGCCTTAGTGCTAAATACTTTATAAAGCATACTTACTCGCTTAGGGTATTTCCTTTCCATTTTTATCCTAAACCAAATCAAATAAATAATGTGTCAAAAGCAATCTTATTTATTGGACAAAATTATTCATGAAAAAAAAAATAAAAATAAAACACCACCTTATTAGAGGTTGCAAACTTTCTGAAAATCTTCTATCTTATTCTACTTCTAAAACTGTAAACTGCATATATATGACTTCTTTGCATATTCGCAATATTTTGACAGAAAAAATACATTAAGACAGTTTGTCATGTTTAAGGTTTATACAATGTCAAATTCAATTTTTATTGATTAAGTAGTGCCACAGTTATCGATGAACCTCCTTCTTCTACTAACTTACTATAAACATAAATCACTATATTCAATATCTCTAATAACGATTTCTGTTGGCCATGTTTTACAAGCAACAACATCAACACTGAGAAATGAAAATAATTAAACTTTATTCAAATCAACTGCAATCTAAAATAAAGAAAATAAAGGCAGCATGTTTACTAACAAATAATATATTAAACCATATATAAACAAGTGCATAGTTTTTTAATACTTCGTTCAGTGTACCCCACCCACGTTATGATTGTTTGGACAAATAATGCGCATTAAAATATATTATTTTCACAACTTAAAGCAACAAAATTATTTAAATCGAATTTGTTGGTACAACGATGGATAGATTTATGAAATAGTTATTTCTTTGCATATTTTCACTTAAACGAAGCTTTGTAATACATATACAACATCCGATATTCCAAGCAAATAAAATATACTAGCCGCCAAGGCGGCGTCGCTCGCCGCCCATATCCACCTGCTCTGTATCACTCTATCAATGAACGTCAAATTTCCTTATAAACGGCTCGTACAACTTGTGCTCAACCAGAAGCAGATTCGAAGTCACAACCTCTGGTAAAGCCAATAGGGACCTTACGAAACTACGACGGCAACTTGGACGACGACGTGAGGCAAACAAAAGATTCACTTTACTCCATAGATTTGCTTTAGAATGGAACTCATTTGACAGTATACTATTGGGAAATATTTTTAATTTTACTAATATCATTATTAGATTTGCACGTTCTGCACACAACGTGATAAGTAATATTTTAAAGTCGTACTGAAAACGAAGACGTGAGAATAGCAGTACTTCGGAAAACGTTTTCCTTGGTTCCTTAATGATTCTGTCTCTCAAAGTTCTAAAAACAAACTTCACAGCCATTATAAATAAACTACTTAGCCCAACTGTATAGTTTCTGCTCTTTTGTGATTTATTGAAGATAAATATCTTGTACGTCGTCGTCCACGTTGCCGTCGTACTTTCGTAAGTTCCCTAATCTTTTATTAGTGTAACAATACACTCAAAACGTAGAGAGAGAAAACTTCAACTTTTTATTAGCTTTTGTTTTAAAAAAGTTACGCGCTCTAACATGGGTGCTATCAAACAGGGGGAAAATGGTTTCTCCTCTAAAAAAAGTTCACACGGAGGAGAGAAAAAAGGCACGTGCTAAATGAATAAATAGAATTAAAAAACGTTCGATCAGAACGCTTAACAATTAAAAGAAGAAATTAATTTATTAAAAGAAAAACAAAAAAAAAAAAAAAAACATTTTGTTTTGATATGATACTCTTTTTTTACCTATCGGTTTTTAAACATTTTGATTGCTCAAAAAAAAAGTTCACCCGTCTCAGACAGTCAGGCAAGAGTTAGTGGCAAACCGAACATATGCTGCCACGTTCTGCCACTGCTGCTTTTTGTCCAAAATGTTTAATCAGTTGTTTCTTTGTATTTAGTTGATGTACTGTTTTCAAAACCAAGTCAACGTGGAATATAAATCTAACAGTAACGATAAAAACAAAACGTTATTCCTATTAGTTCATCAGCCAAAAAAGGTCACGTTCGATTGGGGTTGCAATGTATTTGCTTCGAACTCACGTCGCACACAAAAAAATAAATAATTTCGCTCACAACTCAATCTACCATTTTGCGTGACTTACAAACAAACAAACAAACAAACAGACAGACAGACAGACAGACAGACAGAGAATCGGCTATTAATATATAGATATGGAATGTCTTCTTTTATCTGTATACATGTTTACTATTTCTTTAATGAAAAAGAAGAATAAAACTTTAACATAAGTTGTGACTTAAAAGTTTTAGAATAATATAATCACCCTGATTTTAAACATAAACTTTACTTAACTGTCTAGACAAATGTTAATGTAGCGTGAAAAGTAGAAACAAACACACGTGATGTACTTGACGTAAATAAATAAAGAATGCATGCGAAGTACTGAATTAAAACATGTTTCTTAATTATCTGAATGTGAGTGATAAAAATTATCAGAGACGATATTTGTATATACTATGTACTTCAATTCCATTCTTCAATTTGGGGCATATGGTAACCATATGGTAAATGGAAAATGATTAATGTCTTTATAACATCCTTTCTATCTTCACTATATATACACTATATATATTTTATTTAAAGCTCAAGTGCCAAAATACCAAGCATTCAAATAAACTATATATATATATATATATATATATATATATATATACGGGTGAAATTGACGGAAGTAAACCAAAACTCTTTTTGTTTGAATTTATTCGATTATATACACTTTAAAATTTACACAGAAGGCCTTTCTTTTTCTTCGTCAGCTGTGTAATGTTTCTTGTAAAATGTTTCTGTTAAGTAAAATTTTTTTAAAAAATGGTGTCATTAATTTTTATTGCCGGTTCATTGTATCCAAACCAAGTTTGTGAAAGTGATTTTCGTATGTAGTTAAACTCTCCTCCGTTGTGGTAAACATTAAAAACAATTTAAAATATGGTTCTTGCATTGAGCTGTTTCTGCAACGGTAATTGTGTTGGTCGAATATGTCGCTACCTCTCCCAGTTCTACAAGTTGAAATATGTCCATTTGTTCGTAATCTAATATTGTTGGTTTTACCGATGTACGAGGTTTTACCATCGCAACCATTACATGTTAAAAAGTAAATTACATTTTTCGAATGGCAATTCATCTGTTTATTAACTCTCCAAATTTTTTGGTTAGCGGTAACGAAACTATCAGTCTCTTGTAGATATAGCTGACATATTTTGCATCTAATATCAGTACATTTCTTGACGAGTTTTTCTGGTTTTGATTGGATTTCAGAAGAGAAGCTGGAAGATGTCAATGTGCATAAAAGGTTCTTTGGTTGGCGTTCAGATAAGATTATTCGGCAGTCCTTGAAGGTGTCATTTAAATCTTCATCATAACTTGTATTTAGTAAAAACTTCGATTTACGAACAATATTTTCGGAAGATAGATTGCAAAAATGAGTAGTGACCAAAGGAATAACAGTTTTGGCTTGAGGCTTAGGTGCTGGTCCCTGGAGCCGGGCGTTGAAAATTCCTTTATCAATTATTTCTTTAGGATAGTCGCAGCTAATCAAAAAATATTTCAGTTCCTTTAGTCTCTCTTCCATAACAGTATCATCGGATACAAAACAGATGATTCGTTTTGCAAGATTGTACGGAACATTGTTTTTTGTGTGTTGTGGATGACTGCTTCGATAATTCAAATAATCGTGTGCGTTGGTACTTTTGTAAAAAATGTCTGTCTTTAAAATATTATCTTTAGTTAAAATTACAGATACGTCTAGAAAATTTAGCTTTTGCAATTCGATTCCATTTTCGTATAGAATCTGAGCCTTTTCCTCAGCGAAATTGATGAATTCGTGCATTGAATTAAGACATTGCATGAATGTTGGTAGGTTGATAGATCGTAACAAAGCGATAAAACCATCATCCATGTATCGTTTCAAATTGTTTTAGATCCAGTTACATTGTTGTGGAGTAAAATGTTTAGGTAGAATTTCGGGGAAAAGTTTTACTTCTTCTAAATAAGCAACAGCTAGACATGCATAGGGTGGTGCTGTCTTTGTTCCCATTGCAGTGCCATTGTTTTGATGGTGATAGGATCCATCAAATAAAAAGTTGTTGTTTTCTAAAACAAGTAACAGACTATCTACAATAAAACTTTCACTAAATCTATCAGCAATGAGTGTTCGATATTTTTTCACCCAATATTTAACTGCCTCTATTCCTAATTCATGTCGTATGTTGGTATATAAACTTGATATGTCCACGCTATATAAAAACACATCGTCGTATTTAAGATCTTGTGGTAGACTTCGTATAAAGTGCCAATCATCTTTTATAAATGTTTTTACTTGTTTTGATAAAGGCTGTAGAATCTTTTCTAACATCTCACTCAATCGTTGTGTTGGGGCACTACAACCTGCTACAATCGGCCTGCCTTTCAGATCTGATGGTCTTAAAACTTCAACATAGTCCGAGTTTGATTCTCTCACTTTTAAACTGATTGATTTGCACTTGTGAACTTTCGGTAAAACGTAAAAATTACTTGTTTTCCATTCAAAATTAGTAATGTAGTCAATCTCTTTTTCAGTCAGACAGTCACTATATTTGGATACATGAGCTTTCAGTTTTTTCATTACAGCTATGTCACATTTATCGTCAGTTTTGGAGTAGGAATTTGTGTTGAGATGACCGTCATATACTAAGACATCACGATAGTAATCTGTATCCATGATCACCCAGCTGCTTCCCTTATCGGCTTTCTTAATGGTGATTGAAGGATTGTTCTGGAGCTCTGATAATGCTTTTCTCTCCACCGTTGCGACTATCCTAAAGAAATAATTGATAAAGGAATTTTCAACGCCCGGCTCCAGGGACCAGCACCTAAGCCTCAAGCCAAAACTGTTATTCCTTTGGTCACTACTCATTTTTGCAATCTATCTTCCGAAAATATTGTTCGTAAATCGAAGTTTTTACTAAATACAAGTTATGATGAAGATTTAAATGACACCTTCAAGGACTGCCGAATAATCTTATCTGAACGCCAACCAAAGAACCTTTTATGCACATTGACATCTTCCAGCTTCTCTTCTGAAATCCAATCAAAACCAGAAAAACTCGTCAAGAAATGTACTGATATTAGATGCAAAATATGTCAGCTATATCTACAAGAGACTGATAGTTTCGTTACCGCTAACCAAAAAATTTGGAGAGTTAATAAACAGATGAATTGCCATTCGAAAAATGTAATTTACTTTTTAACATGTAATGGTTGCGATGGTAAAACCTCGTACATCGGTAAAACCAACAATATTAGATTACGAACAAATGGACATATTTCAACTTGTAGAACTGGGAGAGGTAGCGACATATTCGACCAACACAATTACCGTTGCAGAAACAGCTCAATGCAAGAACCATATTTTAAATTGTTTTTAATGTTTACCACAACGGAGGAGAGTTTAACTACATACGAAAATCACTTTCACAAACTTGGTTTGGATACAATGAACCGGCAATAAAAATTAATGACACCATTTTTTAAAAAAATTTTACTTAACAGAAACATTTTACAAGAAACATTACACAGCTGACGAAGAAAAAGAAAGGCCTTCTGTGTAAATTTTAAAGTGTATATAATCGAATAAATTCAAACAAAAAGAGTTTTGGTTTACTTCCGTCAATTTCACCCGTATTTGTTATTAGTTTTCACGATATATATATATATATATATATATATATAACACTTAGAATATTCCAGAAAACATTGGTTCCAATTCCACAATGTTTACATGAATAAAAAGAAACAAGAAATACAATTCTTAGAATGAATCAAAGGTATAAATTTTCTACTGCTTCTTATAAAAGCTGGAATCTAAGCTTAATCAGTTTTACTCAGCAATATGTATGTAGTCCTTACTGCTTATGTCTGAATCTCAAAACAAATTCTAGTCATATTCCCTTGAATAAAAATTATTCTGGACAATTCATCTATATCAACAAGAATGTTACAAAGTAAAGAGTGGTAAATTTCAAATTATATTAGATCAGAATGAAATGATAATTACTATTTTCATGATTTTACAATACTATTATTGTATTCTGAAATCAGAAAGAGAAGTTGTGAATGCACTTCCTGGTATGGCTGTCATAAAGCCATACGAAACGTTTTTTATCACAAATTTTGGTCTAGTGGTCCTAACTGATCAATCTGTATTCAAAATTATTACAATGCATATTCTCTAAGTTTAGATATATACGTCACATGTAAAAGATCTCATTGAAACAATAAAATGATGTGAATAAAAACAATCACAAGTGTGTAAAAGATACTTTTTAATATTAACGTTGTGTCTAGATGCCCGGCAGCCGGGTAACGGATCGTAAAAACTAGATGCCCGGCAGTCCATAACTCCGATTACATATGCTGGGCAAAATACCACGTGCCCGGCATTCTTAAATTTTATCTTCTGTGCAATGATGAATTGTGGATATATGGCTATATGTATTATATATATATATATATTGAAAAACTTATTTCGGGAAGGTCCTCCGTAAAAGAGGAAAGCAGATATATTATATATTAGTCACCTAAACTACTTCAACGCATCCAAATGAATGCTTTCATATGTGCATGTAATGTATGTTGTTTTGAGTGACAAAGGGAAAGCTTGACTAATCATTATATTCTTTAAAAAAAGTAAATGATGTTCTGTTTAAGAATGCGGATGTGGGATAGGGTAATAGTAAAATAATGATAGGGAGGGTACCCAATTTTGGTGGAACATTGCGCCTCCTGACGTAAGAAACCTTCACAAGCAAGAAAACATAGAACAACAGAGTAATGTTTATATATTCGGTGTATTTGATTTTACACTCGTTACAAAACCATTTAGCGTTTTTTGGCATCCTTTTCTTAACAGTGCAAGTTACATGGCACCATTTTAAGCATCTATCACATGCCACACTTTCATCGTGTTTGCCGATTACCTTGTCACAGACTAAGCAATACCATTTCTTTTTGGTAAGTTTAGTTACTTCTCTCATCACTCTCCTCCAAGCCGTTTTTTCGAAATATTTTTCGATTCTGTAGATATCGATGTTATGATCATCTCGTATGGTATCCGGAATATCGTTGGCATTCCTGAAGTCCTCTGACTTAAGGAGCAAGGCTCCCTGTACCGCTTCATTGGCTTTGAAGCGACTCACCACACACTCTAACAGTATTCGATCTTTTTCACCAGGCTGTAATTTTGAAAACGGCGTCACCGTTCCTTTTGTAAATTTACTTTTTTTTAGCTGGTAGGCCAACAACTGTTACATCTGCACCTTTGGGTCTACCTCGCTTCAAGATCTTGGAGGGCATTTTAATGATATGGAGTCTTCCAACAGGTTCTAATTCTTTTTCCCAAACTTCATGACAAACTTCCTCATCAGCGTCACCATTATCTACGTCACCATTCGTTTTGCATTCTCCTTTTTTGACAGTACTATTTTCTTTCTCTACTACTCTGCTCCTTCCTCTTCCTCCGTCTTCTTCTTCTTCTTGCTCTTGTTCTTGTTCCTTTTCCTGCACTTCTTTTTCTTGCTCTCCTTCTTGTTCTTGGTCTTCTCCTTCTTCTTGTTCTTCTTGTTCCTCCTCTTTTTCTTGTTCTAGTTCTTCTTCTTCTTCTTGCTCTTGTTCTTGTTCCTTTTCCTGCTCTTCTTCTTCTTCTTGATCTTCTTCTGCTGCTTCTTCGTCTTCCTTTTCCTTTCCTCTTACTTTCTCCAATCTCTTTTTTATAATTGCGTTCCCTTTGATATCTTCGCATTGCTGCCAGGATGTGAATAAGTCTTGCAACTGCTGGTAGCGTCTTTTAAAGGTTGCCATACCACCTTCACTACCAACAGACGCAATTATCTGACACAGACTCGCCAATTTTCGAAACTTTTGTGCCTGTGTCAGTTTCCTCATTGACTTTTCCAAACCAACAACAACTTCCATGTTGCTGCACCCATCTTCTTTATCGACCACTTAAACATTTTTCTTTTGAAATCTTGCAGAGGAAGATGCCTGGTAAAAGGTTTTCGTTAATCTTTGAAAAAAAATGTTCTAACATACATGTGTTATTTTGCCCGGCATATGATATCTGAAATCGGAGTTATGGACTGCCGGGCATCTAGTTTCTACGATCCGTTACCCGGCTGCCGGGCATCTAGTTTTTGAGATATGCTGCCCGGCTGCCGGGCATCAAGACACGTCGTAATATTAAATGTTTTAAAAAGAAACAAGAATGTCAATTTTTCTTTTGTATATAACTTATTAAGTCGTTTTAAGTCGTGTTAACTTGAAGTTTGGCAAAGCCTCAATAAATTTGTTGAGTGAAGATGGCTCTCACAAAGTGATATTTAGTTTTTGACTTGTTTTTGGTTGCACTCTAAACATTCACTGACTGTGCTGTGTGTTTGGTTGTGGTGGTCTGGGTCCTCATACATATACAATGCAGAAATTTGCACAGTAGAATTGTGTTTACGTTTGTGTCAACATATTGCTAGCATTTTTGATAAGCAGTTTTGATGAAGTGGATTAGGGAGAGAAGTCAGATAAGAATGTTTTTATTTACACGTTTTACCCTCCGCCTACGTCGTCGCCATTTTGTTTTTGTGTAAAATCGTTCCTAAAATGCAAATCGTTCCTGGGAAGTGCAAATCATTCCGCACAGATTGCAAATCGTTCCGATCATGGTGCAAATCGTTCTGATGAGGGTGCGAATCGTTCCGATAAGATGCAAATCATTCCTAAGAGACAAATCGTTCCTAACTCGTAGTTACAAATCGTTCCAAAAAGTGCTACAAATCGTTCCGAGAAATACATCCAGTGCTCAACTCTCAATGAATGTGAGCAATAACAATGGTTTTCGTCATTATAAAATTTAAAATATATATACATAAGTGATATACAAAAGTGAGGAAAAAAGAATGAATTTGTAAATCAAAAACATTTAGAAAAATAAGAATATAAAGACTTTCCATCTTTCCCTGGAGTTTTTCTTTTATTCAATCTTTTTCTTTCATTCATGTGATTGCTCTGCAGTTTCTTCTTAAAATGCCATAAGCTGATGGGATGCACACTTGATTAGAAGACAACTTAACGCAAAATGTTTTGTCTAAACTAGAAAAATTAATTGTCATTTAAATTTAATTGTGCTCAAAAATACAGTGCTAATAAAACTATTATTGGATAGCTTTGACTGTGATTAGTTGAAGAGGAATGAACTGGACTTTTCATTTAAAACTTAAAACAAATATTGTTTTAAATGTCAATTTTAGTCATATGAAGTAACTTTTTACAATTGAACTTAGGAGTCTTATTTGTTCCAAACTTGTACTTGTCCCTTTACGATGACCTTCCAGATCCATCACAACTATATATTTTTTATCTTCAAGTGAATAATTTGTTGTTTCTAATGCTTTTACTAGATAAATCTCATGGTTACATTAAGTGTAAAGAAAATTTTGCTTTTATACCACTATCGTACCACAAAATTCTATATATATATATCCTCATATCTTTAGAGACTTTTATATTTAGAATTCTTATTATATACTAAGTTAAGGACTTGAACATAAGTAACTTTATGCTGACAGGAATGCATGCAAAACAAATTGCCCTTGAAAATTATGTTATCAACAAAATTACATTTCCAATCAAGATACATCAAAATACGATACCAGATATGTGTAGAATTCGTTATTATTCATTTAAAATTAAAGCATTCCTTAGTATGCTCAAGCTCAATGAAAATGTATATATCCACCAACACATATTATATACTTATGAAGAAAATATGTATATGTATGTTATGTATAATAAAGAGACAAAATATTACATTTGTATTCACAATATTTCGACTTTTATGTGTCTTTTTAAAATCTTCAGCAATGATGAAACACTTTTTTTTAATTGCACTTAAAAAGTTAAGATTTATTAAATTCTCTTTACGCTTAGGGGGTCAGAACAATGAAGCAAGCTTCCTTATTTTAATACACATAGACATTTATATTTCACTGATATTTTCCTCGAATATTGTTTGCATTTTACAAAAGCTTCTTTTTTTAAAAATGTTTATTTGGGCAAACAACTTTACGCAGAGAAGTATATCCAGAAGCATATTTGTTTAGCTGGATGATCGAAAAATCCAAGCGTAAATCTAATATTTCGACCCTACACTTAGGGTCATCATCATCATCTTTTTTTTGTTTATATTTTAGATGAAAACATTTTAGAAGTTCGACTTTAGAAGTTCGACCTTAATTGCTAACAAAAGTATATAATAAAATACATTCTTTAGAAGTACAATGTATATGATAGGAACTTCAAATTGTTTCATCTCCCCTATAATCTCTCCTCTCCACCACACCACACGGCACCCCACACAAATACACACACCTGGAAGGAACCTCTTTGAACTAAGCTGCATAAAGGGTTTAAAGAACTAAACATTCGGTAAATATATAATAACAACATATTGGAATTCGTTTCTATGTCAATCCTGTAAGGAAATAACCAAACAATGAAAACTTTCTGTAAAAAACACTGTTTTCAACCACGCTCGCCAAATCGACGCCATTTTGGATTGGTGTCAAATCGTTCCGAAGATGCAAATCGTTCCGATGAGGTGCAAATCGTTCCGATTAAGATGCAAATCGTTCCGATTAAGATGCAAATCGTTCCGATTAAGATGCAAATCGTTCCGACAAATGTGCAAATCGTTCCGATAAGTTACAAATCGTTCCCAAGGTCACAAATCGTTCCTGACACCATGTCGCAAATTGTTCCTAAAATTGTTACAAATCGTTCCGTGATTATTGTTATTATTATTGTTATTATTATTGTTAATTCCTATTATATATTATTATCATTGTCTGCTCTATAACTCTTCCTAAACTCTTTCCTCTCTCCTTTACTGAATGTCTTTATGCAATCCTCCATACCTATTTCCTTGAAATGCCAGGAAAGTTGCTACCATTGACAAACAAATTTAGGTTACTTAGAGGCTTACTAGTTTTAAACTATCTCTCTTTGTTTTCTCTGCCGTCCCATCCTGCACTCCTACTGCTAAATCTCTTCAAATGAAAAACAAACTTAAATACAACTTACAAAAAAGAAAGCACAAAAGAGTATAATATAATATATATTATAGTTTATATTTATAGATATACTAGTATCCCGGCTAAAAACTTTTTACCGAAATTAACTTCGAAAAGGATGGGTCAAAATTGCCTCTCCCGTGAATGATCCCCGTGATGAAAATTTCAATTTAGGAATTGGTAACGGAAAATTTTTTTACCCGTGATAAGGTAAAAAAAACTGACGTCACACGGCGTGCTATTATACTAATCGTCAATTATCAATGGTCTAACGAAAAAATGACCACGATTAAGAAGATTTTGACCGTAAGTTTTTAAAAAAACACAACACTGTCTAAAATAAAATAAAATAAAATAAAATAAAATAAAAGTGGTATGCACGATTGCGAATTAGTATAAGTAGATAGCCGCCCAGGTGGCGTCGCTCGCCACCCATGTTCAGTATGCGTTGTGTCGCAAAATTTAAGTCGTGAAAAGTTTTTACAGGCATTAATTTTTTAATTCATTTCTTACATTCAAAATATTTAAAACAGAAACAAATAGCAACATGGCTCAGAATATATATTTATACGCAGAAGAGAAGAAATGTTCATAAAAAAGTGCAATATATAACACAGAACTGTTTACCTAGACATACAACACCAAACGTAACAAAATGTTAATTCAAAACAAATTGATACCTTCCAACTTTTTCTTTTGTTCCAAAGTTACTACTGGAATTTTTTAATGAATTTTTGAAATGATATAGTCTGTTCTTCCCAAAACCATCAACGTCATGATTAAAACCATGAGTTCCATTTCTTTATCCATTTTTTATTATTACCTAAAAAATTAATACTTGAATTGTAATACCGAAAACCTAATCATGCTATAACAATATTGAAATAAAAAATGAAACAAAAAGAAAGAAAAAAACAAAAAGAAAATTCAAGTACGCATTTATCCTAAAGATAACAATTAAAAAGAAAATTTGGTCTATAATATCAACCGATACTGTGAGTCAATACGGGTTCACTCAACACTGGAGCTGAACAGATTAAAGACTTTTACCTGGCATACACAACCAAACATCAAATTAATAAAAATAAGTGAAACAACAAAATGCCCTACTTTGACCAAAACCATAATTGAATACCCAGAAGATATTAAAGGCAACAAATAAAAACATAATACTAAACTTATATACCTAGCAAGTATGTATGTAGCAATTAACATAACACAAAATAATGAATGCCCTAAACAAATATAAACTGAAGAAAAATATACCCCAGCAATGCTTCTTTTTTGTAGTACAATCGCAATGAAATACATAATCCATTCTTCTCTTAAATAACCTTCTCAACATACCATGTGTTTCATTTATACATTTATAAATTTCGTTTATAAATAGCTACACTTTTTCTTTTCTGACCTAAAAGAAAAAGATTTCAGTAGGTAAAGAACAGCTACAATACTTACTACTACGGCAACCATAAAAAGCATCAAACATCGTCAATAGATACAATTTGACAGCACAACACGTTCCCTACTTCCACAGCCATGAGAAAGGAAAACAGTCATAGCTGTGGGACCATTTTTAATTGATCTGTAAATAAATAAATCAAATCAAATCTTCTTTGCTAACTATCTATATACTAATCACGAGTGTGCATCCGCTTTTTTCACGCTTTCACTCTCTAAAATTTCGGGTCGTTTTTGCGGTCACTTATTCATAATGGAGTGTCAGACCACGGCAGTTGATATTTTTCTGCGATTAGTATAGGGGAAAACATTGCATTGCATTTAATCGTTTCAAATGTTTTGATTATTTGCGAGATCAAGAAACAATAGACAACAACGAAAGTATTGCGCGAAGATTTATTAATGTTTTTAGGGTAAGTACGCTTAAGAACTTTTTTGTTTGTTTGTTTTGTTTTTTCTTATAGTATGAATAGGGTTTCTGCGTCATTACTTTTCCAATAATACGCCATTGAAGAAATGAATATCATGGTTTTTAATCATGACGGTCTGGGTTCGTAAAGAAAATCGCAATTGTTTTTAATTCACATTTCGACACTTTTACGACTTTCGCGTTTGGCTTTTATTTAAATTGGGGTATGGATTCCATGAGCAGTTACAGCGATTTTGATCTTTTTGTTGTTTATCTGTACGCACAATTTATTTTTACTACTGCATATATCGTATCGTGAAAGATTTATTATGAATATTTTGATGTGTTTCAGATCTTCTGATTAAAAAGTTTTTCTGTTCATAACTCCAGTGTTGAACTAAATATGCTTTAGCCGGAATACCTAGAGATTTTTAATTAAATGAGTGAAGAGTTTTTTTGTATTGACGTTAGATATCTTTAGTCATGGCGAACCATTGCATTGTATCTTCAATTTATACAATTTATGTAAAAAGTGAAAAAAGTGGACGCACAGCGCGTATTTTTATTTTTGATGAATTAAAACCCGTGTTCTACACGCTGTTCTACACGGGATACTACATTCTAAACATTTAAACTTTATCATACTAAAATTCATTATACTAAGCCCTTCTCTCTGTTCAGCTCACATCGATTAAAACCTGTAAAAAATTTTTACACAGGTTACTAGTAAAAATAATAATAGCGAGCGTTATCAAAACAAATTACTCTTGTCTTCGTTTTTCATCCAGCAGCATATAAACTAAACGAAAGAACTCATATAATAAGATATCTATTCAAAGCTATAGTATTTAATCTTTCAAAACTAAATTAAAACCATTCCTTACTGTGTAAATAAACATCATTTTGTTCTGCATTTCTTCACTACACTTTCTTGTTCTGTATAGCGATATTTAATAACTAAAACGTAAACAAACAAATACATATACCTAACTTGTTCTTTTATTAATCAAAAATAAAAGTTTTATAATAATACCTTTTGTTCGTTCGATCTTTCTGCAGCTAATTTTTAAAAACTTTACTGCACTTCTTCTGTATATCTGAATATGATTTTTCATTGTAAACAAACAACTCACTTACACGTGCTAATAAGAGTAAAAGTTTAGCAATAAACACGATAATAAAACGTTTTATAATAATAACAATACCTTCGTGCATACAAACCTGCGTTTCTTCGTCAGTTCTTTCGTCGATTTGCTTCCACACTTCACGATACGTTTTTTCGCAGAAACTGCCTAAAACAATCAAATTTAAATTAAAATATTCGTATACAAATAGAAACACGTCTTCTTCGCGAAGTCTCTTGCTCACAAAATGATCGTTGACAAAATTTCGAACAAAGAAGATTGCATTGCTCGCACTCCTCCAAAAACGTTTTTCGGTTTATTTCCAGTGCGCAAGCCAAAAATAACAAAACGGAGGAGCATATACTAATCGCGGAAAATCAAAAAAACGCTCTCACCTCTGCATGGCTTTACGACAAAAAGAGAAAAAATAAGAAGGATTTGACCGTAAAAATTAAACAAATATATCACTCTCTAAAATAAAAGTGGGGTGCACAACGCGGATTATTATAATAAGACTAGTATCTCGCGTAAAAGTTTTTTACGACTTTAATTTCGAAAGGGATGTGTCGAAAATAGGTGACAAAAAATTAAATCACAAAATCGTGACTGGAAAGTGTTCCCATGTTGTAGAGCTTGAACAACTGAGCAAAAAAATGTATTGGGTCGTTTCGCTACGACCAACCCTTGCGGAGATATGGTCGATCAAAAGTTTTAATGACGTCATATCCGCAGTACCAAATAAAATTTAGGCCCAAATGCTGCGTCACCCCATCACCCGTATTGCGGACCCTAAAAAACGTCAGTTATCACTATTTGTTCTCGAGATATTTCCCCAAAAACGTCGCGTTCGATTGGGGATGCAATGCAATGATTCCCCGTGATCATAAAACATCTGACGTCAAATGCCACGTGCTATTATACTAATCGTGAATGTGTCTTGCGTGGTCGAACTGCCGCTATATGACCATGATTAAGAAGATTTTGACCATTAAAAAAACAAAAACAAAACACTCTCTAAGTTAAATGTGTTACACACATTGCG
This sequence comes from Turritopsis dohrnii, assembly GCA_027922465.2. NCBI lineage: Eukaryota > Metazoa > Cnidaria > Hydrozoa > Anthoathecata > Oceaniidae > Turritopsis > Turritopsis dohrnii. Next base: position 280,079 of record BQMF02000149.1, on the reverse strand, counting down.
AATTAGTATATACTAGTATCCCGGGTAAAAACTTTTTACCAAACTTAACTTCAAAAAGGATGGGTCAAAATCCCCTTTCCCGTGAACAATCCCCGTGATGAAAATTTTAATTTAGGAATTGGAAACCGGAAATAAAACCATGTTGTAGAAGTCGAAAAACTGATCAAAAAAATGTATGGGATCGTTTCGCTACGACCAACCCTTAGAGAGATATCGCTGATCAAAGATTTCGATGACATCATATCCGCAGTACCAAATAAAATTTAGGCCCAAATGATGCGTCACCCCATCACCCGTATCGCTGACCCCAAAAAACGTCAGTTATCCCTATTGGTTCTCGAGATATTTTCCCTAAAACGTCGCGTTCGATTGGGGATGCAATGCAATGATTCCCCGTGATCATAAAAAAACTGACCTCAAATGATGCCACGTGCTTTTGGAATGATCGTGAAAAAAGTGTCTCTCAACTCTACGTGGTTTTACGCGCACATAAGAGGACGATGACCGTAAATTAAAACTAAATATATCACTCTCTAAAATAAAAGTGGTATGCACAACGCGGATTATTATAATAAGACTAGTATCTCGCGTAAAAGTTTTTACGGCTATAATTTTGAAAAGGATGTGTCGAAAATAGGTGACGAAAAATTAAATCACAAAATCGTGACTGGAAAGTGTTCTCATGTTGTAGAGCTCGAAAAACTGATCAGAAAATGTATGGGATCGTTTCGATACGACCATCTCGAAAGCTTGACACTTAAAATGTAGTTTTTTTGTATTTTTATATATATATATATACTAGTAACCCGGGTAAAAACTTTTTACCGAACTTAGTTTCGAAAACATTAGGTCAAATCCACCATTCCCGTGTACGTACCCCATGACGAAAAAATAAATCATAGAATCGCAACTCAAAAGTGTACCCATGTTGTAGAGCTCGAAAAGCTGATCAAAAAAGTGTATGGGATCGTTTCGCTACGACCAACCGTTGCGGAGATATCGCTGATCAAAGATTTCGATGACGTCATATCCGCAGTACCAAATAAAATTTAGTCTCAAATGATGCGTCACCCCATCACCCATATCGCTGACCCCAAAAAACGTCAGTTATCCCTATTGGTTCTCGAGATATTTTCCCTAAAACATCCCGTTCGATTGGGGATGCAATGCAATGATTCCCTGTGATCATAAAAAACTGACATCAAATGATGCCACGTGCTATTATACTAATCGTGAATGTGTCTTGCGTGGTCGAACTGCCGCTATATGACCACGATTAAGAAGATTTTGACCATTAAAAAACATAAAAAACAAACACTCTCTAAGTTAAATGTGTTGCACACAACGCGAATTAGTATATATAGACTAGCCGCCAAGGCGGCGTCGCTCGCCACCCATGTTCAGCTTGTGTTGTTTGTCATATATCTCAGAATATATTTATACGCAGAAGAGAAGTAACTTTAATGTAAAAAAATGGCAATATATAACACAGAACTGTTTACCCAGACATATAAAACCAAACATTGGATAACATTGCAAAATGTTAATTCAAAACAAATTGATACCTTCCAAATTTTTCTTTCGTGCCAAAGTTACTGGTCTGCAATCATTAATGAATTTTTGAAATGATATATAGTCTGTTCTTCCCAAAACCATCAACATCATGATTAAAACCATGAGTTTCATTTCTTTATGCTTTTTTTATTATTGCCTAAAAGAATAATATTTCAATTGTAATACTGAAAACCTAATCATGCTATAACAATATTGAAATAAAAAACAAAACAAAAAGACAAAAAAAACAAAAATAAAAAGGAAATTTAAGTACGTATTTATCCTAAAAACAATAACTGAAAACACAAATTTACCTAGAAGATAAAAAGTAACAATAAAAAAAACAGGAAATATAACCATGTTGTAGAGCTCGAAAAACTGATCAAAAAAATGTATGGGATCGTTTCGCTACGACCAACCCTTAGAGAGATATCGCTGATCAAAGATTTCGATGACATCATATCCGCAGTACCAAATAAAATTTAGGCCCAAATGATGCGTCACCCCATCACCCGTATCGCTGACCCCAAAAAACGTCAGTTACCCCTATTGGTTCTCGAGATATTTTCCCTAAAACGTCGCGTTCGATTGGGGATGCAATGCAATGATTCCCCGTGATCATAAAAAAACTGACGTCAAATGATGCCACGTGCTTTTGGAATGATCGTGAAAAAAGTGTCTCTCAACTCTACGTGGTTTTACGCGCACATAAGAGGACGATGACCGTAAATTAAAACTAAATATATCACTCTCTAAAATAAAAGTGGTATGCACAACGCGGATTATTATAATAAGACTAGTATCTCGCGTAAAAGTTTTTTACGGCTATAATTTTGAAAAGGATGTGTCGAAAATAGGTGACGAAAAATTAAATCACAAAATCGTGACTGGAAAGTGTTCTCATGTTGTAGAGCTCGAAAAACTGATCAGAAAATGTATGGGATCGTTTCGATACGACCATCTCGAAAGCTTGACACTTAAAATGTAGTTTTTTTGTATTTTTATATATATATATGTGACCGTCCATGGGAAAAAAAGTACATTTCATTTTACCGGTAAAATATACCGGTATTTTTACCGCTAAAGATGTAGTATCGATATTTTTACCGGTAAAATTTTCATTATACCGGTAAACTAATTATATTATCGGTAATTACCGGTACACAAATTGATCAATACTTTTATCGGTGAATTTACCGGTAAATCTAAATCGATCCAATTTTATTGGTAAAGTGTGAACTATGGTAGTTTTTAAAACGAGAAAAGAGCTAGCTTTAAGAGCTATTATGCCAAAGTTATCGTTTATATATGGTGTTATACGTTACCGTAGCGTAATAATTTGAAAATCATTTTACCTCCGGGATACTTAAAAGTCGTCAAAGAATTCACAGCGAATGTTCAGTAATCGAATGTTTTTAGATGAATATGCACTGCAAAGAAAATAAACGATCTTCCTAATGTTTCCTCGTGTACATGTTTTTGTAGTAGTATGAAACCAAATTTTAACATTTAGTTCCCAGGATCTTTCGACTAAAATATTAATGCTATTGCAGCAAAGGTCTTCGAAAGGTTGTACAAGGAAAATTACGTCGGTTCCATCACTTCATGCTAACACTCTTATGCTCGACTGTTGTATGACAATGAGACTCGAACGGACAGAGGAACTACCATTTGGAACCTTGCCACAGGTTTTCCGACTGTCCATCATCAACATTGACTACTGCGAGAAGAGTGCGCACCCACGCAAGCTTTACAGCCAGGACATGGGAGAGTTTTGGAGCCCTGAGCTTTCAGACAATCTTCCACGTAAACCTTATGATGAAAAACTGTAGGAAACAGGTAGTATTAATGTTTAAACGAAGGTGAGTATTTCAAAAGAGAACTTCTGCAACTCGTCAAGCCGACGTTAAAATGTTTTCATTTGTCTTTTCCCAAATTCACTCTTTATCAGAATATTATCTGAATAAAGTTACAAAAGTCAAGAAAGATCACTAAAAACGTTGCGATTAGGATCCCTGAGGAAAATAAAAATAAAAGTTTTCGTCATGGGATTTACAAAAATAACTTAGTAGAATTCGAGCGGACGGTTTTTATTATTGCCAAATTTCGAACAAACTGTTGTATCTCTTATTTTCAGCTGAATGAGAACCAGGTAACAAGTTGATTTTGATACACAAACGAATGTTACCTGTAATATATACATAAAAAGAGTATAGATTACCAAAGGGCTGTTACAAAAATTTCCCTGTTTATTATAATAAGATTGAATAACACAGTCATTTTAAATGGAAGATTTAAACCTATGAAGAAAAAAATCATTAATAAATTTTCGACACATCATCCTTTCTTTTAAAAGATCTTTCAACCGTCTAATTCATGAGCAGGTGAGTTGTTTTGTTTCAGAGTTTATTGACGTCAATTACTTCATCATGAATAAAAACAAAAAAGAAACACATTTGAACAACCAACGATTAGGTAATTTATGACTTGACCGGGTCTTAAAAATGGCGGAATTAGTATAAACAAACATTAACATTTTTCGAAAACATTTTATCGCTATCGAGTAGCCACTTTACCTTACGTCTGAGACGCTACCGGTAAATCACATTAGGTATTTTTTTACATTACATTACGATACCGGTAATTATCGGTAAAGCGGTAAATTTATCGATAAAAAATTATAATTACCGGTAATCGTTAAAAAAATCTTAAGTTACCGGTAAAATTACCGGTAATTTGCGCATATCGGTAAAATCGAATGTACTTTTTTTCCCATGGACAGTCACATATATACTAGTAACCCGGGTAAAAACTTTTTACCGAACTTAGTTTCGAAAACATTAGGTCAAATCCACCATTCCCGTGTACGTACCCCGTGACGAACAAATAAATCATAGAATCGCAACTCAAAAGTGTACCTATGTTGTAGAGCTCGAAAAGCTGATCAAAAAAGTGTATGGGATCGTTTCGCTACGACCAACCGTTGCGGAGATATCGCTGATCAAAGATTTCGATGACGTCATATCCGCAGTACCAAATAAAATTTAGTCTCAAATGATGCGTCACCCCATCACCCATATCGCTGACCCCAAAAAACGTCAGTTATCCCTATTGGTTCTCGAGATATTTTCCCTAAAACATCCCGTTCGATTGGGGATGCAATGCAATGATTCCCTGTGATCATAAAAAACTGACATCAAATGATGCCACGTGCTATTATACTAATCGTGAATGTGTCTTGCGTGGTCGAACTGCCGCTATATGACCACGATTAAGAAGATTTTGACCATTAAAAAACATAAAAAACAAACACTCTCTAAGTTAAATGTGTTGCACACAACGCGAATTAGTATATATAGACTAGCCGCCAAGGCGGCGTCGCTCGCCACCCATGTTCAGCTTGTGTTGTTTGTCATATATCTCAGAATATATTTATACGCAGAAGAGAAGTAACTTTAATGTAAAAAAATGGCAATATATAACACAGAACTGTTTACCCAGACATATAAAACCAAACATTGGATAACATTGCAAAATGTTAATTCAAAACAAATTGATACCTTCCAAATTTTTCTTTCGTGCCAAAGTTACTGGTCTGCAATCATTAATGAATTTTTGAAATGATATATAGTCTGTTCTTCCCAAAACCATCAACATCATGATTAAAACCATGAGTTTCATTTCTTTATGCTTTTTTTATTATTGCCTAAAAGAATAATATTTCAATTGTAATACTGAAAACCTAATCATGCTATAACAATATTGAAATAAAAAACAAAACAAAAAGACAAAAAAAACAAAAATAAAAAGGAAATTTAAGTACGTATTTATCCTAAAAACAATAACTGAAAACACAAATTTACCTAGAAGATAAGAAGTAACAATAAAAAAAACAATGTCAAAGTTATATACCCAGGCATAGTACGTAAACAATTACCATAACACAAAATAATGCATAAACATGATAAAATATAAACTTAATAAACTTAATATAAACTTAAATCCATCCAATAACGATTCTTTTTTGTAGCACAGTTTCATTGTACAGTAATAATTAATGAACTTCTTAAATACGTAATTTATTCTTCTCAACATCATAATTTAACCCCATGTGCTTCATTTTTTTTCAACAGATGGAAATATTCAAAAAACATACAAAAAACTTAATCATACTATGACGATATCAAAAGAAAAACAAAACAAACTGAAAGAAACTTTGAGAACACATTAACTTAAAAAATATATAACTAGCATGTAGCTTTAGCTAAAAATGCCCCCGCGCTCAAGCATTCCAATTTGTACACACAGCAAGCTATACATTGCAAGCTATACAACGGAAACAAAAACAAAGAAAAACTTTCTTACTTTTTGTTATGTCTTAGTCCTATGTCACACCTATGTCCTATGTCACACCTTTCAAAAAGTGTAATTAAGGCTTAACAAGTAATATCAGAAAGTATTGGCTACAAACAAAACAAATGTGTGAACTGAAACCATGGATACGTATTTTATAATCAAAATAAGATAAACATTTGTTAAAGAAATTCTGTAAGAACCAAAAGAAAGAAAAAAAAACTTATTAAAAAAAAAAATTAAAGCGAAAAATCCATTAGAAAACTGCGTTTCAAACTTTGATTCGAAACAAGAAATAGCCAAAGTTTACAATAAAAAACAAAAAAAAATATAAGAAGGTTTTATTGATCATGATCACACCAGGTTTGGAGGACAGTAAAAAGAAGGAAAACACGAAGAACAACATTTTGTAGGCTTTCTTGCATACACAGATATCCAATTAAAATCTTTTTAAGGCAAGATCCGCCAAAAATCAGTCCATTGAATAAAATTGAATGAAAGATTTAGAGCTAAAACATATATTCAAAAATAAAATGTTGTAGGCAAAATTTCAGATTTCAAGCTGTGCTTCAAAATGCTAGTCGTTCACTGCACTAAAACAACACAAAAGTAATATGAAAAATGTCTTAGCAATTTTATCATACGAACTTCCTAAATAACATAGTATAAATAATAATAAATTAGGAAAGAGATACGAAAAAACATTCCACTTACAGTACAGCCCTTGTAATTCACTTCGGCAGTCGGCAATTGCCGAAGCATTTGCCGAAGCAAAAGCCTCTTTTTACACCTTCACTTCGGCAAAATAATTGCCGAAGCCAAATTCTCTCACAACAAACCTATTTTCCCTTTTAAAAATGCACTAGCCGCCAAGGCGTCGTCGCTCGCCGCCCATGTCCACCTGCAGTATGCAAAGACTTCACAAAAAATCAAGAAAAGAATCGAAGTATTTATTTAACGTTTTTTATTTACAAATTCAATTATTTACAAATTCAATTATTTACAAATTCAATTATTTACAAATTCAATTATTTACAAATTCAATTATTTACAAATTCAATTATTTACAAATTCAATTATTTACAAAAACTTTCACAAGTTTCCAAACCGCAAAGCGCAAGTTATTTAATATGGCCGCGGCCTGTTGCGATTTCGGCCCTGTCCCCGGCCATTCCCCCGGCTCCTATTGTGGGTGCTTTCTGGCGGGAGAAAAACCCCTCCATGCCGCACCCACGAGCCGAGGGCGGCATCGGTTGTTGGCCCTCCTCGGGCCAGCTGCTCCCGCAGGAAGCGCGTGTAGACTCCAACTATAAAATGAAAGTATCCTTAGTTAATAATTGAAGAATGATAATAATAAGAAGGTTAATTGAATTCTTACTGATTTCTGGGTCTGGCTCCCGGCCATGTTCCTCGAGATTCAAATTTTCTAAATTATGGAATGAATTAAGAATGACATATCTACACATGAAAATCAAGTACAAAAAATTAGGCAACAACTACTGCAGCGACTTACCAAGAAGCTGCTCCATATCTAAAAATAAAAAAAAAAAAAAAAAGAAAGTAAGCAACAATAACATGATAACATGATATAAATAAAAAAATAGAAATAAAAAGTACCATTCTTAGAGAGAATCATAGATTTTGTGAAAAGAAATGGACATACCTTGATTATTTAAATTTTGAACTAAAAGGAAAACAAAGATTTAATGAAACATTGTAAAAGATTGAACTTGAAAACAGTATTCATATAACAAAATGAATTATCGTGAGGTGCTTACACAATGCTGCAAGTGCAGCTTGGATATTGTTGTTGTGGTTTTGGTTAATGTTGTTGTTGTTGTTTGCCATCTAAAAAAATAAAAAATTGTCAAGAATACTTTTTTTGGACAAGCGGTAAATATGTCATTTCTATGTGATAATACGAACGTTGACTAAAAGTGCTAGGTATTAAAGCTACATGAAAGAGATACAGAAAAGCGATATCTAACAGCCAATACGTTTTATGCTAATTAAAAGAAAGAGAAGATACTGGACAATAGTTCAAGTTATATATTCTCAATATATATTTACAATGTATAATCAGATAAATATGAAATCACTTTAAACACTTTTATAAAGAAAAACTGTGGAACAAAGTTACTTCTTATAAGCATGTTCTCAAGTTAGTTTTTCTCAAGAATATATGAAACACATGTGATTGTTATACCGACTCCTGGTTATCCCAAGCCAAAGGGGATTGACTAAGTCTATTCTTCCAGAAGAAACCGTATAGATAGGTAAAATAAACAATGCTCATTGGGACTTGCAAGAAATGGTAACTTTTAAAAAAAGGGTGGGGGATGTCACTGAATTATAAACAAAACCACTTGTGAACATGCAGCCATGTCTAACTTCCTAACTTTCTATTATCTCAATAAACATAGACCAATCTCTCAAGTGCGACGAAATTTCATCTTTCTTCACATTAAGCTGATATGTATTTTCTATTCTACGACACTACGCAAACTCTAAACATATTAAGTTTTGGAAATTAAGTTGTGCTCACAACATGAACTTGTGAAAAATTTAACTGAATCTACTTTCAATTTGTTAGCAAAGGCTCAAGTTAGGAGGAATATTTTCAAAAGATTTCTTACCCAAGTGTCTCAATCCAAAGCTACACAACATGCAAATTATGAGTAGAGGTTTACGCTTTGTCTCATTATCTAAAAAAGAAAAGAAAATCTAAGAGAACTGCAGGTACAAAAAATAGTAATGGACTATCAGGTTAAAAAAAGAAAAGAATTGTAAGCGAAACATTCATACCAAGAAACCAAGAAACCATGCAGTTCAACATGTATGGCCATATGTTACTGTATAACAATGATAAAACTGCCTTTTCAATGACATCAGTATCTCAAAAAAAAGAGAATAAATTACAATATGTCACACATACAACGGCCTTTTGCCGCTTGCCTACCCTCCTCCACCCGGCTCCATGCCGCTTTCATACCCTCCTCCATCCGGCTCCATGCCGCTTTCATACCCTCCTCCACCCGGCTCCATGCCGCTTCCATATTTTTCCATAATCTATTCAATCTTCAATCTACTCAAAGTTTCAGGTAATCTAATCTAATGCTTTATACTAATCATTTGGCATATTCAATCTACTGTTTAATGTAAACTAATCTAATTTCTAGGTCATCTAATCTAATGCTACACTCATTCAATTCAATTCAATTCAATGTAATTCAATTCAATGTTATTCAATTCATTGTAATTCATTTCAATGTAATTCATTTCAATGTAAACTGCTTTAATTTCAGTATTATTCAATTCAATGTATACCAATTTAATTTCCAGGTAATGTAATGTGATGCCTCCTCATTAACCTTGCGTAAAGTTTCAATTCAAAACATTTAATATCAATTGCACAAATATTTTTGCAAGGTAAAAATATTCATAATACCTGTTGATAGACTACATTTCTAGTGTAACATCTCTCTCTAACATAGCCTTGCTGTAAAGTTCTACAAACCTTTACTTTCACTGCTTCAAAGCTTCGTGTTCGTGAAAATGCAACATACAGTTGACCGTGACTGAAGCAAGGCCTTTGCATAAATACCAACCCGTTCAAAAGTCTGACCTTGACTTTTGTTAATGGTTATTGCATAGGACAAACGGAGAGGAAATTGTGTTCGCTTCAGCTGAAACGGAAGGTTGGTATCATTCGGACACAGGGTTACTCTAGGAATGAGCACCCGATTTCCAGCGGAGATACCGGTCAGCACTTCACAATCAAGGATATTCTCTCGGAGATTACGGATGACTAATCGTGTGCCGTTGCATAAACCATCCTTCAATGATAAATTGCGCAGCAGCATCACTATACTGTTGACTTTCAAGTTCAACCGGTGTGGAGGCATTCCAGAAGGAGTAAGCGAATTGATGAACTCCATAGGATACAGATCAATCTCTTCTTGCTCATCAGAGACAACAGAATCTACACTAAAGTATGTGACCGTTTCACCAGGCATTCTCTGCAGAATCCGTTCGTTAATCACCAAAGCCTCGTCATTGGTTGGTGTCAGAATAACACGACTCGACATATCCTCTCCTCCAGCATCACTAAAAATAAAGTGGACGATATCATTATTTTCATGCAAAACACATTCATGCGGAATTTCAATGGAATCTTTAAATGGATCATCCACTTTTTTCAGTATCGCTCCGTTTCCTAATTCAAGTAGGAATTCCGCAAATTCCCTTTGCCCAGGAGCAGCTCTCATGTTGACATTCAGATGAAAGATTCGCACTATTGGCCACAAGACAGAGCTTTTTATGCATGCTTCCACTATCTGAGCTGGTCTGCCTCTTTTCACAACCGGAAGAGTCTGTCTAAAATCACCACCTAAAAGAACAACCTTTCCAGAAAAAGGCACATCACTGTTACAGATATCTCTAAACATTCTATCAATAGCCTCAAGTGCATGCTTAGGAATCATACTTGCCTCATCAAATATTACAATATGCTGGTCACGTAAAAAATTGGCGTGCCTACTATTAGGCTTGACATTGCACGTTGAATTGTCCAATACAGGAACAGGTAATTTGAAAAGAGAATGGACTGTCTTACCATTTTGTAACAGTGTTGCTGCAATTCAAGTCCACGCACACGTACTTACTGTTAGGTTTCTTCCTATAACCTCGCAAATGATGTAATTGTACGTGAAAGTTTTACCTGTTCCACCGGGTCCATCAATGAAGAAAATTTTAGCACTATTATTATTGTTTGTTGCCACTGCATCAAGGACTGCGTCGGCAACAGCAAGCTGGTCAGCGTTCAACGTGTTCCTCATGTTGATGGCCTCTTCCCTCATTTCATTAGCATTTGGTAAATCAACAGCAATAGCTTGTTCCAAACCAGGTAAATCAAAGTCAGTAACAGCCCTACCAAATTGCTGAAGAACTTCCTGAATTTTACCAAGAGCTGACTGCTCTGCTTGTACTTCCGGCTGGTGTCTCAAAAAATCTTCAACCATGTGAGCACGGAATCTTTCCCACAATTCAGCTGGATTGCTTGGCTCTCCATGGATCAGAATGAAGGAGAACGCTTTGCGAATTTTAGAGGGAGTTGCTGATGCGGCAAGTTCCTCCATGGTTCGTATCCACAAAGTATCGTCATCCAATAGTCCAAGTGCAATACACGCTTCCCTAAAAGATCTATATACAATCCCATTAACAGTTCTAAGGTATTCAAAGGAAGTCGCACCAGGAACATGTAACAACAGCACACGTAAGAAATACCTTTCACCTTGCCGAATGCTAGCATTGTACATTCTACTTACAATTTTTTCTGCTCCACGCTGCCGTGTCACCCACTTATGTTGTCGTGTTTGAAACACGTAATGGTGGGGGATATCAGGATATAAATATTGACGTGCCCGTTCGTCAACACGATTTAATTCGAACCAAGCAGTTAACTTGGTGTGCTCTTGTCTTCTTTCCAGCGCTGCTTGTTCCTGTCCTTCTCTGAAAAAAATCTGCTGCTCATTTGGAAGGTGAACAGGAAGTCGTAAAATAGCATGACTTTGAGTGTGCATTGGAAAAGAGCATAAACGCCACACAGCTTCTGGAGCAGATACATACCTCGCATCTAAAAAGGTTTTGATTTCGTCGTGATCGATACGCTCATTGATTTCAATATGAGCAGTATCGTGTCCTTTGTAAATGTACTTGTACAAATACTTGACGCTTTTAATGGAAACACAGGCCTCGAGGTTTAAATGCGCATTGTACTTTTTGGTGAGAAAAGGGTTGTATGGGACGATCCATCTGTTGTCAAGATCCATATTCCGAATTCGAACAGTTCTTCTGTCATCCGGTCGGTGATATAAAGGATAACCGTCCACATTTAAAACAGTCCCATTGTTGAACTGCTTTGGAAAATTTTTACTGCACTTATCATCTTGCATACACGGTGAAGACACATTCAAATGGCCACACGGACCATGGACCATGCAGGATTTGATGATTTCGTAAAGTTCTGGTTCTTGATCCCGATTTGGAATTCGTGCTGATATCAATGAATCAATGTCATCAGCATTGCGTAACTTAAATTCGTTGCCAAGATGCAACAGCATGTGCACATGAGGTAGCCCCCTTTTCTGAAATTCTATAACATCCACCTGTGCTACAGATACACCTAGAACAGAATCTTTTATAATATCATTTTTAAGAGCTTCCAACTTCAATTTGAATACTCGTGTAACCAGATCTGGCCTATTTGATGGAGTTTGACCAGGCAAAAGATTTTGAACAATTTCAGGCCATTTAGGATTGCATGTAAAAGTTAAAAATAAATCTGGTTTACCTTTTTTTGAAACTAATGCCATAGCATCTAGGTACAATTGGTGCATATTTCTCGGTGAACCTGAAAAGGTAGATGGCAATACAACGATATTACCCGCACGGAGATTTCGTTCATGGGCAGCTTCCTCCAAATAGTCCATCAAGCCTGTGTAGCTATCCGCCCGTAATTGTTCTTGGTTCTGGCGTATGAAGTTGAGTCTCCTCCCTCCACTTTGACATAGCTGTCAACAACAAACTGTTGAAATAGTTTTCCAGCTAAATGTAAAGCAGAAAATTCACGTCTAATGGCAATACGATAAATATAATACTGCAACTGTGTAATTTTATTTCGCCTTTCAGTTGCATGCTGTTGTACGTGATTCATGTTCGGACTCCATCCAGGATCGCTTCTAGGAAATATCATTGGATACATCATGGAGTCAATGTTTGTAGATGTGTAGGGAATATTACGCAAGGGCTGATCTCTTGGATAAACTACAATATTTCTACCAGCAGGAGGTGCACCATCGTTACCTACGAAAATTGCTGCAACTTCTTCGTGATGTGGAGCATTGTATCTTCTCCTGTCTTCACCTTCTCGCATATACATACCCACTACAGAGGTTGGTCTATTTTCCAAAAATGCCCTTTCTTCTTCTTCTCGTTCGACCTGAGCCAAGTTACAATATGCTGCGGCATAAGGTGAAACTCTATTAATGACCGCTTGTATTTGCTCCATCAAGTCTCTGTTGCAATCCGCATTGGAAGGGTTTTGCATACGCATGTCAAGTGAATTAGCAGCTTCGATAATATATAGCTGGCTAAACATAGGCACTTGGTTTTCATTAGCATGCAGTGCTCCATACCTATGTAGCAGTTGTCCACATATCCTAAAACATGGAGGCCCATTTCCTGGGGGCGAACTTAGATTAGCTGACAGAGAAGCAAAACTAAATGCATTATTATAAACTCTTAATACACTTACGGAAATGTTGACCCAGCGCAGAATCATCAAGTAAAAGATTCCGTAACTCAGGCGGATAATCTAATAAATTTGGAAGTTGTACCTTTCTATTTGTGCAACATTTAAAATTAGTTTCACGGTCGAATTTGACAGCTCCACAATGTTCACATAAAATGTTAAATCCACCTAAAGAATGAATGTCAGGTAGGCCATTGTTTTCAACATCAATCCGTGCAGCATTTAAAAAGCGAGCCCTGCGCACTCGTCTGTTTCGGACATATGCTCTTTGGTGTTGTTGAGCATTAGCTGCACGTCGAGCAGCAGCTTGTTCGGGTTGCTCATTTTCTCTAAGCAACTGTTGTCGGTGAGCTTGTGCTTCAAGTCGGGAAGCCGCTTGTTCTGGTTGCTCATTTTGTCTAGCACGTTGGTGTTGTTGAGCATTAGCTGCACGTCGAGCAACAGCTTGTTCGGGTTGCTCATTTTCTCTAAGCAACTGTTGTCGATGAGCTTGTGCTTCAAGTCGAGCAGCAGCCTGTTCAGGTTGCTCATTAGCCCGTTGCTGCCTTTGATTTTGTGCATCCCTCTCCCTTCTCAATTGAGCACGAATTTCACTTTGATTGGCACGGTATCTCCTTTGTCGCGCAGCATTTCTAATGTGACGACGTTGTTGAGGGTCATCAGCAGGGGGTTGTTGTTGCCTCTCATCATGTTGATGTTGCCGTGCATCAACAATATCTCTATCAAATTGCGATCTAGGCAAAACAAACCTTTGAGGGACTGCATAGTCATGATCAGAATTCATAACTCGTTGAGAAAAAACTCAAAAGAACAATCGCCTTGGCGTCTAGTGTATATCTAATTTTTATCACCACAAAAATAAAAACACAGGCCTGGTGTGTTTTGTTTACCTAGCTATACAGACAACAGAAACAAAAAGTAAACACAACTTTCCTTTGTTGTCAAAAGGCAAACAAAATGATCGTTTTTTCTCAACTTTCTTCACTTTCTTTTCGCGCGAATAAGAACCAAAAGGGTTGAAAGCAAACCTGATCAGTTTCCAACTGTTGCCATGACATTGAACGGGGGTTAGCAATTGCTTAAACAGGGATTCATTCAGGGTTATTATTAAATATTGTAGAAGTATTAATTGAAAAATTCTCTTCTATTACTTGATAACATATAATTTTAATTAAAAATATTACAATTTTATGCTGTCATCGCCATTGCTTTGGTAGGAGCTGTACATTTATATACCCCCCTACTTTGCTTAAGTTCTCCACAATCTCTCCGTTGCAGATCCCCGATTTTAATCACACAAACAAACACGAAAACAATCACACCTCAATCTACCACTTTGCGTAACAGACAAACGGACAAACGGAGAATCGGCTATTAATATATAGATTTTCTTAACTTTTTTGCAAGCTTTGCCACCATATTTATTTTTATGTTTCTGCGCTCGATCACAAATTTTTTCGCTTACAGCCCGCTTTTTCATTAGTCAGCGGCTTTACCCACCTGGCTATTTGAATAAGGTTTCGTCGTTGTCGTCGTCTATAATTTTCACGTGATGACTTTGTTTCGAAATGATTGAGATCAATTTTTTTCATAAAACAATTGATAGACTTTGTTTACAAATACCATGAACCTTTTTCGATGAATTTAAAATTTTTTTTGCAGAATGTGCGTGTTACAACTAGTACTATTTAGGAAGTTCCTCTTTGTTCTACACTCGTTGTTACGAAACTTCCTTGCGTCACGTGGTTTTCATAAGAACATTCTTTTAGTTTGTTTCGAACGACATTCGAAGAAGAGTATAAATTTCAGAATTCATGCTAACTATAATGAAAAAGATACGTAGAAAAACATGCTCAACTTATTACATTAGTGTTCGTGCTCAATTGACAACGAAGGATAACTTAGGTACATTAAGTAATTATTCGCCAGTTTTCTGTTGCTAGGGAAAACGACCACTGTTGCTAAGGGAATTTTGAAATTTCCTTCGTAGAACGAATTCTCTACGAATTCATTTCTTCACCTAACGAAAGAATATGAAAACATAAGTGGTACCAGCAGGACTCATTTTCGTGTTACTCAATGAAATTAAAAAGCAAATTAGTTTCCAGCTCTCTACATATATTGAGAAGACTGGTTTCCTATCCATATTGAATGCCCTAAGTAACTTCACGATATTTTTTCTAGGTTTTATGATAGTGTTTCACTTTTTTGTAAACAGTTATGAAATTTACAAGATGCAAGATATTTGTTTTTTTTCTTCACCTTACCCACAATTATTGATTTATTCGTGCGATGGTCAAATGACCATAATAATGTTATTATGAGGCAAAAATCAATTGACAAGTTGTCACTGAATTGAAAAAACTTTATTCCAAGATACTTTCGCGGAATCTGTTAAGAAAAATATAATATTTTTTTAAGTTTAATACTTCAAAGATTCGCAAACTTCCCAGGTCACGAAAGTTTCTTCGCATGAAGACCTTCAAGTCTGTCTATTTTGGTGGTTTTTCAGCTATATTTATTAGGTAAGGGGCAAGGTTAAAAGATAAGAGTGATTTAAATAGCGGGAATGAATTTGCCGAAGCGTTGCCGAAGCAAAATACGATATTCCAGCTTCGCTTCGGCAAAAATTTTTGCCGAAGCCAAGAGAACCGAATTACGAAGGCTGCAGTACCATGCTTTGAAATGGGAAAAAAACAGCAAAGTCAGCTAATAATTCTATACCATCGTGTAACGTCAACACAAAAAGTTGGAGGATGAAGATGATGATGATGATGAAGAACAAAATCGGAAACTGACATTCGCCTATTTCGTGAAACTACTATGCCTCCTCGCTCGCTTACACTCGCTGCGGGGGCAATAACTAAAAACACAAATGTAATATGACAGAAACTTTTTAACAAATGAAAACATTCACATCTGTAGAACCATTTTCAATTTCAGCTCAAATCTCTTCCTAATTCAAAACACAACAGTAAACATCGATTTTATTCTTTATTTATCCAACATACTAATTTAATATTTGAATATTTACTTTTTGTCTTCAAACACTGTCGCTTTGATCATTGCTAATGATTGAGTTGAGTTAGAATTAATTGCTTTAATCATTATAACATCATCATCTTGAACAAATGTTAACTAAAAAAAAATTAATGAAAACTTTATTTGGTAAAAACACACAAAACATAGTGTTATAGAAAAGCATAATACTTCATCAACGAGCTTAAATGGTTCTTCAGAAGATATCAGTGATTTTTCTGCCTAAACAACGCAATAATAATGTAGCCAGCAAATGAATACATACATACACATTACATAAATTTTTATATCAGACTAAAATGATGCACGCCCAGTTTAACGTGTTACTTACTTGTTCATCATTAACTTTGAATACAGTAGCAATAATTCCTTTGCACATTTCAGGAGTCAAAACTTTCATAACATAATCGAAATACTGTACATAAAAATGAAAATAAGTGTACTCAATATTTTCTTTATTTTTATATTTTATCTAGAGATGTGATGAAATAATACAACATGAAAAAAAAAAAAAAATAAATAACTACCTAGAGAACTATGATTATATCTACATTGTATTTCTTTCGTTTAGTTTCAACATTGATAAATATATAATGTACTAGTAACCCGTGTAAAAATTTTTTACGGGTGCTGTTAAAGAATGCGTTTTATCAATCACCTAATAATCATCACCTTCATGGTGTCAGCCTTGTAAAATTTGCATGGGTGATTGAGTTCATAAACAACATTTGCCTCATTCTTTCAAACATTATTATAAGAGTTTTAACCGAAAAGTTGGGCCGAAATTGTTAGATGAACATATTCGAGAGGAAGATAGCAAACAAAGAGGAGCGAAAATGCTAAGATTGTTTGTTATTCAATATTATACGATACGATACAGAAACATTTCATTTCCAAAAAACTTTTAATAATATTCTGATGAATCATGATATCTCGATAATTTGTATGGATTGGAGCCAGGTGGAACAATTCGTATAAAATCGACTGTCAGCTACATCATTGACGATATAAATGGTCCGTTATTTCCGATCTAAAAGAAAACAGACGTCTTATTTTGTACAACCTATGTAGTATTTATATATTTAAGATATAATGACAAACTCAATTTTACTTACCAATTGACGGTAATTTTATGTAATTTTAAGGCAGCAAAGTTTCAGCTTGATTTTAAAATGTTTCCATCAGGTTATTTATACGATTTACAAACTAAAAAACAATCATGATCAACATTCTATATCAACACATGCAGAATAATGTTTCAATTAGATATTTTGAAATGATATTGATTCACATTGGTAAAATCACAGTGAACTTTAGTGGATCATGTCAATTAAACTAAGAAAAGACAAAAGTTGATAGTAAAACATTATATATTCTCCAACTGATAAATAACAAACTAACTCTACGCTGTAGGAATTGCACCACTTATTCTAAATCACTTTAAAAAGACGTTTTAAAACTATGTTCTAAACTATTTTCTATAGCTATCTATATATCTAATTATACTAATCGCTTATTCCTACAGCGTAGAATTATTTAAAATTTTTATAATATTATTTAACAATTTATTTTTATTGTTATTTTTTTTAAAATTTTTGTGCTTTGGTGGCACATAACCTGTGCGGTCCTTTCCGCCATTCCGGGCCCACACCTTGAACGCACGTTCAGATTTTGAGCCCGGATGTTTTTCACGATATTTCGCAAAATCAACGAAAGTTAAGTCTAAACAAAAACAATAATAAACTTATTAAAATAATAGATTATTCTAGGAGATACAATTGACAAACAAATTATTACTGTTAGAACTGTTGGTGGTATCATCTAGAACTACAACATCTAAAAAAAAGATTACGGTATCTATAACTGTGTAATTATAAACGATAACTATAACTATAAACTATTTATTGGAGAATAGAAGGAATATGTCAGTGGAAAGTATTTATTTTAAATGCGTTGTAAAATGAAAACTTCTGCAGTTACGTAAACTTACTATCATGGCTGCCACTCGGCATAGAATTTCCAACATCTAAAAACATATGGAATATAACAGTTGAAAGTGTGAGAAGAAAGCTTCAGGCAAAATATGCATTCATTCAAAATACGAATATTTGCACTCTTACTATTTGCAGTGGACGCATCCACATCCATTAGATCTGAAAAAAAAGATATTACCGTACCTCATCACTGCTCAAGGAATGGCAGAAAACAATACAATACAATATTGCATGTAAATGAACATTGATTGAATATAATGAAAACTCACTATCAACACATTTGGTTTTTGTAGCGACAGCTAAAAACATATATGCATATGTATTTACATCCATAACATATGAAAGAAGGAGTCAATTGAATAAAAGGCTTCAGGCGAAATATTAATATATGTATGCTTGTACCCTTATCCATAACTTCGTTATATAAAGAAAAGAATTAAAAGGTACATAAAAATAATTACATCTAGCTATAGAAAGCTTACCAGTAGGGGTTTTCTGTATGGGCTGTGCCCGTTTAACCTTTTTCATTACTAAAAAATAAAATGTTTATGAATCAAACTAATGAAGAAACATTCACATGATTTCGTAATGTGAATTACTTTCATTCAGCTTCCTTCAGGGTGTTCAAAAGGGGTCATAGAAAGGTAGCTATGCATACCTGTATTTTTCTTTTCAAGTTGCTCCAACTCTAAAAATAAAGCAGTTAAAACCATAAATGTATCTTCTTTAACGAAAAAAGGTGAAAGTAAATAGGGTAAACCTTACTTGCATGACATTCTTTTTCAAATACTAAAATATAGGAGAAAGATTATTTATTAGAATGCAAATAACTTAAATGCAGTAGAAAATCCCTGTAAAAATGTACAACTTACTGACATCTTTGTTGGCTGCAGCCATTATATTTTTTTATTACTAAAATGAAATAAAAATTTCATAAAATTTACAACTCCTACAAAAATAATGCTAAAGATACTACATTACTAAACCGCAAATATATCTCTTTGAAAGAGATGCCCTGACTTTTGGTTCATGAATTGCCTATGGAGATATGTTGCTATTGACTAAAAGCTCGTGATTTTCCATGCGCAATTCATGGTAACAGAGTACACGACGGGAACGTAAGTCAATGGGACTTGTACTCCACCTAAAGAAGAAACGAACATATCATGTGATATAAGTTGATTACATTTCTTCAGTATTAAATGTAGCAGTTGACAGCTGGCACCTTAAGGAACAGTCATCGTGTATCAGAAAAACGGAGACAGTAGTTCTACTATAAACAGCATTAACGAACTACCTGGTGGATAGAATAAATATCACACTGGTCAGGTTGCACAGAGCAAAACCATTTACAGTGTAGCAATCATCCATCACATCCGTCACAATAATACACATGTTACTGAACTTAAAAAAGGGCACAGATTATGGCAAACTGCACAACAAACAAAACAATAAATAATTTACTGTAAAACTTGTGGGAATACAACATTCTGTGTATACAACTTCCCATTGATGTAACCTTGTTTACCTGTGGCAGCAACTTTGACTTTAACATTATCAAATGCCTTTGCCCTAGAACAGGCTACATATAGCTGACCATGTGAAAAACACGGTCGTTGTAGAAACAAACCAATTTTTTCAAATGTTTGACCTTGACTCTTATTAACAGTGAAAGAATAAGCCAAACGAATCGGCAGTTGTCTACGTTTTAAAGTGAAAGGCATACCTGTGTCAGAGGGTGACAATTGTACCCTAGGTATGAAAATAGTTTCTCCAACAGCTGACCCTGTCAAAACGTCAGCTTTAATAAAATTCTGCGATAATTCCCGAACAATCAAGCGTGTCCCATTGCAAAGACCCTTCTTGATGTTCAAATTTCGTAAAAGCATAATTATCGCTCCAACTTTAAGTTTCAAACAATGTGGAGGCATACCGGATGGTGTGATGCTATTTAAAAAATCAAGCGGATAATTTTGTCGCTCGTCCTCATCATCACAATCAACTTCATCAGCACTATGATAGCAAACTGGATCACCAGGCAATCTTTCCAACACTTCATTATTAATTATTAATGACTGCTCATTTGTAGGTGTCAAAATAGCAGTCGAAGCATATTGATGAGGTTCCAGGCCGTCAAACATGACTGAAATAAGCGATGTGTTTTCAGACACGACACAGCAATCTGGAATTTCAATGGCACCTTTAGCAGGATCTGCTTGTTTTAATGGCAGTTCCCCATTACCCAATTGTAGCAGCCACTGACAAAATTGTTGTTCTTCAGGTCTAGCTCTCATGTTTTGAGTTAATGTGAATTTTGACACTGAAGCCCACAATGCAGAACTGGTTAAGCACACCTCAATAACATCAGCTGGTTTTGCTTTCTTTACAACAGGTAAGCATTGACGGAAATCTCCGCCCCATAACATTACTTTGCCACCAAAAGAAGTATCGTTGTTGCAAACATCACGAAGTAATCGATCGATGGCATGAAAAATATGGGTGGAAACCATTGTCGCTTCATCGATAAGAAACAGGTCAATACTTCGAAGGTATTCTGCATGTTTAGATGTCGGTGTTATGTTGCATACACTGTTTTCTAAAACAGGAACAGGCAAACGAAATAAGGAATGCAATGTACAACCACCAGACAATAAAGTGGCTGCAATACCTGTGTATGCAGCAGTAGCAACTTTCCAACCTCTGGCCCTACATGCTGCTATAACATAGTTGTATGTAAAAGTTTTACCTGTGCCAGCTGGTCCATCCAGATAAAACAATGTTTCAAGTTGTGCTAAACCATTGCGCACATTTGAAACAGCAGACAAAATCGCATCTGCCACAGCTAACTGCTGTTCATTAAGCTGAGGCCTTACCTGCTGGGCCCTGTCAATGTAAACATTCACATCGATTTCTTCCTCAGGGATCTGCTGAACCAACTCTGGAAGATTAAATTGTATCAATGACATACCGAATTGTTTCAGGACATTATCAATATCTCCCAAAGCTCTTTGCTCTGCTTGAGCAACAGCCAATGTTCGAGTGTAGTCCTCACACAGATGCTCCTTGAATGTATTCCACAACTCAAGAGGGTTTGAGGGCTCGCAGTGAGTCAAAATAGTGACAAACAGTTGTCTCAACTGTTGGGGCATTTGAAATGTTGATGCCTCTTCCAATGTATTGTGCCACTCTTCGTCATCTTGCAGAAGATGTCTGGCAATACATGCTTCACGAAATGTGTCATAAACTACTTCACCAAATGTGCGTAGATACTCGAATGATGTAGCACCTGGAACGTGCAACAACAAAACTCGAAGGAAGAAACGTTCTCCTTCTGTCGGCCGGGCATTGTATAACCGAGCCACTATAGGTTTCAATGTTTTTTTTCGTTTCTGCCATTTTTTGTCTTTGTCATGAAAGACGTAATGATATGGAATATCTGAGTAAAGAAACTGTCGAGCATCAGGATCTTCTACATTCAGCTTAAACCATGCTGTTAGGTGGCTATCTTTCAATGCCCCTTCAGCAGCTGCCTCTTCCTCACCAGCTCTAAAATAAACCTGATGACAATTAGGTAAATGAACAGCTAAGCGTTTGATAGTATGGGATTTATCATTCATGGAGAACTCGAAAATTCTCCACAATGCTTCGGGTGCACTGACATATCGAGCATCCAGAAATGTTTTAATTTCGTCATGCTCCAGACGTTCATTAATCTCAACATTGGCACGATCATGTCCTTTGTAAACGTATTTGAAGAGATATTTCACACTTCTTATTGTGGTACATGCTTCCAAATTTATGTGAGCATTGTACTTTTTTGACAACCATGGACAGTATGGAACAACCCATTGATTATCCAATTCAACGTTCTTGACCCTGACAGTACGGCCATCATTGCGTCTGCGATACATTGGATACCCATTCGCATTCATTTGGGTTGCATCACAAAATGGCTTTGGAAAATTCTTTGTGCAGTTACCGTCATCTCCCATACAGACTGAATTAGGGTTAGCATTTCCACAGGGACCATGAATCATACATGATCTGATGATGTTATGAAGTTCTGGTTCCTGCTCAGGATCTGGTATTTCTGCAGAAATTAAGCTGTCAATGTCATCAGCATTCTGCAGTTTATCCTCTTGAGCTAAATGTATAAGAATATGCGCATGAGGTAAAGAACGTTTCTGAAACTCAATAACATACAGGTGAGAAATGGCTTTCCCCAAAACACCATTTTTAGTAATATCCTCTAAAAGTGATTTTAATTTCAAATTAAAAACACGTGCAACCAAGTCAGGTCGATAATGTGCGGGCTCATTATCCAAGTTTTCAGTAATTTCTCGCCATTTGGGATTGCACGTAAAAGTGCAAAACAAATCTGGTTTGCCCATTTTAGTGACCATAGCCATAGCATCTTGATAATTTTGTTGCATGGCTCTTGGACCACCCTGAAATGAAGAAGGTAGAATAACTGGTCTGCCTGCATTAAGGCCACGATTTTCTGCAACATTGGCAAGATGATCAATTAGGCCTTGATATTGTTCAACACGAAGAGCTGCCTGGTTCATTCGTATGAAGTTCAAACGATTAGATTCAATTTTGCAATAACTATCCACAGCATATTGTTGAAGTAATCTTTTACCTTTTAAGATGGGGCTAAATGCATCTCTAAATGCAAACCTGAATGTATAATACTGCAGCATTGTCGTGCGACGTTGCTGACCTACCGCATATTCTGTTACATGAGGAATGTCAGAACTCCAACCTAACTCTCCTCTTGGAAAAAATATAGGATAAACCATTGGATCCAGATTAGGCGAAAGCACTGGTAAATCTTGCAATGGTCTGTCTCGAGGGTAAACAACGATGTCCCGAGCCAAAGGTGGTGCACCATCTTCACCAACAAAAACAGCTGCTACTTCATCATGATGAGGTAGATTGTATCGACGGCGGTCACCGCCACTTCTCAAGTGCATTCTTATCTGGAAAACAAATAGAATGTTATGACATGCAGTTAAAGATCTGCTATTATTTTCTATTTCCACTTACTTCAGATGGCTGGCGATTTTGTTCATTTGCGAGTTGCAACTCCTCCGCCTCTACCTCACCCATGTGTTTATAAGCAGCTGCATATGGACTCTCCCTTAAAATGATATCTTGCAAAGTTTGCATGACTTCAGGGGAGCAACCTTGATTTTCTGGTCTTGCCATCCGCTCGTTGAATGCATCCATACCGTCATAAATATATAGTTGGCCATAGGATGGAGGAACACCTGGTGGTGGGTGTAAACTACCTGTTCGGTGGCATACCTGGCCATTTATACGAAAAACTGGTGGACCACGACCTGGTGGTACAGCCAATTTCGCACCCATAGAAGCAAAAGCAACTGAACTGTTGAACTTTCGAATATGTTCTTGAAAGTTCTTTGCTTGATTGTTATTGCCTACTAAAAGATGTTTAAGGTCATTAGGATAATAAATGTTATCTAAATGAACTTTACCATTGTGACAACACTTAAAATTAGTTTCCTCAGCAAACATTCTGGCACCACAAAACTGACAGACCTTGTCCATGGCACCAAGATAATGTAGCTCAGGCATTTGGTTTTGCCGAGCAGCACGATGCAAGAGAGGATTCGCATTTCGTCGAACAGCACGCCTTGCCCTCATGCGGTGGGCATTCTCATTCTGCCTGGCTAATCTTTCACCTGGCTGTTCAGCTTGACGATGTTCAACACTCCTTTGAGTATTATTGATTCTAAGTCTATCATTTTCTGATGAAGGTTGGATGTTATTCACCTGAAGCTGTTGGCGCCTTGCTTCAGCTACATCCTCATTTGCATGCCTACGCTGAATAACAGAGCGCATTTGCTGCTGATCAGGTGGTTGCAAAACAAACTGGCCATTCCTAAAAGCTGCTTGGAAGCCAGGTATAATATTAGTGCCTCTTATATTAAACATTACAGTTGAGAAACACTAACAACAATAGATATATAGTAGAAAGAAATAACACCAGGAAAGAAAGAGCACAAAAAAAAACCTGGTGGAAGCGAAAACAAACCTTTCGTTCTACAAACTATCAACACTACTGTGGATAGCTAAAGAACCTAGGAGAAAGCGCAAAAAAGCTTTTGAAACGTTTCTCAAAAACAGCTGCATATACTTAAGTTTTAAAAGACAAACCTTTCTTTCTACTTTCTGTCTTTCTGCTTTCTTTCTATATCACAGCAAGGAACAAATGAACCTGAATAAATAGAGTTTGCTAGAAGACAGACACTAAATAGGTTGGGAAGGAAGGTTGGAAAGGTTGGAAAACCTTCGTGGAGTTTACCATCTTTAAAAATAATAAACACAATTACCTCGTTACGTAATTCTTTCGCTTTCGATGATTAAACAGACTTTATAAACTGGTAAACTTGATAAACTTGATTGATAACTGGTTAATTTGATCTATAGACAATTGCAATAGAAGACAGACACTAAATAGGTTGGGAAGGAAGGTTGGAAAGGTTGGAAAACCTTCGTGGAGTTTACTATCTTTAAAAATAATAAACACAATACCTCGTTACGTAATTCTTTCGCTTTCGCTTGATTGATAACTGATTAATTTGATCTATAGACAATAGCGATAGTCTATACTATTGTCTTTTCTTTCTGGAGCGTTACCGGAATGAATAAAAAACTTAATTTGTTTACTTTCCCAACGAAGGTCGTCGCTATAGTTTTCCCGTTTTCGGCAACCAATAAAAACGGCTAAAAGGGGATCACGTGTCAAAACAAATGTTAAAAAATAGGCATTGCAATAGTTTCTTCAATGGTCGGACTGCCGCTATATGACCACGATTAAGAAGATTTCGACCGCAAATTTTAAAAAAACACAACACTCTCTAAGTTAAATGTGTTGCACACGATTGCGGATTATTATAAGTAGATTGAATCAAATGATCTGAGATCTATTTATGTTGAAACTTTATTTGGAACAATGCCATCCACTAACTATGCAACAATGCAGCCCAGGCTTCTGGCACCGCCAAAGTTGAGAAGGTAAAACGACCAACAATCACACCATCCAGCACATCAGAAGACTGGTCATACTTCACCACTTGCTGGAATGAATACAAACAAGCCACAGGCATCGAAGGCAAGGAAGTGATCATCCAGCTCTTGGAATGCTGCGAAGAACAGCTCCGCAAGGACCTGACCAGGTCCACAGTTGGACCTTTGACAAACAAGGCGGAAGCCATCGTCCTTGAGGCGATCAAATCACTTGCTGTCCGAGAGGAAAACATCATGGTTGCACGTGTCACTTTAAGCAACATGCATCAAGACCAGGATGAATCGATTCGCTCCTTTGGTGCTCGCCTTCGTGGGCAAGCTGCAGTATGTAAATATGTCATCGATTGCAATGGTTGCAATAACCCCATTGACTACACTGAACAAATCCTTCGTGATGTTTTATGTCGTGGAATCGCTGACCCAGATATTCAACTAGAACTTCTCGGCCACGCCAATCAAGATATGACGTTGGAGGAAGTGTTCCATTTTGTGGAGACCAAGGAGGCTGGAAAACGATCAGCTACTCGACTACTTGACAATCAGGCTGCCGCCATTAAAAGCGGCTATGCGAAGGGTAAAAGGGACTATAAGATACCCTCTGACACCAAGAATAATGATAACCAGACTCTCAAATGCTCATACTGTGGTACATCCGGACATGGCACCAACAACAACAGCCAAGCCAGGAAATCTCTATGCCCTGCTTTTAACCACACATGTGGGTACTGCAACCGACAACACCATTTTGACCATATGTGCAGAAGTAAGGACAAAGTCAAACGTCCAAACAAAAAACCTACCGAAGCAGCGTCCATCGATGAGTCCAGCTCCGTGTTTGACGTTCTCTGCGCAGTCTCATCCGAAACACCTCTGAGTTCTCCACTCACACACCATCACCATGATCGGTCTACTGACACGTGGAAGAAACAACCATCCTGCCCACAGCCATACATTCCAGTCTCAATCAAAACTGCCGCTGAGGACTACATCCAATTGGGATACCAACCAATCACCTATGAAGCAGAATCGTTGATTGTACGAGCGATGGCAGATACTGGTTGTCAGAGCTGTCTGATTAGCTTCAAACATATCCAGCGATTAGGCCTCACCAAGAAGGACCTATTACCAGTCACCATGAAGTTGAGTGCTGCCAACAACCATCGAATCAAAGTCCTTGGTGCTGTTATACTCAGAATCACTGGACAGACCAAAGATGGTCACAGCAAGGAATCCAGACAAGTTGTGTACATCACTAACGAATCAGACAAATTCTTCCTCAGTAGAGGAGCTTGCGTCGATTTGGGCATCATACCGGAGACATTCCCTTCCATCGGGGAGACGCATTCCAACATCAGTGCCGCCCTTCAGGACAGCCAAACTGACTGTGGTTGCCCAAAGAGAGCCCTTCCACCACCATTACCTACTGAGCTCCCATTTCCAGCCACTGACGACAATCGAGAAAAACTCGAAAACTTTCTTCTTGAATACTATGGTAACAGCACTTTCAATACTTGTGATCATCAACCGTTGCCACTGATGGAGGCACCTGCCATGAAACTGATGATCCAACATAATGTCAAACCAGTAGCCTACCACACCCCTATACCCGTCCCCATCCACTGGCATGACACCGTCAAGGCTGACTTGGACAGGGACGTTCGACTTGGCGTGATTGAACCCGTGCCTATAGGCGAACCTGTGACGTGGTGCCACCGTATGGTTGTCTGCGCAAAGAAGAATGGCGACCCGAGACGAACAGTAGACTTCCAAGTGCTCAATGTATATGCCTCAAGAGAGACACACCACACACAATCACCTTACCACCAAGTACGCTCTATCCCATCTAACAAGAAGAAAACTGTCTCAGATGCCTGGAATGGCTACCATAGTGTACCTCTCCGAAAAGAAGATCGACACTTCACAACGTTCATCACTCCTTGGGGAAGGTTTCGCTACATCACCCTCCCTCAAGGCTACATTGCTTCCGGCGACGGCTACTCACGCAGATTTGACGCAATCGTATCAGACTTCCCCGACAAGATCAAGGTTGTTGATGACGCACTTTTATGGTCTGACAACCTCGAAAGCAGCTTCTTTCAAGCGTGCAAATGGCTGGACACCTGCGGTAGAAACGGCATCATCCAAAATCCGTCAAAGTTCCACTTCGGTGAAGATGTGGTCGAGTTTGCAGGATTCGAAATAACACCTGATAGCGTAAGACCGGCACCATCAATGCTTCGAGCCATCACTGACTTTCCAACACCCAACAACATAACTGATGTCCGCTCTTGGTTTGGTCTGGTCAACCAGGTGGCCTATGCATTCAATATGACAGAGACGATGCTTCCTTTTCGAGAACTCTTAAAAGCTAAAAGACAATTCATCTGGTCTGATGAGCTGCAGGACGCCTTCGACAAATCCAAAATCCACATAGTAAACGAAATCGAAAACGGCGTCAAGATTTTCGACAAAGGAAAGCCCACCTGCCTCGCAACTGACTGGTCGAAGACAGGCATAGGATTTTGGTTGTATCAAAAACGTTGCTCGTGTTCGAACATCAAACCACTATGTTGCAAAGAAGGCTGGCAAATGGTCCTAGTCGGTGGTCGCTTCACAAGCCCTGCAGAGTCGAGATACGCACCTGTTGAAGGGGAAGCCTTAGCCGTTGCCTATTCACTCGACAGAGCCAGACACTTCGTCCTCGGGTGTAAGGACCTCATTGTTGCCGTTGATCAGACCTCTACTTGGGCTTTTCACCAATCCCTCCTTGGAAGACTTCCCCAACAATCGATTGAAGAACCTCAAAGAGCTTACACTACGATATCGATTCAGTATGCACCACATCCCAGGTCTGAAACACCGAGCTTCAGACGCTACATCTCGCTATCCGACTGGTGATCCATCTCCTGACCGGCTCATCCTACAAGACGACATAGCACCCATCATCTCAACCTCACACAACCCTGTCCAGTCAATCCAAGCAGTCACCTGGGACAGAGTACGCGTAGCCTCCACAAGTGACCAGAACATCAGACTCCTTGTCGACACAATGGAATCCGGTATGCCATCCGAGAAAGCACAACTGCCTGTCCCAATCCGCCATTATCACCAGTTCAGAGACCACCTGTCTACCACTGATGGAATTGCTCTCTACAACGACAGAGTCATCATCCCTCCACAACTTCAACCAGCTATCTTAACAGCACTTCACTCCGCCCACCACGGTGTCACATCCATGATTGCAAGGGCCGACTCCTCCGTCTTTTGGCCCGGCATCACCAAGGATATAACACGGAGTAAAAACCGTCAAACGTATGCTTGCTGACAACTCTGGTCCGAATGGCGAACTGGACACCGAATCATTCCAAAGAGCGATGCTACAGTATCGCAATACACCAAATCAGGATACCAAGATGTCTCCAGCCATGTGCTTGTTTGGCCGTCCGATCAAGGATTTCGTACCAATCCATCCTGGCAGATACCTCCCACACCAAACACGGCAAAGTGTTCTTGCAGACCGTGAAATTGCCCTTCCACAACGCCACATGAAGATTGCAGAGCGACTTGAACAGCACACAAGACGACTACCTCCACTCCGCGTCGGCGACCGAGTCAGACTACAAAACCAAACCGGTTTGCGACCTCACAAATGGGACAAGACTGCATCCATCATCGAGGTCAAGCAACATGACCAGTATGTTGTGCGTGTGGATGGCTCAAGACGTGTCACACTTCGCAATCGCAAATTTCTCCGGCAGTATATCCCTGTCCACCAAGCACCTCGCTTCACTGACAACACAACTTCTGCCCCATTGCCCCTGCCACAACCAACTGCCATTAGACCAGCAGACTCACAACCAAAGACTCGAGTCAACCCCATCCCTACACCATCCTTAACTTTGGCCGATGCGTCCCAACACCACCCTCAACTGGTGCACCAACTACCCACACCAGCTCTCGTAACCTCTACTCCTTCGCCAACTAATGCTACACCTGATCCTTCATTATGCAGATCGCAGCGTACACGTCGCCCACCAACACACCTCAAGGATTACGCAACATGAACTCTGTATTGATGTGTGCATGATCTTACAACTGTGTGAACCTTGCACTCGACTGTGCATCACGTTGAAACTCTTACAAACATTGCGCTAAATCGCGCTCCCAATCAACGTCATCCCTTCCAGTGATGACTGGGGGGAGATAGAGAACTATGATTATATCTACATTGTATTTCTTTCGTTTAGTTTCAACATTGATAAATATATAATGTATTGAATCAAATGATCTGAGATCTATTTACTACCTTTTGATCTTTATCACAAAAATAATTAAGTAAAACGTCGGTTACAGCATTGACCTGTTGGTCAGTCAATGATCCAAAATCAACCATTAATTTTAGATGAGCTAATAAATTTACTTTATTAAAACTTTATTAAATCTCCCTTGAAGCTGAAAAAAACCCTGAAAAACACACATTTTACCTTTTGCCTTCCCACCTTTTTTGTAAGCATTATGTCTTTTACAGCCCTTTCTCTAAAAGAAGAGATAAAGTTAATACAATTATAACACCGTCTCTGTTTCTAATTACGAATGGCCTACCTATTTCAAAAAGCAACAAGAGCCGGATGGCGCAAAATGGTAGCAGCAGACGCATACCCTACGCTACTTACATTTGATAATATGTGCTGCTTAGTTTAACCATGTAAAATGCAAATGTTCATAAAAAGTTTTATTAAGTTTCAAGTTTTCCACTGAATGAAAAAGGGTCTTCAAATGTTTTAGTGAACACCGTTACAGCAACTATCAGTATAGATCAGGCTCAATAAAACCACCTAAGAAACTTATTGTTTAAACACAAAAGAAATGAAGTGAATGCATTATGTGATTTGTAATTATGCATAAAAAGGGCAGTCATAAGAAAACGCGTGGAAAATATTTTAGAAAAATTTAAAAATTCCTTGTTTATGAAATTTTATCGAAAAGCATTCTAGGTTTCGACATTCTTGACCATAATGATTAAGGAGGCAATGAAAAAGTTGTAGTCTGCGATTAGGTGAGCACTGACAACTCACTTGTAAAGTATTTTGTAAACGAAACTGGAGACGCCTAACGCTCAAACAGAAGTAAGCAAAAATATGTTATATTATCCTTGTAGTAGTAGAGTTTTCTTTTTCATATGAAAAGCACCACCATATACGAATACCGTAAAAAGATTCTGCCTGGTCATAATAATACATCCATAGACTCACCAAATACAGGCGTAACTTTCACAGAGGCAGTCAAAGCAAAATTTGAGTTATAGTTTAATTGACAGTAAGAGATGTTTAATGGTTTGTTTTCTGAACGGTTTAGATTTAGCGTTTGCAATTTAGGAAGGCCATTCGTAATTAGAGGGGGAGAGACAGTAGGAAACAGAATGCATACTGCGATAAAAATGTCATGTTTTATATATACATGCATACCTTTCCAGTAAATATGTCAATCATACCCCGCAACAACTCTTCACACAGGTCATTGATTTGAGATAATGAAAGTCTTCTATGTATAAAACAAGCCAGTAAAGAATAATAATAACATCTAGCCATTGAAATAAGTTGTATGTCTCTATACTATAAAATCGACTTAAAGAAGAATATTTGATTTTCTACACAACACAACATCATGATACAAAATAGTCTTACTCTAACATAATGATCTACACAAGTCAAGATTTTTGCGGAGTGTAGCTTTTAGCGGAACGGAGCTCATTTGGCAAGATCAAATATTGTCATCAAACACTAACAGAGAGATGCATTTCGGCTGCCGTAACTGGATGCAACCTCCTACAGGGTCATACAAAAAGTGCGATTTGGCTCACTTACCTTTGATTTTCGGAAATTTTGAGGTAGGTAATAATATGGATGATCAAGCTCACAAGTGTTCAGGGTATAGCGTTTAGGCAAAATTGTCGATCTGTACGGTGGCGGTCAAAACAAAGTGGTTGCTTTTTGAGTTAAGTAGACATTTTCCCCCGAGAAATCTCCGAATGCTCCGAGGTTTGTTATGAACTTCCAACTGGGAAACCAGGAATACCTCTTATCCTTTACGATAATATTGTAAGCTAATGAGAATATTGCTTGTTGATACTTTTGAAAATTTAAATGAAAGCTTCTGAAAGTGCATCTATGGATGCTCACAAGCTGTGTATCTGTGAGGAATAAAAGATACAGCTGTTATTTCTTCTCCATATTTATATATATGCTAATATCTTTAAGCCATGTTTATTCAACTTCGTGTTGTATTTTGATCCACCTAACTGTTTTTATTTCCACACACAACACAAAACAAGACATAAAAGTCCAATGATGATGATAAAATCTAATGTAAATGTTTATGTTTATGAGGTGTGTGCAGCACCACTATGCCCCATAAAGTTTTATTCATAATGTAGGTCTTTTTAGATATTTATATATCCTTTTTGAATTCTTAATTGCAAGCTTATTATTATTCATGGGAAATGATTTGCATGTTTCGTATATGATAAACTTTATGCTGACGACAGGTTAGGGAGAATATGTGTGTGTGCAGAAAAAAATGGCTTTGATATTTTCTATGTCTAAATCACTGAGACATCAAAACAGTATACAGTACATCACCATTCATGGAATTTGTCTATTTAAAAGAGTACAATCGTAGTCACATTTTATGATCAAATTGGACTGCTTAACAACAAAAAATGTAAACAATATATATAATATTTTATCCATCATATATATATTGTAAAATATTCTCTGATTTGGAATTCAATTAGTCAAATCCATAGTATATAGTATTTAATACATGTGTCTGGGTGAAATTTTATAAATTCTAGAGAAATAACTGAAGTTAAAATAGCTACAGCTTACAAATTCTTTAATTGGATAAGATAATTAAAAGAAAACAACAATGAAGAGCAAAAGAAACAAATCAGTTAATTTGTTTTTGTGTAATTATTGTTATTACTTTACATAATGCTACTTGAATTATTTCTAAAATTACCAGTTACGTAATTAATATAACTGTATATAATTATAATTACATAAAATATATATAATTATGTTAAATAAATAAACATGTATACACAAGCAAACGAAATAAAACACATTTCTATTTCTATTTATTAATTTGCATAAGGCATTACAATGGCCTAATCTCGCAAATGATTAATGTAACATAATTATGTTAAATAATTTTGTTAAATATATATAACTAGTATCCCGGGTAAAAACTTTTTACCGAACTTAACTTTGAAAACATTAGGTCAAATCCACCATTCCCGTGTACGTACCCTGTGACGAAAAAATAAATCATAGAATCGCAACTCAAAAACATCCCAGGGGGCGTCGCTCGCCATGTTCAGTTTGCGTTGTGTCGAAGAATTTAACTCAAGTTTCTTTTCAGGCATTAATTTTTTAATTCATTTCTTACATTCAGAAAATTTAAAACAGAAACAAATAGCAACATGGCTCAGAATATGTATTCATACGGAGAAGAGAAGTAAATTTAATGTAAAAATATGCAATATATAACACAGAACCGTTTACTAAGACATACAAAACCAAACATTGAATAACATTACAAAAATGATACCTTCCAACTTTTTCCTTTATTCAAAAGTTACTTCTGGACTGCAACCATTAATGAATTTTTGAAATGATATAGTTAGTTCTTCCCAAAACCATCAACATCATGATTAAAACCATGAGTTTCATTTCTTTATGCTTTTTTTATTATTGCCTAAAAGAATAATGTTTCAATTGTAATACCGAAAAAAAAAAAATTAAGAAAAAAAAAAAGGAAATTCAAGTACGTATTTATCCTAAAAACAATAACTAAGAAGAAAAATTTACACAAAAGATAAAAAGTCACAAATAAAATCATAAATTCAAAGTTATATACCTAGGCATAGTACGTAAACGATTACCATAACACAAAATATGCATAAACACAATAAAATATAAACTTAAGAAAAATACAGCCAACAACACTTTTTTGTAAGATAGTTTCATTGCACAGTCATTAAGTAAGTAAATCTTAAGTAACTCTCTCGACATTATAACCCATCATGTGCTTCATTTCTATTTTAACAGATCAAAACATTAAAAAAACATATACACAAAAAACCTAATCATGCTATGACGAAATCTAAAGAAAAACAAAACAAAGTAAAAGAAACTTTGAAAATGTATTAACCTTAAAAATAATAATTAAAAACACAAACGTAATGACAGAATTAGTATAGCTGAAAAATTTTTATGAAAACATTCGTGGAGCCATTTTTTATTTCCAGTTCAAAGCTCCTCTCTGCTGGAAAATTCAAAACACAACAGTAAACATCCCTCTTATCCTTTATGTATCCACTAATACTAACTGTGTTTAACTAAATAGATACTATTTTAACTTTACCTTTCAATTACCAATTCACATCATCATGATAGTAAACAATATTGATCATATTCTGTAGCCATTTATCAAACACTTCTAAACTCTTTTACTTTCTGTATTTCATACCTGTAAACAAATTAATAACACTCGATTAACTTTCCAGCATACTTTCCTATTGTAAAGATACACTTTCTCTTTGCTTTCTACTGAAATTCCAATACCATTTTTATACAGTGAAAGTCATAAAAATGCTTTCTTCGTAACTTCACTTCATAACTGTGGAGCCATTTTGAATTAAATAAAATAAGGAACAGCAACTTCGTTACCAAAACAAATCATTAACTGCTCGAGGGACATGCATCTTAATGATTTGATCGTTTTAACTCTGTTTTTACTCTCTTTTAACGCTGTATTTACTAAATCCGTTTGACTCATGTACTTACGCATATTACTTTATATCTTTTCCAAACAATTTCTCTCCGAAAAAAGAAGTATAACCATTTTCTTCACCCATGTAAATAAACAGCATCCTTTCTGCAGCCATTTTTAAACAACTTCAACTTCATCTACACTATTCTACTGCTGCACTCCCATAACTATTTGATAACTATAAAAAGAAATACGTAAACAGCTCGTAAAATAAAAATAGACTTTCTTCATCTCGTTCTTCGTTTCGTTTTCCTCTGAAAAAACCTATATATAAAAAACAACATCTGTTTAAAAACTCACCTAAGCATGTGGTTATACCTGTTCTTTTATTAATCTAAAATAAAATCTAAAATACAATAACAATAAAAGTTTAACAATAAATTGATAACTAAAACGTAAACAAACATTTAAATACATTTAAATACTAACTTGTTCTTCTATTAATCAAAAATAACAGTTTTATAATAATACCTTTTGTTCGTTCGATCTTTCTGCAGCTAATTTTTAAAAACTTCACTGCACTTCTTCTGTATATCTAAATATGATTTTTCATTGTAAACAAACGATAATAAAACGTTTTATAATAATAACAATACCTTCGTGCATACAAACCTGTGTTTCTTCATCAGTTCTTTCGTCGATTTGCTGCCTAAAACAATCAAATTTAAATCAAAATATTCGTATACAAAAAGAAACACGTCTTCTTCGCGAAGTTTCTTGCTCACGAAATGATCGTTGACAAATTTCGAACGATTAACATTGCATTGCTCGCACTCCTCCAAAGACGTTTTTCGGCTGATTTCCACTGCGCAAGCCAAAAATAACAAAACGGAGGAGCATATACTAATCGCGAAAAATCAAAAAAATCACTCTCGCTTTGGCGTGGTTTTACGACGAAAAGGGAAAAAATAAGAAGGTTTTGACCGTGAAAAAAAAGTAAATATATCACTCTCTAAAATAAAAGTGGGATGCACAAAGCGAATTAGTATAATAAGATAATTTTGCTTAGTATCGTGAATGGGAAATTTATGCTCTTAATAATTTGTCTGTTGGTTTTACTATTTCAGGTGTATAAGGCATTATCAAGAGTAATTGATATCAATTTATGAATTAAGACGAATCACTATAGTCGTGGAATATCTGGTACACTTGAAACAATGGAACTGCTGAACCAAGACAGGAGTAACAAATGTGACGTGTTAGGCATTTCCAGCATATGTGGTCAGGAAACATTGATTCAAATCAGTTACCGTTCATTTGAAAGGAATATGTGACGAATTCAAGGATGTTTTATGTATACAAATTGAGTTTTGTTGATTGACATTTAAATTTTCAACATAAAAACTGGATGTTGTTCATTATATCTGGGTTAAGTTACCTGAACATTTTGGCAAAGTTTAAAAGATGTCTGTTATGTATTTCTTGTTGGTTTTACTTCCTAGTGTTTCTTTATGCATTCGAAAAAGCTATTTTTTTTATAATAGATCATTTTTGTTCATGCTCTTTTTTGCGACTATGAATGTCGGAATTATTTTGAATCTGTACTTATGCATAAAAGAACTGGAAATGATTGATTCATAAAGCATTTTGTTTTCCTTCTCTTTTCTATCTCCATCCCACATTCACAAAATCAAATCTTTAAATACACGTTATCAGACTATCAAACTCGACCTTGTTTTGATTTTTTATAATTGTGACATTACTTGATATTAAGTTTTCACAACTGAAAATTGCTATGGGCCAATTTCTGAAAATTTTCATCAAATTACCACATCAAAACGAGGCAAGGGAGCACAGTTTGGTATCTGGACATTTGAAGTAATAAGGTCTTTGAATCGCAATATAACTAAATTGTACATTGCATTGATAGAATACATTGCATTGATAGAATTCATTTCAAGAAAACTAACAAAAATTACTATTCTTTCAGTGGTGCTATTTTCTTTTCGCAGAGTGGTCTTCGTCCGGGATGTTTTAGGGTTAGGGTTAAGGTTAGGATTATGGTTATTTTTTATCTCCATGATGAAGAGCGAACAGGTTTTGTTGAATGAATATCCGGCTTTCACGCATTCTTTATTTTCGCTGGCGAACGGGTGATTCCACGCACCCACTCCGCAAACCTTATATATTGATACTTTCACAGCAATCACAACACTGAACAGGGTCCATGCGAGCAATGCACGAAACATTATGCTACAACAAAAAACGAAATTCGGGAACAATGTACCCGATTTTCACTTTCTCAAATCTGAACTAGGGAACAATGTTCCCGATTTTCACCATGAAAGGTGAAACCTAGGAACATAAAGTGAACTTAGGGAACGCAATAATTGAGAAAAGGGAACATGAATCTATCTATCTATCTATCTATCTATCTATCTATCTATCTATCTATCTATCTATCTGTGCATAGTCTTCACGTTTCCCACTAAGACTTTCGCAAGTATTCTTTATGTCCCTTACCATTTAAATTCAATATTTTCGCTTCAAATTCGAAATAGAACGAACAATATTAAAGGAAAACGCTAAACAAATTTTTCTCAGGGTGTTTTTGACCTTCCATCAGGTTACACAGCGAAGATAGTAGACAAGGTAACTTATGGCTGCGGCAGATGCTTCCTTACCATGGTACTTGAATTTTTTTTATTTTTAGGGAAAGATCATTGTACCACCTACTTAAATCCATAAATTTGAGATTACCACACATACCTAATATCCTGTTTTGAAGGGTTTTGCAAAATTGAAAGATCCATGACTTTGCTAACCGTATAACTCAGTAGTGTTTCTAAAAATGCTCTTTTTTTCGTCATTTTGCAACTCTGTCTTTGCGTGAGTGTTGTGAATGAGTACTTAGGATATATAATGCGAAATTTTACACGAGCATTGACAAAACCTATCGTTAGGTTTTGGCAAAATTTCATTTCGTAAGAACTGCTCATATTAGAATTATCAAACATCAAAGTAACCAGTTCGTACTTTTTTTTGAACGGATGAACAGTGACCTATTTCCGATATTCATCCCAACCAATAAACCAATAATTCATATTTTTTTTGTGGTAACTTAGTGTTTATATGTAGGCTGAATGTTTTTTAATAATTTTTGGAAATTCCTGTATAGCAACTATGAAAAATCCTTTAAAAGAATCCAAATTCAGTTACTATTACAACGTGATATGTTTTGACAAGAGTTCATTGTTTGGTTGGTGTTGTTTTTGTAATTCTACGTTATATGTTATGCAGGGACTTGCGGAAGCAGGGGAAAAGTGTACTAGAAAACAAAAGCGCAAACTAAAAGTGCGCAACGGAAGTTGAGCAAAAGTCCAGGCTAAGAAACTATACAGACACAAATATACAACACAAGGCTCCGTACTTGGTCTTGAAGCCAGTTAGTATGTCTGAAAATTTACTTTAAAATTTACTTCAGAAGGACAACGCTATCTAGGAGCATCTATCGGAACGGACTCATTCCGTGATAATTACGTCAATGAGAAAGTAAACGATTGGTGCACAGAAATATTTAAGTTATGTGAAATAGTTAAATCACAACCTCAAGCCGCCTACTTCGCATTCATCCACGGTGAAGTACACAAATTTACTTATTTTATGCGCACAATTCGAGGTATGGAAGTATAGCTCAAGAGACTAGATGATACGATCACCAACAACTTACTGCCAGCAATTTTTGATTCATTTATTACTGAAGAAGAAAGAGCACCATTCTCGCTGCCAACACGTCTAGGAGGACTCTCTATTCCTATACTATCAGAAATTGCAACAAGTCATTTTGAAGCATCCCAGACCGTAACGGCTCCGCTCGTCACAGTAATGATAAACCAAACCAACCAACTACTCGATTCAACAGATGTCAATACAGCAAAATCGAAAATATCTGCCGCACAAGAAGCCATTCATGCACGAAAATCAAAGGAAATAGACGATACTCTACCAGCTAATGTACGTATAAGTATCATTGAAGTAAGATGGAAAGGCGTCTCAAGCTGGTTAACCGTATTACCACTTTCTGAGTTCGGGTTTGACCTGAATAAAGCTGAGTTTCGTAACGCACGACATCTCCGGTATAACAAACCACTACATGGACTACCATATAAATGTGTATGCGGAGAATGTTATAATGTAAATCATGCCTTAAACTGTAAACGAGGAGGATAACAACATTCGCGAAGCAGAACTTTTAAGGCAAACACAGACCGATGGAGAAATTAAACCACTACTACAACATTTAAATGGCGAGCAGGTATCAGGATTTAAGTAAGACCTGATATTCGTTCCAGAGTATTGCGAAATAGACAGAACACATATTTTTAATATTTGTATAAATAATGCCAATGCGGAATCTCAGAGACTCATCGTACCCAGGAAAATTTTAGAAAAACACGAAAAAGAAAAGAAACACCAATACAATGCTTTGGGGTTTTAATTTTGGGGTTCTCTTTCAAAGTATTCTCATGTATTGGAAGAGTTAATAGCTTGCATTGCACCGTGCCAGTGGACGTGCAACAGGCTGCAGGTTCTCACACTCGCTTTGGCAGTTACCAGTAGGTGTTTTGTTTTGCTAATTAATTGCTTGGTTGATTTCATCACCAGAAATCACTAAACGAAACACTATATATCTCCTCGGATTTGATTACAAGGGATTTTTTAACTTGTGAACAACTTGTGTTTAGTTATGGTATTGTAAAAGTAGTAAACATGATTTGATTGATCTATCTGTTTTACTGGTTTAGCTGATTAAATCTATATATACTAATTCTCGATTGTGTGTCACACTTTTATTTTAGAGAGTGATATATTTGTTTGTTTTTTTTCACGGTCAAATCCTTCTTATTTTTTCCCTTTTTGTCGTAAAGCCACGCAGAGGTGAGAGCGTTTTTTTGATTTTCCGCGATTAGTATATGCTCCTCCGTTTTGTTATTTTTGGCTTGCGCAGTGGAAATCAGCCAAAAAACGTCTTTGGAGGAGTACGAGCAATGCAATCTTCTTCGTTCGAAATTTTGTCAACGATCATTTCGTGAGCAAGAAACTTCTGTTGTGAGCTTGACGAAGAAACACAGGTTTGTATACATGCTGATTATTAAACTGTTTATTGTTGAACTTTTATTGTATTTTAGATTATTAAAAGAACAGGAATTCCATGCATAAGTGATTAGTTGTTTGTTTACAATGTATGGTGAGAATACAGAGGAAGTGCAGTGAAGTTTTTAAAAATTGGCTGTGCAGAATGAACGAACAGGTCTGTACGAAAGTATTATTATAAAACTTTTAATAAGATTAATTAAGATTAACTAATAAGATTAACTTTTAATAGATTAACTTTTAATAGATTAATAAAAGAACAGGTGACACATTCGTAAGTAAGTTATGTATGTATTTTAATGTTTGTTTATGTTTTAGCTATCCAATATCGCTATACAGAAGAAAGTGCAGTGAAGAAGTTTAGAACAAAAAGATGTTTATTTACACGACGGTAACGAATGGTTTTAATTTCAATTTTAAGTTTGTTTTGAATTATTAATGTGAAAGAGTGTAAGAGTCAAAGGTAATTCAATCGTTTGGATGGAAGCTGGATGACAGCGAACGTTATGGAGCAACGAAGGGGGAGCGCAGTAAAAATTTGTTTTGGTAAAGCGCGCCATTAGTTAGCAAAGAAGATTTTATTTACAGATCAATTAAAAATGGTTCTCATGACTGTGGAAATGGGGAACGTGTCATGCTGTCTTATCTCATCTCAACCATGTCTGCTTTTTATTAAATTTCACTGTATATTTTATTGACGATGTTTGGTGCTTTGTCTCTCTGGTCTCTTTGATGCCTGTCTGTCATTTATATCTTTTGCTTTTGTTTGCTTCAATATGGTTGTTGCAGTAGTGTGGATTGTAGCTAGCTGTCCTTCACTGAAATCTTTTTCTTTTAGGTCAGAAAAGAAAAGGTGTATAACCATTAAAGAAATGAAGCAGATGGTTAAATTATGATGTTGTGAGGGATAGTTAAGAGAAGAATGGATTATGTATTTCATAAATTCATTAATTATTGCTGTGATGTGATATGACTACTAACTCTAACTGTGCTACTACAAATAAGAAGCATTGCATTGCATTGCTGGATGGATTCTTATATTTTGTGATGATTACACATTATTTTGCGTTATGGTAATTGTTTACGTACTATGCCTGGGTACTATATAAGTTTCGCATTATGTTTTACTGTTGTTACTTTTTATCTTTTCGGTATTAAATTATGACTTTGGTAGGGCATTTCATTGTTTCAATTATTTTTATTATTTTGATGTTTGGCTGTGTATCCCACGTTAAAAGTCTTAATGTAGTTCAGCTCCAGTGTTGAGTGTTGAACCCGTATTAACTTATAGCATTGGTTGATTTTATAGACTTTCCAATCAAAAGCTTTACAAATTCTGTCATTGAATTTGTGTTTTTAATTAATTATTTTTAGGATAAATGCGTACATGAATTTACTTTTTGTTTTTTGTTTTGTTTTTTATATCAACTATTTCATAGTATGATTATCTTTTTCTGCATTTTTATACAATTGAAATATTTTTTAGGTAACATTAATAATAATAAAACAGCATGTAAATCGTTAAAGAAATGAAACTCATGGTTCTTATCATGATGTTGATGGTTTGGGAAGAACAGATTGTATATATATCATTTCAAAAATTCATTAATAGTTGCTGTCCAATGTAACTTCCGCACGAAAGAAACACAGTTAGAAGGTATCGATTTGTTTTCAATTCACATTTTGTAATATTTATTATGTCTTATGTATTATGTCTGGGTAAATGGTTCTGTGTTATATATTGCATATTTTTACATTAAAGTTACTTCTCTTCTGCGTATGAATATATATATTCTGAGCCATGTTGCTATTTGTTTTTCTGAATGTAAGACATGAATTAAGAAATTAATGCCTGAAAAGAAACTTTTACAAGAGTTAAATTCTGCGACACAACGCATACTGAACATGGCTGGCGAGCGACGCCACCTGGGATGAGTTGCGATTCTAAGATTTATTTTTTCTTCACAGGGTACGTACACGGGAATGGTGGATTTGACCTAATGTTTTCGAAGTTAAGTTTGGTAAAAAATTTTTACCCGGGATACTAGTATAATACTAAACCATTTAATATAATGTAAAGAGTTGATGTTCAGAGAAAACAACCAATAACCGATAACCGATAATGCGAGTAAATACTACGGGAACCGAGGACATGCAATACTGCACGAACCGACGCTAAAATATGTACTGAATACGTACTGAATGAGAAATGGCGTAACAATTAGACACGATACACTTGAATGACTTTGGAACACTTCATAACAGATATCTTACCGATAATCTAGGCTCTTTGACGTGAGACTTAGAAGAAGAAGGACATATCTCAAATTGGTAGAAGAGTTGGAATAATCGATAAAACTAATTAGTGTTCTGTGTATTCGAGTTATCAGGATGTCGTGAATACTGTGTCCGTTATTACTGAGTATGTTAAGGGCCCAGCATTCTTATATATTACAGGCATTTTATACTATTGTTATTGTTGTTCTAAAGTTGTCTTGTACAATTATATCATCCTTATTTCAATATATATTAAATCCACTATACGATCACGTGCTGTTCATTAATTACGCCCCGAACCTTGGGAATAAGGGTGTAACAATAACTAAGGCTAATTGTCGAGTTTTTCTTTCCTTACGAAGCTGGATCTTAGTTGGATCTCTAAGGATAATAAAGAAAGACTAGCGGAAGAGTACAGTTCCACGAAATTTCCTTTTAAGTGTTAAGTAATTATTAATACTTCCAAGTTTTTCTTTTTCGGTAGTAATTATTAATCCTTCTTCCAAAAATCTTGCGTACACTTTAGATCCGGCCCTGATTGGAGTATATTGAAGACGAAAGTTTTCAGAATGATCATCTTTAGTCTTTCCAACGATCATATTACACATGCAACGAATGCTTCAATTACAAACAGCGTTAAAAAAACCTCAGTGGATGTTTTTTTTTTCCATTTCTATAACTTAAATGTTCATACTTTAGTCTTGTTTGGATTTGCTTCATGTCATACTTCTGCAATATTCTTTTCCCAATTGTGCTTTTTGCAAGTGCCACCTGAATTCTACTGATCGAAATTGGTCCAGACCGAAAGATCGCAGAACAGCTCTCGATAGTTACTTTAGCTTCCGTTTCCGAAAATAGTTTAGATTTTCCAGTTAGTTGTTCACCTTCAGATTCACTCGATGATTCTTCAGGAGGAACGTAGCTTTGGTTGTTGCATTTGCTCTCTGGAACATCTAGAAAAAAACGAAGGAAATTACTATTTCCGAAATCTAACGATAGTAATTATGCGTAAGGTAATGACATACCTATCGCATTGAAAAGTAGTTTAGATCTTCCAGTTACTTGTTCGCCTTCAGTTCCACTCGATGATTCTTCAGGAGGAACGTAGTTTTCGTCGTTGAATCTGCTCTTTGGACCATCTCAGAAAAAACGAGAAGAAATTACTATTTCCGAAATAAAAGTAATTGTGCGTAAAAATGACATACCTATGCCAATGTCCGGTACTTCAGTCGATAGTAGATCAGAATCCGCACATAAAATACTTTTAGCTAGAATATAAAGATAAACAATTTTGAGTTTAAATATCGATTTTTATTGTAAAGTAAAATCCTACCCCTATTGAAAGGCATCATGTTTTCGCAACCACTTTCCGAAGGAGGAATGATAGACGCAGTATCACTTTCAGTATCATTCGAATCTGCGAGAAAAGATATGACAATATAATCAGAATGTAAAGTGAATTACATGCCAACGATTCTGAACATTAACTCATCAAGATTCTGTTTGTAGCTCTAATATTCACTATTCAGTTACTTTTAAAGAAGCGAAGTTGCATGGAAAACTTCAATTACAAAGGGTACAACTTCACAATTTTTTAGCTTTAATGTTTACATTTTTGTACGCTTGTGCGATGCATGCGCACAAGATGGCAGGAATAAAAACAAGCTTGAGAGAGATGCGGTGAGAGCATTATGTGTGTGTTTTCACAATATTGCTTCAGTTCTTCGTTGCTGAAATTCATTACTCGATACTCAAATAAGCTGTTTAGTGGCTCTGGGATAAAAGTTGAATCATCCTCATCTGCTGTGTCCGTGGCACTTGTGTCACCGTTTGCTTCATCAAATAAAGTTGTACTTGTAAGCACAGCAGCTTCTAGAGCTATAACCTTTAGTTGTTCTAATTTCTCCTGAAAAATATAAAGCAGCTTCTTTGAGGGATCTACTGCACTGAAAGGTCTCAAGTTGTCAATAGGTTTATCCGTTTGTGGCACAAGGTCATCTTTCTTTGCCTTTCCAAATTTTTTTTGCAACCAAGGGTACAGGATTTGCATGCTTTCAAGATTTTTTTCATTAAGAATCTCATAACTAACATCTTCTACGTGTCCACACACAAAGAAATTATAAGCTTCTAAGGACTTGTACACTTTAAGGGATTGCTGTGTGAAACTGCTTGGTGTGTTGATCAGGTAGTGGTACATGTCGATCCAAGTTACATCTGACGGCAATCTAACGTCAAATCCCCAACAATCCAACAATGAAAACAAATTAGATATCCATCTGACAGTCTTAATTCGTTTTGATATTGCTTTTTATCTTCACTATCTAAGCTCATAAAATAATCTGAAATATATACTCCACATGGTTCATACAAAAGTTTTTAATTTTTTAATTTTTTTTAAAAACAAAATATTTATCAAAATTCTTTCTTTTTGATGTTGACAAGTTCTTGAGAGAATTCCATATTGTATGTAAAGTTGCCGACGCCAATTATCCTTAAAGGAGAATTAAAAAAAGTCAAAAAAAATTGGGTGTTTGATTCTGTAAAAAAAAGGCATTACAAGAAATTCAATGTATGAATGATGAAGATTCCCTTGCTTTGCCTCCGAAATCGCTTAAAAGAATGATAGAAGTATAATGATTTTCTTTTTTAAAATGTTCGTAACTTTTTTATTCTGTTTTCAGATCATTTATGGCTTCATTACCCATTTTGTGCGCAAAAAGTTTTTTGATTAACGTTTTACATCATCAATTGTTAGTTCTTGAAATCCATTGTGTAGAAGAAAAAGAGAGATGATCGCAAAGAACTTTTAAAAAATTCCATCATCGAATTCGCACGTGTTTAATTGAATATATTCTGAACTTTCTGTATTGCGAGTTTAGAAACAAAATATAGTAGTCACATCATGAAAAAAGTCACCGTGATGATTTAAAAGCTTAAAGGCCATTAGAGGACTTTATAGAAATTTTATTAAATGACTTTCATTTTCTGCGGTAACGTTTTAGAGATATCAAGATAAAGGGGAATATTTTTAAAAAGATTTGCATTAAAAGTGAAAACAAAGTTAACACTGTCACAGGAATACTGTTCCTGGCCGTGGCAGATAAGTATAAAACAAATGATGTCATGCTAAAAAATGTCTCTATATATATATAAACAAAGAATAAAGAATTATTCATGCTGTATTTTCAGGAATTCTAACAATTTGAATAACAATTTGTGGCCTTAACAAGAGACAGAAAAGTGTTGTGTTA
Source organism: Turritopsis dohrnii (assembly GCA_027922465.2). Classification (NCBI taxonomy): domain Eukaryota; kingdom Metazoa; phylum Cnidaria; class Hydrozoa; order Anthoathecata; family Oceaniidae; genus Turritopsis; species Turritopsis dohrnii. The sequence continues at coordinate 235,314 of BQMF02000149.1, read as the reverse complement.
TATATACAGACAGACATGCATTACATTATTCATGATATACTATAACTTTCATTTTCTTTCTTTCATTTTGGAAAATAGTGAAAATTAAAGACAGGTAGTTGACCTACAAATATTTTATCCTACATAGAATGGTTCTGGTTCTGGATGAACACTCACAGCAATTTAATCTTGATTAGGTTATGACATTTCTAAGCGGCTCTGTTTGTATTTCATGGCTATTTCTTCCCTGACACAGATGAGGACAAGATCAATGTTGAATCAGTTGTTTTTATAGACGCCCTTAAAGGATTTAATTCAGAATATCAATAATACTTACCAGAGACATCGTGTTTCTTTCATCGAAGTTTATCCAACACAGAGGTCTCCGCCATTTTAAAATGCACGCTGCACAGTGTGTAGGAAAAGCAACCAGGTAAAATGGGTAACCGCATAACCGAAACTGTAACCGATGCGAAGTCGAAAACGTAACTGGCTGAGGTAGCTATCGGTTCCGTTGTAGGAAATGTAACCTTCTTTTGCAGGAATAGTAACCTATTTTTATCAAGATTGTAACCGTGCATATCTCTATGTATGTACCCAGTAAGCAAAATGACGTTGGATTAACGTCGGTCTGACGTCGCTTTCCAACGTTGGATGACGGTCGTTTAATAGTTGAAATGGAAACATCGAAACAACGTCGGATTGCGACGTCGAAACAACGTCAGAAAATGATGATAAAACGACGAATCCCGATGTCGAAATGACGTTGAAACAACGTTAGATGACCGTGTTACAACCAAAATCAACGTCGGTATGACAACTATATAACGACCAAAACCGACCTAAAGTAGAAGATTACATAAATCAAAAAGAAAAAAATTAAAAATTGTTGCCCTGGCAACAAGCTTTGGTTGCCTAGCAATGAAAAATTTTGAGAAACAAAAAATAAAAATAAATTTCAAGTTCTGATTCTTCTGCAGGAACAGTGGTTTCCACTAGCCCTCTAAAACTCTCCAAAAATATAGCCAAAAGTCGCCAAGGCGACCCCGCTCGCTGCCCATGTTCAGCCTGAGTTAACTTTACGAAAAATGAAATTAAGGAATTGGCAATTATAAGTGTACCCATGTTGTATAGCTCGAAAAACTGATCAAAAAAATGTATGGGAAATGTTAATATATTTTTTATTAAGTAAAAGCTTTTCGGTTTACGCCATCATCAGTACAATAAAATGAGTCTATAAAAAATCAGATAAATATATACAACTTTTTAAAAACACGTAATAAAAAGGGTAAATAATTTCAAATAAAAATGCTAAAAGGCTAAAAGTAATTGTATTTATAATATATAAAGGAGTAATTATATGACAGAATTCTCATGTGACACCGTTTCGAAATAATTGAAGTTTCTTTGTATCCTTTTGATTATTAAGTGTCGGTACCTTGAGGGGGATGAAAGTGGCTTCGAAGTTCTTTCGTTCACGGTAATGTATCGAGGCGCTAGTAATTATTTTCCAAGTAAATGAGTGGTCTGGGAATTTGGAAAGATGTTTTGCTGGCTCCGAATTCTTGTTTGTTGGGAAAAGATTGCATTCGATTTTAACAACGAAAAACATCAAATTCGAAAAAAGTTTGATCGTGCGGATTTTCCGAAGCCATTCGTCAATAGCATTATACGGAACTTTGTTATTCATCCTGATGTACACTGCCTTCCCGACATCAAGTGCCACTTCCTTGAAGGCTTTTGGAAATTCACCCTGGTTTGCACGAATAGTTCCACATGTGTAAGTTCTTCTGATTTCCAGATCTTTGATCAACCTTTAGGCTAGTGTAGAAATTATCTACGTACAGATGGTAGGCTTTGTTGAGGTAGCTTTCTAAGAGATCAAATACTACCCTTTGTGCTAATCCACGTTCTACACTGTTTTCGGAAGCTCCGGTGTATATTTGGAATTTGACACAATAAGAAGATTCCGCATCACAGCATGCCCAGATTTATATGCCAAATTTCTTTGGCTTTTTTGGCATGTACTGGATAAAGCTGACCCTGCTTTTCATTCCAACCATCTGCTGGTCCATATTAAGATTTCTTCCAGGGTGGTAATGCTCAGAAAATGATTGCATAAGTTTTTTTTCCAAGATGCCAAGTTTGTATAGCTTTGAAAAATTGGGGTCATCTTTATCCACAGTGGCTTTGTTATCAACAAGGTGAAAATACCTGGACAGTTCTCTGAAACGGTTACGGTACCATGGCATGCGGGTAAAACCTGATGCCCATTAGTCATCGTATGGTAGCTTCCTGATACCCATTGCAATCTTTATACCCAGAAAAGGCATCATCTCTGCAATATTAGTTTTCTTGAACTACAGTGGTTTATTTGATTTTGCCTTCAAAAGTTCAAAATATAAGTTTGTTTGTTCAGCAAGCTGTTGGCAATATTCTTGACTGAAAAATAACTCAAGGAATTGCATCAGAGTCACTGTTTTTGACATTATCGTATCTTCGTCATTAAATTCACCGAAACGCTGTTTCAAAAATTCACATAATAATTCTGATCCACGCTTTCGACGATTTTCAGATAAAGTTAAAAAATGTTCTGTAACTCCATGGAAAATTAAACTCTCATTGTAGTCGATGTATACTGGATGAGATCCTTTGGTTCGACAGCCTAAGGTGATTTTTTTCAGGGATTCGTTTTGTTCCTGTTGTTGACGGGTGGTTCTACCAAGCACTGGCATTTCTTCATCTTGAATATCAAAACTGCCGTCAGCAAATCTTGCTCTTGCTTCAACCTCTGTTGGACCTTGTATCGTATCAAAGGTAGACAATTTCAGCGTTAACTTATCGATTAAGTGTGCAGCTTGAGCTAACGATGATCCGTTATCGACTTGAACAGCCTTTGAGATAATAGAAAGGGGCTCTAAAATGTCCAAGTAGACACAACAATCGATGTAAAAATCATACTCTAAGAAGTAATTTTGTAAGTAGCCTGTAGATTGTTTTTCGTTTCCTTTTTATTGGAAAAAAGTTGTTTTTAATTGCCTCTAAAGCATTTTTAACATGAGCAACGAATCGTGTACCAATAGGTTTCGGTATTGAAACTATATGAAGCCCAAGGTTTTCTGAAAGAACCATTAATCCAGACCAATCAGCAGGCGAGTTGCGAAAATGTAAATATATTTCCGTCAAGAAAGCTGTTACGTGACGATATGTGTCATCAAGTACATCTTCAATGGCTAACTCTAATCGATGTGAAAAGCAATGAACTTTAAATAACCAAGGCGAAATTTGTTCTTGCCATTTTGTAAGAAGACCATTTTTACGTCCAAAGTTTACTGAAGCCCCATCAGCCCCAGCACCAACAATTAAATGATTAAATTTCTCTACTTCATCAACGAGAGTTTGAGTACTAGTATCGATGTCAGTATGAAACTCAGGATTAATAACAGCCAGTAAACTTCGAAGTGATGCGTGAAACAAATTATCGGCATTTGTTGACACATAAGGTTTCATAGAAACAAAGTCCCACAGATCTACTTTGGGTTTGCAAGATGGTGCTGTGCGTGAATAAACAAGCTCTCCTTCGTACGATAATTTCTTCTTAGCAACAGTTGAACCATCAATCATCCAGCTCAAAAATTTGGAATCACCGTCTGATTTTACCGATTGAATTTGACGATCTTTAATTTCTTTTGACAATATTCTCACTAAGGATTTACAACCTTCTATGTTTGTGTATGCCATTGGAATCTTACAACCATTATCAACATTAAGATTAACCAGATTTTCAAAATGATTTAACGGTAGTTCTTTCCTTGCAACATATAATGAGATACGAAGTAAAGGCTTTAACGATCGAATACCTTGTTGAATGGAGTCGCCGAAACAGAACTTTAAGCCCCGTTGATTTTTATCGGTGGTTTTACCTAACATGATCTCTGTACATCTTTCATGTCCAGCTGATTTAAAATGTCTCTCGACGTTATATTTAAGTATCCATGAAGTACCTTTCTCTCCATAACTAACAGCATCGTCGATTAATTTTCCTTTATATTGTTCTTTAATTTTGTCAACGTTCTTGTTACAAATTCGACATAACACGTGAATAACATGAGTGTCGTCTTCATCGTATGTTTCAAGTAAATCTTTTCGTATTTCTTCTGGCCATTGAAATAGGCTTTTTTGGTAATTTGTTTTTTGCTTGCTTTTTCAAATGCCATTTCAAAGTTAAAGAAAATGCAAAATGTTATCAATTCACAAGGAAAAAAAACTCTCCTTCTGAGTTTTTATTTTCTATTCAAATAGAGCGTTTAAGCTCGCCGACGGAGTGTTTATTTTTAAAAATAAACGAAAAGAAAAAAAAGAATGTAGCAAAATATGTAGCAATTAAAAGGGTAAGAAAAATTCATTTATTCATTCAAAAAAAGGAAAAAAATACAGCTGACATTAAATAAGAAAAAACATTACAGGTATCAATTATATGATCAAGAAAAACGAAACTTTTTTATAAGTCATAAGTGAGTAAATTAACAATTGAAAAAAAAAGGAAATATAAAAGAACAGGAAATAGATGGCCAGGTGGATCTAACTTTAAACATAAGAAAATAGAATACAATAAGGGAAATAGCGCAATCCTTTTTTTTATAGAAAATATAAAGACAGTTATAAAATAGTTTAAATGATATAATTTCCTTTATCTTGACATAGAATCCAAATGTTAAAAAAAAATTTTTTTTTCACTTTACATTACGCGAGTCAACTTAGACTCTCGTACCTATGCCTTAGGCGAGTCCTTACGCGAGTGGGACTCGCGGACTCGCGTTGGATTTGAAACCCTGGGAACCAGACATATTGTTTCTGTATGCCTTGCCCAGTGCAACACCATGCTTTTTTCAAGTTCCAAAATCTTTGTGAACTTTGTTATTGGTAATTCTTCCTTAACAACAAAGTATGTAGTATCAAACTTTTTCTTTGTTGGTTCAAAGTCATGACATCGAGACCACGGACAATACCTCTAACATTTTGATTTGTTCTTTTAGAAGGTTTACGTACAGTGAGTGTCTTACCTTGAAGATTAAGATCAAATGCTTTCTTGTGTGGTTTGTGTGATTTGTATAACAGTCTGTTGATCATTTTTTAAGTGACGTGAGAGAACAAGTAAATGTTTTTTATACAAAGAAATAAAGACAACAAACGTTTGTTCACTTTCGTCAGGACTCATTGAAAAGATGTCTGTATTAAACCATGCATAATTTTTTTCATCAAAGAAAACAAAAACTAGAAAAGCTAAAACAAAAATGATCGTCGATGTTAACATTCGAACGATCAAGCCATGTAATCGGCCAATCATTGACCGATGGCCGGCCGTTATTTTTAGTTGATAACTCCATAGGTTGCTCCAAGTCAACACATTCAACGGGATATAATAAGCTTATAGGGCGAGTCAAGCGAGATTTTCCTTGGGTTCTGACAGTGGCTGCACGAGTTCCATGTAGCTCCTCGATAATAGCCAAGCACCAATGTGCTCTAGGTACCTTTTCTTGATGAACTATGACAATATCACCAACAGTAGGCTGTGGCTGATTACGATTGCGTTCAATAGATTTGTGCGATTCACAAAGATTTACGAAGTACTCCTTTCTCCATCGATCCTAGAAGTGATTTAGGAGATGATTGATTTTTGAAGGTTTGTTGTCGATAGTGGTAATTTCGTTTGATGCTTTGTACGGTAGTCTCCGTCCATACAAGAGGTTTGGAGTCAAGCAAGACTCAAGTTCATTTGAATAGCTAATTGTCAAGGGTCTATTGTTTAGAATTTGCTCCACTTCAAATAGGACAGTTTGCATTTCCTTGTATGTTAGTCTACAGTTCAGCAATTCTTTTCTCAATAGTTCTTTTGAGCTTTTCACTAAACGTTCAAAGAAGCCCCCATACCATGGAGCCAGTGGTATATTGAGATCCCAGTGAATCCCAAGACTGGCAACAAAATTTTGTGTTTCCTCTGAGACAAAATTCTTCACATTGTCTGAAATTACGTTATCTGGACACCCTCGCCGGGCGATGATTCTGCGAAAACTCTGTTTAATTTGCGTTGGTTGCAAATAGTTGAAAGTTCCTTTTGGTTTGTTATAATCCATCTGGCTTCGGATAACTTTAGTTCATCAGAATGAAGAATTGGTGACATATTGATAGGTTCATGTCTAATTGACTTTTTGAGATTATCAATTAAACGATTAAGCCAACTCCTAACTCTTAATAGACGTGAGTAAGAGCTAAGCTTTGAAATGTCCATAATGGAATCTAAATTTACCTTAGGTGCATTTTCAAACACAGCATTGATAATATGTTTTTCTTCAGGTAAATTTTCTGAAACAGTCGGGGCAATCTGCTTAAATGGTAGATTCACTTCATAACGGTTCTATTCGTTTCAAGTAGTTTTGTTGGTGAATGACGTTTCCCATGGCGTTTTCTCATTTTCTAGAATTCCAACTGACTCAGGATCCCAAAATGTTGATAGTCGTTCCTCAAGGTGGTCTACTCTCATACCATGAGTGACAGTTGATATGTGGTTAACGGTGTTAATTTCAGTCTCAGAAGGTCCACTCAGTACTCATCCGACATTGGTTTCCATAGCGACTAGTTTTTATTAGAAACAAAGTTCACTTTACCAGTAACTAACTCCCAATAGTAATCGCAGCCAATACATAAATCTATTTCGTTATCTAGCCCAGGGTCTGCGAATTCTAGATTAAATCCTTGGAAATGCTTCTGAGCACATTTAACAGGCTGGTATCGAACAGGTAAACAAATGAATGGTACAGCCATAGCATTGATTGGAATAGAATTTTCTTTCATTAGCATTGATAATTCAACCAAGAGGCGGTTTGGTGCGAAGTTTTAGAGTTGCCAAAAGTGCTTAGTGATAATTGTTCGGTTCCCTTACTAGGTAGATTTAAAATGTTTTTTACTTGTTGTGTAATGTAACTCTTTTGTGCTCCTGAATCAAACATCATTATTATCTTTACCTCCTTTGCAGCATTGTTTGGATTTCTCAAAGTTACATCAGCCGTTTGTAATAATATAGCGTTATTGTTTCCTCGAATGTGATTAGAAGTGGTGTGATCTTTTTTCTCATGGGAATCCCCCTTTTGACCTTGATTAAAACAAATTGAAGAATTATGTAAACCTTTGCAATTGAAGCACGATTTGTTTTTAGAACATTCACTAGATTTGTGACCACTGCCTAAACACATAAAGCAAAGTTTATTTTATCGTAAAAATTCCTTTCTAGCGGTAGGATCGGTAACGATTAAACATTTCTCCCACCAATGATTTGCTTTACAGAAAATACACTATAATTTTCTTTTCCTTCCCTGATTACCGACATGTAAACTTAATCCACTAAAAGGTTGTGAAGAGCAATAACCGTTCTTAACATCAGGACCCGCCGTATTGCAGGTTTTTCTCGCACAAATTTCTTGATTCATCAACTCTAGCAGTTTGGTCAGATTCCACTCCGTACACTCGCTTAACCCACGGCTAATAGCTAATCTTAATTCCCTAGGAAGTTTGTTCATAACAACTGGTGCCAAAATTGTTCCATATTCTTTCCCATTAACACCCAATCCTTGCAATGATCGCACCATCTTCTTTCGTAGTTTGGATGTAGATTCCCCAACTTGTGTAATTTCTAGAAGTTCATTCACGTGTGATGAAATTATAGTTGTTTTATTCCCATATCGTTCACTTAGCAGCTTAATTGCTTCTTCATAATTTTCATTTGTTAAAGCAAGTCCATTTATAAGTGTCACCCTGAAGATAACTTCTTATAGATTAAATTTTTTAACATTGCTCAAGGCAGAGTTGTTATGTGCAGCAGCATCAAAAAAGTCTTAAAATGTCTGCCATTTTGTGTACTCTCCTATAAATTTATCAATAATAAGCTTGGGTAGTTGCACCAATTTCGATGGTGTTTCATTTTCTTTCTTCGTAGTTACAATTGGAGTAGATTTTCGATTTATGAATGTTCTTAGTCTTGAAATGTCAGTTCTAATCTCAATCTCAAGATCAGTGGCTTGTTCTGAAAATTTTTCACAATCTTCTTGATCGTCGAGTAATCCTTCTATTTCTGAGTCAAGCTCTCTAACCTTATCAAATTTAATCTCAGCAACTTCCAATGAAGCAATTAGTGTCTCTAGTTGTTCTGCTTCGTAATTTTCGTAGATTTCTTTCACCCTTCCACTGAAGATTTTCTTTACATTATTAGCGTTTAAATCTCTAGATTTAATCTTCTTCGTAATAGTAGTAGTAGATATTTTTCCCCAATACAATAGTAGTAAACATTAAACTCAAATAACATACGTTTTAAAATCTCAATCCCGAGCTCGTTGTGACCATGTTTTATCTTGGCGTGTAGAGGACTGAATATTTTTATAAACAAAGAACGAATATATACAAAGTCACCTGTAAATAGCACGTGTATAAACTAATCTTATTATAATAATCCGCGCTGTGTGTCACACTTTTATTTTAGAGAGTGATATATTTGGTTTTTTCCTCGCGGTCAAATCCTTCTTATTTTTTCCCTTTTCGTCGTAAAACCACGCAGAGGTGACAGACACTTTTTTTAATATTACGTAATCTAAGTGTGACGTCTAAATTTTTAAACCAATCAAAACGCAAGAAATTATTTTTTCGCCAATTTGATTGGTTGACGATTTCCAAAAATAAGTTCGTTAAAGATAATGTGCGATGATAAGAGTCGCATGAAAAGATGACTCAGCAGTTTTTGTGCGGGAATCCCCACTCAAGAAACCATGCTTTTAGTAAGATGATAGCCATAACTGCGGTTCTATGTCCTGGTAGCCTTTGGCTATATGTATGATCTCTAGCCATTAATATTATTATACTTTTATGCTGATTTGTAATGTACTTATTTAAAATGGCAAATAAACAATTACTACTACTTGGAGACGATTGAAAAAAGCAATTCAAAATGGTGATTTGCTTTTTCAGCAACGAAACAGTATATAACCTTGGTGAAATACCATCCTCATTCAAAGAGAAAGACGAATAAGAGATAGAAAAAAAAGATAACGTTATCGTTTTTTGTTTTTTGTTTTTTTTTCGTTTCTTTTTCCCAACTGAGGAAGCTAGGTAATGTTTACCTGACTATACAGACAAAAACCATGACAATGTTTATATATTATATGTTCAAAAAATTAAAATATATACAACTTTTTAAAAATCAATATTTCAATAAATTTATCTATGAAGACTTATCGATAAATCTTGATTAACATAATAAATTTATCAAAATATCAAATCCTTAAAAAAAAACAGACTCTTTCCGTTAAAAAATATATACGAAAGTCTACCATAAATCATGAAAAATTATGTTTGATAAACAAAATACTGATGGCCCATTTGAAAAAGGATTCTACATATGTTAACAATTTAGTTCACTTCGCTAAAGCAAGTGCAGCAGGTTCGACTCCTGTGCCAGGCTTTATTTTGAGGTAAGTATATTACCAGTGATAAAGTGACAGATCGTCTGGTAGTCACACACTTGTTTTACTGAAGTGATTGAAAATTGTTCATATCATATTATTATAACTGCTTCTAAATCAAACATAAAACACAGAATAAAAACAAAAGCTTTATTTTAAACATTTTTAAATATCTCCCTGATTTGAAGGTAGCAATCAACTTGTCATTGTACAATGTTTTTGGAGTTGAAGTTGATAAATGATGAAGAAGAAAGAGAAAACGATGAGGATAACATTTTCCAAGTATAGCAATTAATTATATTTCTTTCTAACGTGTTCAACTGAACAAGGTAAACTTGATATGGTTTTGGTCAATACTATGGGACAAATTAACAGGCTGTCAAGTCATGTATGTCATAAAAATGACAAAAATTTTGAACAAAATGACAAAAAATGAAAATTTGGCAAAATGACACGTTTTGAATATTTTTCTTAACAACATAATATTGAAACGATTTTATGCGGAATAAACAGAAGCAATGAATGATAGCATGAAGATAAAATAGCATTAATGTATAATTCCAAACACAATGAAACCAGGTAAATCAGAAAAATCTGAAAGGCACTACTTGATAAAGTTATTATAATTCAGGTAATAAGGAACGAAAAAAAAACATTCAGAAATCAAAATCAAAAATCAATTTTCGCGTCATTTCTAGAAATTATCTGAATTCACGATTCAAAATTTTGTATTTAAAATTGTATTTTAATTGTATTTGAAATTGTATATTAGCAAAAATGTTCCAAAGAAGGCAAAGATATTCGAGCAATTAAACTGTTTCTGTACAACCTGTCTATTTTCAGAATCTTTTAATGAACAGAAAATAAAAAATAAAAAATGTTTTCTGATAAAAAATGTTGAAACAAATAATAATTTTGGTGAAAAAAAATGAAAATGATATATAGCTCTTCGAAAAAATTTAAAAATGATGCACTTGACAACCTGAACTTATCCTATATATAAATGAACTGTGTATAATCTATGCTTTCGTGTACTAAGCCTACGAAGAAACACATTCCACCTCCAGATCTTTGTCAATTGCAAAAAGAGCAAATAAATAATGCCAAAGCTGTGAGTGAGTATCAAATTCTATATTATATACATGAAGAAATTTAAAACAAAATTTCTTGCAAAGAAAATGCACACCTTTTTTATAACAAACATACACATAAGAAACACGAGGCTCAAATTCTTAAAAACTTAAGAACCTTTAAGAAACAAAACATGATTTGAGGTAGGAATTTTCTCCCTGTGAAGCCCTTATAATATGAGATAAAAGGGCAAAATCTACTACTTGTTCTGAACTCATTGACCGCAACTAGGATCATGTTGAGATGCACAAGACAAAAGCCACTCAAAACAACTGGAGTTTGTGTCAAAATTACATCTTAAAACTTCGAACTTTTGAAAAATCCAACGCTTTTTTGCGATACCCGATTGCGAACTTTATTTGTTTACCACGCTTATTCGCCATTTTGATTTGAACTGAAACTCTGTCGCTCGTTCCAGACCTATTTTCTATTGTTCTAATGAGAGATTCCCACTGCTGACATCAGCACAGTGCACCCCGCAGCTCTACTTATAACAGTTCAATATCTTTAATAACCGATTTTCATTATCGCAGTTGTTTTCACGAAGAAACACAGGTTTGTATACGTGCTGATTATTAAACTGTTTATTGTTGAACTTTTATTGTATTTTAGATTATTAAAAGAACAGTTATTGCATGCGTAAGTGATTAGTTGTTTGTTTACAATGTGAAAGCATGGTGAGAATACAGAAGAAGTGCAGTGAAGTTTTTAAAAATTGACTGTGCAGAATGAACGAACAGGTCCGTACGAAAGTATTATTATAAAACTTTTATTTTAATCATTAATAAAAGAACAGGTGACACATTTCGTAAGTAAGTTATGTATGTATTTTAATGTTTGTTTACGTTTTAGTTATCAAATATCGCTATACAGAAGAAAGTGCAGTGAAGAAATGCAGAACAAAAAGATGTTTATTTACACGACAGTAACGAATGGTTTTAATTTCAATTTTAAGTTTGTTTTGAATTATTAATGTGTGAGTGCAAGAGTCAAACGTAATTCAATCGTTTGGATGAAAGCTGGATGAAAGCTGGATAAAAGCGAACGTTATGGAGCAACGAAGGGGGAGCGCAGTAAAAATTTGTTTTGGTAACACGCGCCATTAGTTAGCAAAGAAGATTTATTTAACAGATCAAATTAAAAATGGTTCTCATGACTGTGGAAATGCACGTGATATGCAGTCTTATCTCATCTCAACCATGTCTGCTTTTTTAAAATTTTCCTGTATATTTTATACGATGTTTGGTGCTTTGTTTTTCTTGGCTGTCTGTCATTTATGTCTTTTGCTTTTGTTTGCTTCAATATGGTTGTTGCAGTAGTGTGGATTGTAGCTGTTCTTCACTGAAATCTTTTTCTTTTAGGTCAAAAAGTGTATATAAACCATAAAATAAATGAAGCACATGGTTTTTGATGTTGTGAGGGTTAGTTAAGGGTTAGTTAGTTATGTATTTCAGAAATCTATATATTAATAGCCGATTCTCTGTCTGTCTGTTTGTTTGTTTGTAAGTCACGCAAAATGGTAGATTGAGTTGTGAGCGAAATTATTTCTTGAGTTCGAAGCAAATATATTGCAACCCCCAATCGAACGTGACTTTTTTCGGCTGATGAACTAATAAGAATAACGTTTTGTTTTTATTATTATTGTTAGTTTTATATTCCACGTTGACTTGGCTTTGAAAACAATACATCAACTAAATACAAAGAAACTAACTGATTAAACATTTTGGACAAAAAGCAGCAGTGGCAGAACGTGGCAGCATATGTCCGGTTTGCCACTAACTCTTGCCTGACTGTCTGAGACGGGTGAACTTAATGTTTAAAAACCGATAGGTAAAAAAAGAGTATCATCATATCAAAACAAATTTTTTTTTTTTTTTTTTTTTTGCTTTTCTTTTAATAAATTAATTTCTTCTTTTAATTGTTAAGCGTTCTGATCGAACGTTTTATTATTCTATTTATTCATTTAGCACGTGCCTTTTTTCTCTCCTCCATGTGGACTTTTTAAGAAGAGAAACCATTCCTCCCTTACGTTTGATAGCACCCATGTTAGAGCGCGTAACTTTTTTAAAACAAAAGCTAATAAAAAGTTGAAGTTTTCTCTCTCTACGTTTTGAGTGTATTGTTACACTGATAAAAGATTGGTTTTACCAGAGGTTGTGACTTCGAATCTGCTTCTGGTTGAGCACAAGTTGTATGAGCCGTTTATAAGGAAATTTGACGTTTATTGATACAGTGATACAGAGCAGGTAGACATGGCCGGCGAGCGACGCCGCCTTGGCGGCTAGTTCATTAATTATTGCTGTACAATGTGATATCACTGTGCTACAAAACACAACAAAAGAAGCATTGCATTGCTGGATGGATTCTTATATGTTATGATTACACATTATTTTGTGTTATGGTAGTTGTTTATGTACTATGCATGGGTATACAAGTTTGGCATTATGTTTTTATCTGTTACTTTTTATCTTTTCGGTATGAAATTATGGCTTTGGTAGGGCATTTCATTATTGTTTCAATTATTTTTATTATTTTAATGTTTTGACTCACAGTAATGGTTGCTTTTATAGACTTTCCAATCTAAAGCTTTACAAATTCTGTCATTGAATTTGTGTTTTTGATTCATTATTTTTAGGATAAATGGGTACCTACATGAATTTTCTTTTTGCTTTTTGTTTTGTTTTTTATTTCAATCATGTCATAACATGATTATCTTTCTTTGCATTTTTATACAAATGAAATATGTTTTAGGTAAGATTAATAATAAAAAAGCATGTAAACCGTTAAAGAAATGAAACTCATGGTTTTTATCACAGACTATATATCATTTCAAAAATTCATTTATGGTTGCTGTCCAATGTAACTTCCGCACGAAAAAAACACAGTTGGAAGGTATCGATTTGTTTTCAATTCACATTTCGTAATGTTATTCAATGTTTGGTTTTGTGTTCTGTATTATGTATTGCTTTTTTTACACTAAAGTTATATACTTCTATTCTGCGTATACGATATTATACTTCTTTGTTGTATTGCCATTTGTTTCTGATGTTGGATTCTTTGGTGTTTGTTTGCATTAGTTTTATTTTGATTTTTTTTACATAGAAGTTACTTTGCATTTTCTGTGTATCAAAAAAATAGTTTTCGGCCAATAGAAGGGCCTTTTTAGTGTTGCGATGTTTGGTTAAAATTCGCGTCTTTAGGGTAAACATTTTCATTCTGATTAGGTAAATAGTTGGTAAATAGTTTTGCATTTTGAATTTCGATGTTCCAATTTTTATTATTATTTTGATGTTTGATTCTTTTATGTCTCCAGGGGAAATTTAATTGACTTATCCTTTCTCTCAGTTCAACTCACATTGACTAAAACTGTAAAAAAAAATTTACCAGTTATATTCAACACTCTATTTATCATTGCCAAATTCTTCATTTTATTTTTGGTGAACTGAACGCATACTGAACAAGGGTGGCGAGCGACGCCGCCTGGGCGGCTAGTCTTATTATAATAATCCGCGCTGTGTGTCACACTTTTATTTTAGAGAGTGATATATTTGGTTTTTCTTTCACGGTCAAATCCTTCTTATTTTTTCCCTTTTCGTCGTAAAACCACGCAGCGGCGACAGACACTTTTTTTAATGTTGCGTAATCTAAGTGTGACGTCTAAATATTTAAACCAATCAAAACGAAAGAAAATCTTTTTTCTCCAATTTGATTGGTAGACGATTTCCCAAAAAACAGTTCGTTAATAACCGATTATCACTATCGCAGTTGTTTTCACGAAGAAACACAGGTTTGTATACATACGAGGGTATTGTTATTATGGAACTGTTTATTGTTAAACTTTTACTGTTATTGTATTTTAGATTAATAAAAGAACAGGCAGCAGCATGTGTGTAAGTGATTAGTTAGCAGGTAGCACACATGCGTAGGTGAGTTTTTGAACAGATGTTTGTTTTTTTTATATATAGGTTTTTTCAGATGAAAACCAAACGAAGAACGAGTGGAAGAAAGTCGTGCTGATTTTACGAATTTCTTTTTATAGTTATCAAATAGTTATGGGAGTGCAGCAGTACAGAAGTAGTGTAGATGAAGTTGAAGAAAGGATGATGTTTATTTACATTGGTGAAAATGGTTTTACTTTTTTTCGGTGGAAAATTGTTTGGAAAAGATATAAAGTAATATACGTAAGTACATGAGTCAAACGGATTTAATAAATACAGCGTTAAAAGAGAATAAAAACAGAGTTAAAACGATCAGATCATAAAGATGCAGGTCCTACACGAGCAGTTACTGATTTGTTTTGGTAACGAACTGTTCCTTATTTTATTTATTTCAGAATGGCTCCACAGTTATGAAGTTACGAAGAAAGCATTTTTATGTCTTTCACTGTATAAAAATGGTAGTGAAATTGCAGTAGAAAACAAATAGAAAGTGTATGTTTACAATAGGAAAGTATGCTGGAAAGTTAATCGAGTGTTATTAATTTGTTTACAGGTATGAAATATAGAAAGTAAAAGAGTTTAGAAGTGTTTGATAATGGCTACAGAACATGATCAATATTGTTGTTTACTATCATGATGATGTGAATTGGTATTGAAAGGTAAAGTTAAAATAGTATCTATTTAGTTAAAACACAGTTAGTATTAGTGGATAAATAAAGGATAAGAGGGATGTTTACTGTTGTGTTTTGAATTTTCCAGCGCAGAGGAGGAGCTTTGAACTGGAAATAAAAAATGGCTCCATGAATGTTTTCATATGTTAAAAATTTTTCAGCTATACTAATTCTGTCATTACGTTTGTGTTTTTAATTATTAATTTTAAGGTTAATATATTTTCAAAGTTTCTTTTACTTTGTTTTGTTTTTCTTTAGATTTCGTCATAGCATGATTAGGTTTTTTGTACATGTTTTTTGAATGTTTTCATCTTTTAAGTAGAAATGAAGCACATGATGGGTTATAATGTTGAGAGGGTTACTTAAGAGAAGAATGGATTATGTAATTTAAATGACTGTGCAATGAAACTATCCTACAAAAAATAAGCGTTGTTGGCTGTATTTTTCTTAAGTTTATATTTTTATTGTGTTTATGCATATTTTGTGTTATGGTAATCGTTTACGTACCTAGGTATATAACTTTGGCTGTATGATTTTATTTGTGACTTTTTATCTTCTGTGTAAATTTTTGTTCTTAGTTATTGTTTTAAGGATAAATGCGTACTTGAATTTCCTTTTTTTTTGGTTTTTGCTTTGTTTTGTTTTTATTTTCAGTATTACAATTGAAATATTATTCTTTTAGGCAATAATAAAAAAAGCACAAAGAAATGAAACTCATGGTTTTAATCATGATGTTGATGGTTTTGGGAAGAACTAAATATATCATTTCAAAAATTCATTAATGGTTGCAGTCCAGTAGTAACTTTTGAACAAAAGAAAAAGTTGGAAGGTATCATTTTTGTAATATTATTCAATGTTTGGTTTTGTATGTCTGGGTAAACGGTTCTGAGTTATATATTGCGTTTTTTTACATTAAAGTTACTTCTCTTCTGCGTATGAATATATATTCTGAGCCATGTTGCTATTTGTTTCTGTTTTAAATTTTCTGAATGTAAGAAATGAATTAAAAAATTAATGCCTGAAAAGAAACTTTTGCAAGAGTTAAATTCTGCGACACAACGCATACTGAACAAGGGTGGCGAGCGACGCCGCCTGGGATGTTTTTGAGTTGCGATTCTATGATTTATTTTTTCGTCATGGGGTACGTACACGGGAATGGTGGATTTGACCTAATGTTTTCGAAGTTAAGTTCGGTAAAAAGTTTTTACCCGGGATACTAGTGTTACATAATATCAAACACATGCTATCAAGTTCCAATCAGTTGTTGCTCCGAACGGCCACATTGTCAATCTTTCTGGCCCATATGAAGGAAAAAGGCATGCCAGTGAAACGCTAGCTGAATCACCTTGCAAAAGCTTCAGTTACATTCATTTGATTATGCTGGTATATACGGAGATCCCGCTTATCCACATTAAAGAACTTTCATGCCTGAATGCGAACAGAACAGTAACTCATCATTTTACAGGTATGTATATTACCTTTCTTGAAAAGTGTCAATTGAATAACGTCATCCCTAAATTCCTACAATTCAAAATGCCTAGCCGCCAACTACGTAACTCTGTAACATATCGGAAATGTCAACGTAGTTTTTTAGCTGAGGAGATCAAGATCATGAGACAGAAAGTTAGAACTTTACGCTCAGAAGTGAACCTCGTTAAAAAATCACTCGCTGACAGTACATCGTTCTTTGATTACACACATGTCTGCACCCTGTTGTTGGTCAGTAATGACAAGAAAATACAGCTTCACGACAACATTCAGAAGAAAAAATTACGTAATTTGGTTGGTTACAAAGATGGGAACTCTGATGATGGTTATACAGATCCTGACAAAGTAATTTTCAATTTTTCTAGTTATGTCCTGTCTGAAAGTGAAAAACGTTTGCTAGCTAAGGGTCTTAATTTTGCTATTCCACCTAAACAGTTAGATTTTGCTGATTATTTACTACCTTTTGAACTTTTGTTTCGTGATATTAAGAAAGATGATCTGTCCGATGAAGCTTTAGCGTCTATCAAAGCTAGGCTTCAGGACACTTCTCTCACTTCCTTTCACGATTATAATTCTAACAGCTCTAGGCCCTCTAATCTCTCTAAAGAGGAGTTTGAGGCATTTTCTAATCTTATTCAACAAAAGAACCTCGTTATTCAAAAAGCTGATAAGGGTAACACTGTTGTTATCATTGAAAAATCTGTATATGTTAAGGCTGTTGAGTCATTACTCACAGATCAATCTAAATTTGTTAAGATTGATATTCCACCTGGAAAGGATATTAATTTTATTATTAATATGGAAAACAGATTGAAATCTGTGTTTAGAAGTATGCTCAATAATGGCTATATTGACGATGCTACTTACAAGAAACTCAGTCCAACTGGCTCTAGACCTGGTGTTCTTTATGGTTTAGCTAAAGTTCATAAAGAACCCAAGAATGGTGTGCCTCCTTTTCGACCCATTCTTTCTGCTATAGGCACTCCTACATATAGCTAAGTTTCTTGTACCTATTTTAGCTTCCCTTACTATCAATGAATATACAGTTAAAGATTCCTTCACTTTTTCTGAAAAGATTTTGAAAGAAAACTCTATGTTTATGGCTAGTCTCGATGTTGAGTCCTTGTTTACTAACATCCCTCTTCAAGAGACTATTGATATATGTGTTAATGAGTTATTTGATGACGAGAGCACAAGAGTTAATGGGTTACCTAAAAAAGAGTTTCGTAAACTTCTTGAATTAGCCGCCACTGAATCTTTTTTTGTTTTTAATGATGTTTATTATAAATAGGTTGATGGCGTAGCCATGGGTAGTCCTCTTGGGCCAACCTTAGCTAATGTCTTCATGTGTTATTATGAAAAGAAATGGCTTGAAGAGTGTCCTGTTGAATTTAAACCTTTGTATTATCAACGGTATGTTGATGATATATTTGTTTTATTTTCCTCTGCTGAACATGTTGCATCATTTGTTACGTATATGAACTCTCTCCATCCTAATATTCGTTTCACCAAGGAGGTTGAGCATAATAATTGTTTGCCTTTCTTGGATATTTTGGTTAGTCGTGAGAGTGGTAGTTTTTGTTCCAATGTCTACCGTAAACCCACATTTAGTGGTGTTTATAGCCATTTTGATAGTTTTATTCCCGAATATTTTAAGCACGGACTAATTTTTTCACTTTTGTACCGTTGTTATCGTTTATGTTCGGATTATGATAGGTTTCATCAAGAAGTCAGTTACCTCAGAATCATATTATGTAAAAACAAATATCCTAGGAATGTCATAGATTTTTGTATCAAAGTTTTTCTCAACAAGATACGTCTTCCTAACAAAGAAGCTATTCCCACGGTTGCTAAGAGAGAATTGTTTATTATGTTACCGTTTCTTGGCAGTCCCTAACTCGTTTGTCTTGTATTTTCCGTAGTAATTTACCTCACTGCTCGGTTCGATTTGTTTTCCGCTCTACTTGTAGACTCAGGAATTTTTTTCAGTTTAAGGATCGCATTCCCAAGCTACTACGCTCTGGCCTTGTTTATCAGTTTAAGTGCGGTGGCTGCAACGCCACCTATTACGGCAAAACTATCCGCCATTTTAAAGTCAGAATGTGTGTATATCGCATCTCACTGAGAAACCCGTGAGCAGTCTATACCATCCTTCTGCAGTTCGGGACCATAGATTTGTTTGTGATTATACTCCATCGTTTTGTAATTTTACTAGCATAGGTAGTGATAGTAATGACTTTAAATTAACTCTGAAGGAGAACTTGCTCATCAACCGAGACAAACCTCCTCTTAATAGAACTATTACTTCACTACCTTTAGAATTATTCTAGCGTATAATTTTTCTATTGTTAATTTTTTTATAAATTACGAACTTTTATGAAAAAAACAACTTGTACGTGATCATGGTGTGCGGAAGCCACCGAAAATTTGTAAGCAATAAAATTGGATTTGTCAACATTCTTTTGTTTTTTCTCTGCATTTAATAAAGGTATGTTGATGGGTTGAATCATTCGAACTGAAAACAAAAAACTCCCAAATTTTGTTCATAATGTCATGGTCATTCTAATGAGAAAGGGAAGGGCTTTGAGAATAACAAATGACATATTAACTGGATCTAATCATCTAATATAATGATGTTATCAGTACAAGCAGTAGTAGATTTTACATTTCCTGTTTTTTTTAAAAAAACACCTGATGTCTCTCACTCCACTTTTGTCTCTATTGTTACTAGTGTTTTTATTTTTCTTTGAATTTCTTGAGAGTACATCTTTTTGTTTATTCATTGATGCATTAGGAAGAACATCATCATTATCTGTCTGAAGGAAGGATCCTTAAGAGTCATTATCTGGGGGTTCAAAATAAAAACCGCCTTGAACAATAGGGGATTGTCAATAATACTTCGATCGTAAAGTTGCAGTGATTCTTGCGCCACGTTCCAAAATGAATTTCGTAACTCGCAAAATTTCCATCGGAAGGTGTTCCCTAATATTCCCTTCAGCGTCACACACCTTTATCGCAAACGAATCAAAATGGTTATCTTTTTCATGATATAAATATAATACTTAATTATCTCCAGTTGACAATACTTTTTGTAGTAATGATAGCCTCTTACAGCGGAATTGAAATCATACATATTTTGCAACTCCATTTCAAAACCAGCATAAGAACTTGCGTTAAGCATAGAAAAAGTTAAAAAGTTGTAGTTTATCTCACACTTCCAAATGTTACAAAACCATAACACAAACATTTTCGATGTTCTATTACAATGTGCAAGATGGCGCCGTTACGAGCGGTCTTGTTTAATGTTACTGGCATTCTGCTTCGAAGTATTTGTTACTTGTGGTTGTTTTATAGCTGTTTTTGCGTCCTTAAACCAAGGCATATCCAACCCGATGGAATAAGCATAACCTTGAATACACCTGGATTATACGAAGATCGTGTTGAATCGTTTACGTTTAGTTCTTTGTTTGTTCTGAAGAATGGTAAGCCAGCTGTTGTTAATTCGAGACGTAAGTCGATTTTCCTGATGCTGCTTATGATATGCGGAGATGTTGAAGTATGCCCTGGCCCTGGAAATATAACCGAGTTCTGCAATCGAATGGGACTGAAAGTAGTCCACCAAAATATTCGTGGATTACTAAATAACATGACGATCATAGAAGCATTTTTACACTCTAGTAAACAAAAGATTGACATTGTAACTCTGTCGGAAACCCATATTATTGATGGAGATAGCTCAGACATTCATGATCTATACAATTTGCCTGGGTATACATTTGTTAATCAAAATCGTGTTTCTGGTAAAGGGGGTGGGGTCGCTTTGTATATCAAAAATAATATTAACTTTAAACGAAGGTTTGACTTAGAAAATTCATTAATCGAGTCTTTATGGATAGAAGTTTTTATTAACAACTCAAAATCTTTGTTAGTTGGGTGCTTCTACAGACCTCCCGAGGGATCAAAGTATCTTGATAAGAACTTCAACAATCTGCTTAATGACCATCTCACAAATATCACCAAAAGACGTTCGCAAGAAACTATCATTCTGGGAGACTTTAACATTGATTACAAAGACAAAAGAAAGAATAACGATTTTAAATCAATTGTTGATGTTCATGGGTTTAAACAACTTGTAAAATGTCCAACAAGAATAACGAGTTTGTCACCTTAATTGATTTAATTTTTAGTAACCGTCAACAAAACATCTCCTTTGTAGATGTGTTCCAAACGTCGCTAAGTGATCACGACATGGTTGGGTGCGTCAGGAAAATCAACCATATGAGATATGAAATGCGTACCATTAAGTGTCGAAATTACGCAAAGTATAACGCTAACAGCATGATGAATGACGTCGATCAAGTCAACTGGCAACCTGTTTATCTGGCTACTGATGTTAATGTAGCAGTTAACTATTTCAACGATCAATTGCGAAAAGTGTTTGACAAACATGCACCTACGGTGGAGAGACGTGTTAAAGGTCGTCATTGTCAATGGATGAATCGAGATTTGAAATCTGAGATGAACACTCGTGACAAGGCTCTTCGTAAGGCTCGGAAGTCCAACAATGATAACGACTGGTCAATATACAAAAGGCTTCGTAACTCATGTAACAGCAACTTGAAAAAGGCGAAGTCGACCTTTCATCATGAGACCCTGAAAGATAACGTATGCAATCCCCGAAAGTTTTGGAAAGCTATAAAAACCGTTTTCCCTAATAAACCTCGCAGCATAATAAACGTGAGTGCCGCTAGCAATGATGAAAAACAATCAATCGCAAACAATTTCAGCAAGTACTTTAGTACCATTGTGAAAACTCTTAAAACTGCCTCAATTCCTCTGCTGAATTTTACTTGGCATATGGCGAGGAAATTACAGCCACGCACCGACAAAATCTTCTCACTTGATTATGTTTCCGTTTTGTTTGTCGAGAAAGAACTGAGATCTCTAAAACGCATGAAAGCAACAGGGATTGACGAACTTCCATCTGGTTTATTGAAAGATTGTACCAAACAAATATCTAAACCCCTGACTCACATCATTAACTTGTCAATTAAGACATCCACTTTTCCAACTTCCTGGAAGGTTGCAAAGGTTACCCCTGTGTTCAAAAGTGGTGACAACTCCAAACCTGAGAATTTTAGACCTATATCTGTCCTACCTGTATTATCTAAAATTCTTGAGAAAGCCGTTCACAACAAACTTATGGACTTTTTAGAGAAAGAAAACATCTTGAGTGACAGTCAGTATGGTTTTCGATCGAAACGTTCTACTAAATTAGCATCTACCCTATTATGTGATACCATTCGTCAAGAACTTGACAGTGGTAAATTACTGGGTTGTATATACCGTTGATTTGTCGAAAGCCTTTGATACCATTGGTCACAGTGTTCTTCTAGAAAAGTTGCAATCGTATGGAGTGAAAGGTAAAATGTTACTGTGGATGACGGACTACTTGTTCAATAGATCGCAGATTATTGATATCAGCAATGTACGTTCCCAGGAAGAAGCTGTTTACTGCGGTGTTCCACAGGGTTCGATCCTCGGACCTTTGTTATTTATCATCTTCTTCGATGATTTTGGTTCCCAATTGAAACACTCGAAGGTTATAAAATATGCAGATGACACGGTTCTGTATGTATCTAGCACTGAATTTCACGTTATTCAGGACAGTCTTAACACAGATATGGAACTTGTTGCTGATTACTGCCGTGAGAATGAGCTTATTGTTAATCTAAAGAAAGGCAAAACGGAAGTGATGCTTTTCGGAACAGCTCAAAGGCTAAGGCGCCAAAAAACGTCCTTAGAAATCGTTTATCAAGGTAGTATTATCAACGTTGTTTCGCAATATAAGTACTTGGGTACTATTGTCGATTGTCACCTCACAATGTCTGAAGACTTCAACAAGAGCTATAAGACCGTCAGTAGCCGTTTACGTTTGTTACAGCGTGTTAGACCATTTCTCACGAGTGATGCTGTGTTAAGGGTTTTCGTGTCGATGATCATACCAATCATCACCTACAGTAGTACACTGCACGTTATGTATAATGATACGCAATTGAAGAAGTTGGAGTCGCTGAACTACCGGGCAAGAAATATCATTTCGACGAATAAAGCCATCCCCAGAATTATTGATGTGGTTAAACGTGACCAGCTAATGTTTGTCAAAAAGTGCATAAGCAAAGTATTCATCACCGATACGTTCAATAATTACTTCACTGTACAAGAACATACCAAACAAACGAGAAACAATAAATGTTCGATCAAGTTACCACGAGTGAAGCTAGAAACTGGAAGACATGGCTTCTTTTTCGCCGGAGGTGTCTTGTATAATTCTTTACCTTCCGATATTCGAAATATCACTGATTTATATAATTTTAAAGTAGCCATAGCAAAGCATTTTTCTTAATATTTATCTCGTAGGCTTGTCGTGCTTATCCAATTATTCCAGTCTTCCTATCTTTTTTTAGTTAGTGTTAGGTCCATTGTGACATTTGTTTTAGCGGTAGATCCATTCTTATCTAGCGGTAGGTTCATTCCTCATTGGCAGTTCCCTTCGGATTCGTCATCGCCTATTTTTTATTTTATTATTTTACACAAATTTCTTTGTTATTTTTAACTTGTATATTTTATAACAGGACGGGCATTGATAGCAGTTTTTTGTATATATGTAAATATGTCCATATAGACTGACGTCCTTATCCTGTATAAATATTTTTATAAATAAATAAAATAAAAAAAACAGCATTTCTGTCTTTTGTATTAGTACAAAAGAAAAATCTGTTATGTGTAATTTATGCATCTCCATTCGAGTGTCAATTTCAATTAAATTTTGTCTAGACACTTAGTTTTGTTGTTTTTAGATTTGATGAATTTATATTTATTCGAATACTGTTATGAATACCGCAACTTTTCTTGGTTGCTTCATTCTGTCGATGCGTTAAAAATTGTAGTAAATAGTGAAAGGTAAGGAGATAGAGAGGGATAAAACCTCATCACAAGATTTGTAGCATTATTAATCTTTGATTGACATTGTGGTTTATGTTTTACATCACAGGCAAGTAGAGTTGTTCATGAGACACTTTGTGCATTTTAGAAGAGAAATTCGGATAGAAGAATTTCATTTTGAATTTGGTGATATGATACAGAAAATAATGAAAATTGATTTTTTTTTTTAACCCTTTCCCTCTTGTTGGTAAGCACAGCATACCATAAATATTCCAATTTTTTCCTGTTGGTCAGCACGACTTACTATATAAACATTACCATTTAAACCCCAATCGATTGGGTATTATGGCGATTGCTTCTAGTCGATTAGGAACTATGAAAAAATGATGATCTAGCACGAAATAAACATTTTGAAAAAGCTTTTATCAATCAGTCACACTGAACTTAGAAAGATGGTGAATAAAAAATACCGAAATATGATTGACATACTGGAATTTAGAAAAATAATAACAGCCAGTGAATAATTATTGTATTAAAAACACATGTAAAACTACAAATATACATACAAAGCTTTTCGTAAGGCACAGGCTTACATTATCAAGTTAGATACTGGAATTTGTTCTTGACGAAGACAGTGATTTAGATGTAGATTTAGGTGTATCTGCTTTAGAGGATAATATTTCAGACTGGGATAACCAAGATGATAATCCTATTGTGTTTGTGCCAGATGAAGCTGTGGCTGGCGGAATTGTTGTCATGACCGTTACTACCTGATGTGCAATCAGATATTGAAAATATGGAAGAATCTTCTAGTAGTGATGATAAACCACTAGCAAGCAAGTTTAGTACAAGACGGTGACATTGCTTACTGCCTTGATACTGACCTCCAACAACAAGCACTAACAGATCGTCAAGAATTTACACCTGACCGTTCTAATGTTACTACTGACAATAATATCCCCGCAACTAATACTTGCAGACGTGATGCTGCACGAGGTCATCATGGACATGGACGTAGCCGCAGACTGCCAGTATTCGTGCTAGAGGTGCTGTGCACGTAATGTTGTAGCCCGAGCCCTTGGACGATGTTGACGATGTGCTTGGGTACGCGGACTGGGATGAGGTCAAAGACGTGTTGCTGCTGCTGGTGTCAATGCTAGAGACCCACTTTCAAACTGGGAAAAGACAAATGCAGTAGAGATACAACCCCTGAAAGACTTCGTATTTTCTGAAAATGAAGGTCTTATTCCATGAATGGGAAGCAACGTGTCATGTGTAGACTAAATCTTTATTTTATGGAGCAATTTTGGGACCTCCTTGTCACCGAAACCAGTACTTTGCAAGTATTGATAATGCTTCAACATACACAAGCCAGCGGTTTCCTGTGACAAAAGATGAAATGAAAGTATTCATCGGTCTAGTGATACTGATGGGCGTAGTGCATAAACCAGCAATACACATGTACTGGTCCACTGATGTTCTCTATAATACACCAATCTTTTCCCAGGTTATGACCAGGGACAGGTTTTACCTAATCCTAAAATTTCTTCATTTCAATGACTATGAGGATCCAGCATACGATAAAGACGACGATAACCGTGATAGATTACATAAAGTACAACCACTCATAAACCTGTTCCGTAATCTTTTGAGATCAGTTCACTGACCCAGAAAACATCTCAGTGTTGATGAGTCATTGGTCCTCTTCAAGGACCGTTTAAAATTTAAGCAATAATCAAGACAAACAGGGCTAGATTTGGGATAAAGCCCTATGAGCTTTGTTTCTTGGATGGTATTACATTAGATTTCTTGGTGTATTGTGGCAAGGGAATGTTCTACCAAGATGACCTCCATTCTAAAATGCCATCAACAGACAGAATTCCAGCTGTTCTAATGGAAACATACCTTGGTAAAGGTTATTGTCTTTACACAAATAATTAATATACCAGTCTAAACAATTGTGTCGTTCTTGAACTATATATTATTAGTAAAGAATGTGGATCTACGATAAACAAAATGGAAAGAATAAAACATAAACCTAAGAATGATAAACCTAACAAAAATGTCCAATAGTCCTACATCTCCCCTTCCCCAGATCCATTCCGGGAGAAAGTCCTTTAGGGGTTTTGACCGACATAAGTCCCAGTCTCAGGGTCATAAAACTTTTTTGAGTTTTTAATACGTGAAGAGCGCCTCAGCGTGGGCTCTTGTGTTCCTGTCTTATGTTCCACTTCACAAGGCTGTTTAGTAGAACCTGTCAGGGTTGGGGGTTGCTCTGCAGGTTCAGGTGTAGGTGCAGGTGATACTGATGAAATGGTGTTAGATTTGGGGGTATTGATCACAGGCGAATCAGGCTGGAGTGATGGATATACAGGTGGTGTAGATGGATAGGTAGTGTGATTGAAGAGATGCGGTTCGAATTTACGAATATATCTCCTATTCCTCCGTGTTATCCTACCACTACCAGCTACCTTAACTAGATATTGGTCAAACTCTTTAGTAGCGACAATGATTCCACTCCTTTCCCATCTTGTAGGATATCGGCCGGTCTGGTTTTGGATGAAGACGTGATCTCCCAGTTTCAGTGATGGGAGGGACTTGGTGTGTTCATCTAGCCGCTCTGATGATTTGACGTACTGTGTTCGTAGGGATTCTTCCTTCATCTTCCAGGTGTTCCTCCACTTTTGAGTGATTTCTGGGTTGGTAAATACGTCAACATCTTTTCTGATAAATGGAAGTGAGTCTCGAAGAGGGTGGCCGAAGAGCACTTCAGCTGGTGATAGCTTGCAGCCAGGATCGGGTGTATTCCTCTTCATCAGTAGTGCCCTGAGGACTTTGTCATTGTCTAGGTCCCCATTGGCATCTACATTGTCCATGAGGAGTCTCTTAATGGCTTTAACCACTAATTCTGCCCTTCCATTTGACGATGGCACATAAGCGGAAGAAACACGGTGTCGAACACCCCATCGTTGGAAAAAGTCCTGGGTTATTTTGGAGCTACACTCTGGACCACCATCGCTTACAAGCTCGACTGCTACACCGAACGTTGAGAATAACTTGCGAAGGGCTGAGCAAAGACCTATTGTGCCGGATTCGTTGGTGCCAGATCTGATTCGAGATTGCTCAGTCCATCCGGATAGTCTGTCCGCGGCAATGAAGTAATGCCACCCCTTGAAATGGAAGTAGTCGCAGCAGATCGCCTCAAAGGGAACAGTTGGTATGTAGGGGTCAACTGGTGGAGGACGAGGTTGTGACGGTGCGTTCCTACAGCAATGATAACAACTATCACGAGTCAATTTAATGTCCTTGTCAATACCAGGCCAGTAAACAGTCTGTCTGGCACAATCATCCATCGCTGTTTCACCCTGATGTGCTGCGTGGAGTGATTGTAGGATTTCAGTGCGAAGAGATTCTGGGATAACCGCGCGGTGATTCATCAATACGACATTATCAATTATGTATAACGACTCTCGTAAGTTCCAGAACGCCATTAAGCTTTGCGGTAGATCACATTTCTGGTCCGGGAATCCCATCCGAATGGTTTGCATGAGCTCACGAAGCAGGGTATCGGTCTGTGTTTCTTTCTTCAGAACATCCCATGTAACAGCTCGTAATGTTTCAACATTGTGGTATGCAATGGCCGACAGCATGGTTTCCATATCTTCGTCTTCGATACAATCACTATTGATGCGACAACAATCTAGAGACGCGTCCTGGTCATGCACAGGGTGCCTGGATGTTGCATCGGAGAAGTGATTCTCCTTTCCCGGCTGATGTTGTATGGTGAAACACCACATAAGGGTGCGCTGCTTCAGACGAAATAGACGAGGGTTTGCTATTTCATCCAACGTACGGTCTCCGAACAGCTTCACTAAGGGTTTGTGATCCGTTATGACGAGAAGATTGCTGCATCCCTGGGTGAAGTACCTTGTCTGCTCTAAGGACCAGGCGATTGCTAAAGCTTCACCCTCAACAGGGGCGTATCGTGTCTCAGCGGGTCTGAGAAAGCGTGATCCGGTAATTCTCCATCCACCTTTGCAGCAATCAGGGGAGGTGATCGGGCACTTACAATGTTTTTGGGAGAGATAAAAGCCGATCCCCGTCTTCGACCAGTCAGGGCGGAGGCATGTAGGAAGATTGGGGTCAAAAATCTCCACCCCTTTCTCGATTGCTTCTATCACAAGCCGCTTTGATTGTGAAAAGGCGACATCAAGCTCATTGGTCCAGTCAAATTTGCGATGTGGACTTAGAAGGTGTTTGAATGGCTCCATAACAGTCGACAGTTGATCATAGTGTGCAACCTGGTGCACCAACCCAAACCAAGATCGAACATCCGTCAACTTCCTTGGGGTTGGGAAGTCCCGGATGGCAGCAATAAATTTCTGAAGCGGTTTGATGGAATGTTCAGAAATGTTGAAGCCAGCAAAGTCAACAGCTCTCTGTGCAAACTGAAATTTATATTTGTTCAGAATTATTCCGTTCTTTCCTAGGAGCTCCAGGAAATCAATGATACGCCACCAATGACTCTCGAGTTCGTTGTCCCACATTAGTGTGTCGTCTACGCACTTCGTCTTGCGCTCAACGTCGGCAATGATCTCGTCAAAGCGTCTGGAATATCCGTCGCCACTCGCCAGGAAACCTTGTGGTGCTGTCTTATAACGAAACCTCCCCCATTGTGTAATAAAGGTTGTGTAATGACGATCCTCTGGAGCGATAGGGACGGAATGGAAGCCGTTCCAAGCATCAGTTACGGTCTTCCAGGTATCGGGTGGGACAGCTTTGGCTTGTAAAAATGGGGGTGTCACATGGTGAGTCTCTCTGAGGCATTTAGCATTAAGGGGGGAGAGATCCACAGTTCTACGTGGTGACCCATCTGATTTTGAAGTGATGACCATCCTATGACACCACCTTGAAGGCTCCCCAATAGGAACTTTTTCTAGGACTCCAAGTTGCACGTCATCGTCAAGTTGCTGTTTTACGGCATCCTGCAAATGCAAGGGTACTGGTGCAGGGGTATGTACCGCATGAGGCGTTGCATCTGGATCGACATGCAGGGATATTGAGGGGGCCTTCATTCCAGGAAGTGGTTGGTGAGTACATTGGTTAAACGTCGATTGTGAATAACGTTCAATTAGCCAATTGCGCATTTTCGCATTGTTTTCCGGAGCACAATCAAATGGTAGTGAAGGAGGGTGCTCAGGTAGAGGTGCTCGTTTCGGGCAACCACATGATGCAAGCGAACATCCAATTACAGCTTCCTGTACAGCGGCACCTATCTTTGGAAAGTCCTTTGAGATAATGTTGAGCTGGATCATCGCTTCGCGAGACAGGTAGAAGCGATTCGTTGATGGACTGACATATGTCATAACAGCTGCTGAATGTAAATCACCTTCACTGGAAGTACCAGAAAGTCTGAGGAAGATTGCTCCCTTGACCGGTATGTTCTCACCATTTGCAGCATAGAGTCTGTGTCTTACAGGTAGCAGGTCAGACTCGCTGAAGCCACATTGAAGGAAGCTGTTAAACCCCCATAGACAGGACTGGGCCCCAGTGTCTGTGATAACATCAATCAATTTTGGTTTGATGATTTTCGGCCTCCTATCGAGTCTTGCGTAATCAGTAGGTTCCGTACTTAACGACAGTTTCAGTGATGGGTGTTTCATTGACTCGATCTTCTTCCAACCTTTGCCAGAATCGAACAGCAGATGGTCAAGAGGCTCTGATATGGACCCAATCAATATCGCTGCATCATCATCGTGGGTGCCGACACTATTAACTTTCTTCTGACGATTAGAAGCTTTGCCCTTATTCCTTTTACTCCAACATGAAGAACAGTACGCTTTCTCAACCATCTTCCTCTGGCGACGGCTCCAAAAGAACTTATCAATTTCCGTATGACAGTCCTTACACAGTCCTTTATCATCAGTCTGCCTTCCCTTTTTCTTGTAGAAGGATAGGGCAGCATTCGTGGAGCTTTTATTCATAGCATCGCGGGCCATCTCCTTAGCCTCTATATAGGTAACAGTTTCTTCTGCAGTCTTGGTGTCTAGATTATGCCAACCAAGAACCTCACGTTTAACTTCTTCATCACTCAAGCCAGAAACGAGTAGGTCCTTCGTGATAACAGTGGTGAAATCAACTACATGTGTACACGTAGGACTGGTGCATTCCAAAGAGTAGGCACACGTGTCAGCCTTCCCTTTGATCCGAGCGAAAAAGGAGCGTGCACTCTCACCTTCACATTGTTGCATGGTCAGCAAGTCAGATCGGCGGACACTGACAGCCACAGGGGTGACGGCTAGCCTCTTAATCATGGCTAATAGATCATTTTCTGTTGCACGAGTAATAGTCGTACCATTATACCTCAATAAGTCATTACCGAGTTCTTCATCACAACATTCAAAAAGTTGTTGAGATACTTCAGTAGGGGAGAGGGAAGTTCCTTCCTTAAACAGTCTCCACCGTGCGCTAAACGTATTCCACGCCTCTTCATTGCATCCACGTGAAACGGATGGTCTGTGGATCTTGGGTGCTTTTTGCTTTGAAGGAGCCGCTGCAGCTGTTGGGGCGATGTGCGCATTGTTGTGTACCATCAGCAAAGCGGCTGCAATAGCAGGATCAACATCATCTGTCACATACCCACAACCATCAATGGGGCATTGAATGACAGGCATTTTGTACAGTCAGTATAAGATCCACATAAACAATTGTGTCGTTCTTGAACTATATATTATTAGTAAAGAATGTGGATCTACGATAAACAAAATGGAAAGAATAAAACATAAACCTAAGAATGATAAACCTAACAAAAATGTCCAATAGTCCTACACAGTCCTTGGCAAAGTTTTCCCTTGATAATAAAACCCACCTGTCGGGAACAGTTAGAACCACTCCGTACAATTATCCTAAAGAGTTTTGGTAACCGAAGAACTGGAAAAAGGCACTGCAGCATTTTACACAAACCGTGACACACCAATGATTGCTTGCAAGTATAGGGATATCAAAGATAAAGCTAATGTTAAGGAAAAAGTTGTATACTTGCTTTCAACCAGTCATCAAGCGCAAATGAAAGAGATCCCAGAGAAAGGAGAAAAGCCAAGTGTCTTGTGGACTATAATGTCCACATGGGAGATCGCGTTGACCAACAGCTTCATGGATTCAACGCGTTGAGAAAAGCCTACAAGTGGTATAAAAAACTTGCATTCAGATTAATGATGCAAATGACCTTGAATGCCCATACGGTGTTTGCAAAAATAATAGGAAGTAAGAAGAGCCTACAAGAATTCATGCACAACATTATCTACACATTGCTGTCATCGTCATTTTCACCAATAAAAGGCCAATACTTTATTTGTAGTTGATATTTTTTTGTGCAGTTTTTTTTTATTTTGTTTGTTACATATTTGCACATAATTTTTATCAAGTAGAAGCAATATAATATGCTCAAACTTTGAGATTTTTGCCCAGGAAATTACAGTGGTTTTATTCAGGAGGGAAAGGGTTAATGAGGGTGTAATTATTTGTATATTCTGTAATTGTTAGGTATTCTGAAAATAATTCATGTAGAAAAAAGATAAGCCTGCTGAGAATAAAGAAAAAAGGAAAGTAAAAGAACAACCAGGTAGGCTATTTTTTTTTTGGTTGAATTGATATAAGAAGTACACGTTCTATCATTTAGATTTTCATTTTTCAGCTTCCTATTAAAAATGATTTTGGATTTGAAATAGATGATGATCTATCTATACATGATACAGATGAAAGTTTTTCTTCAGAGGAAGTACAAATTTGCTATTATGCAAATTAAAATTCATAAGTGTAAAGTGTATAAAATTTATCTGTTGGTTATTGAGCTCTCTGACATTTACATCATTGTGCTGAATAACTGCTTTTCAGTTCCCAAAATTTGGCATTTTGGAAACTCCCAATTCCAAGAGCTTTTATGAATTTCTATAAAATATGTAGAAAATGAAAAGTCTTATTGAGTTGTTTGAACAATTTACCCTAAGATATAAGTGATGTGAATGATTTGAATCTTGGAGAAACGAATCCTATGGGAATTGAGGTATCAAAACTTTGTTTTTTATTCATGAAAATAATTTTCAAGGAACAGAAACATCTTGAAGAAAGGGTTTTTGTTGCTAAGCTTTTTTTTTCATTACATTTTTTATACATTTCTAAATTTTAATGAAACCGTACTTGAAATTTATTCTTTTCTTTGTTTCTGTTTAAATTCTCACTTTTCTTAAACAATTCCACTGACGGAAATTCACCAAGTTTTAGCACACTCACTGCTTTATTGTTGTTTCATTGCTACAACCACTTTGTTTTTCAGAAGAAGGAAATGAAGAAAAAGAAGCCCTATCGTTATTGTCCTTTTTGTCAAGTTTCAATCTCATTTACATTAACATATAAGGCTTAAACATAAATGTCACCCTGATGTTAAAAAGGTGTTATTAATCCCTAAACAAAATCAACATGCAGCATTTGACAAATTTAGGCGGCAAGGAATTTATGATTACAACAGGGAAGAAGCTGGAAAGGAAAGCAAAAGATGCAAAAGATTTATCCTTTTGCAATAGATGTTAAAAGTTTGTTTCTTGGAGATTTTGGTATAATCATGTGAAAGTATGCCAGCCAAATTCTGCTAAATTTATCACACCAGTGCCTGTAAGTGTTTTGCGATTACCAAAAAGTGTTCATATAAGTGCAGATTTCTAACAACAAGTTTTATGTAAATTCAGAGGTGATGAAATTGGTAATATATGTAGAACTGCCAAAACTATTCTTTTACTGGGATCAATATTTTATTCAAAAGATAGGAAGAAGGTAGATAAATCTGTTGAAGTTAAAAAGTGTCTTCGTACAGACATGAGACGTATTGCACATTTGCACATGATATTTCTCAAAGAGGATGGAATAGTTAAGGAGCATAGAGATGCAAGTGACCTTTTTGACTGTCGCAACTTCAACCATGTATGGCATGCAATTGAAAGTATACTACTGGTGTAGACAATACACTGAAACCAGGTCTAAAACAGAATTTGTTTTTTTTTTACTTAAACGTGCATCAAAAATCTTGAAGGGACAATATTTAGTAACCAAACAAGATGCATTGGCTGAAGAAATGGACAGATTTCTTTGTATCCTTGAAGTAAATGAGAATTTCATATTTGGTGATGAGACATATCAACTCAATCAAAACAAAAATAGAAACTTGAGGAAACCTGCACTCTTGCCATTAGAAGAGGATCTTCAAATGATCAAGAAACATATTATGATCACCATGGCAAAAGTTACAGATCAGCCATTTTTTGCATTTTCAACAAATTAATTTTCGCGGTTCAGAAGGTAATTTGGATTTTGCAGGAATTTATTTTCAAGGATGAACAAAAATTATGTTTTATTGGAAAAGCAAATGAATTTTTTAGATATCTCATTTTCAATTAACTTTTAAATACTCTTTTTAAGGGAATCTTTGGTCATTAAAGATAATCTTTTACATCATTGAATTTGGCATTTCAGTACTTCAAAAAAAGTTGCAGAATTTATTTTTGTGGATTGCAAATAACCCTGATAATCTGTGGAAGTCTGCTTATTAATTTCATGATTTTTTGCCAAAAAAAAACAAAAACACAAAACCGCGGAAAAGATGTTTGACAATAAAGCAGTATTTATGTTTTTAAATCATTCTTGTTTCACATTAAACTGATAAACATTTGCATTTAATATTTTGTGTATGTTTTTCTTGGAGGAATGTGAATTCTGTGTAAAGAATTGTATTTTTGCATCTTAAAATCTGTTCTTAGAATGGATAAGACAATGACTTCTAGAAGATTGGCACATCTTCACAAAATAATGTTTTAAAAACGTTTGAATAAAGTTTTTAGGGATTCTAATTTGGTGATACATTAATAATTCAATTCAATTAAACGAAATATAGAGAAAAAAACTTGACTTTTGATTTATTTTTTTTTTATTGGCTTAAATTTTCTACAATTGAAATTGCCACAACGAAATCTCAAGATTATGAGGTTTTGACAAAAAATGTATAATTGCAAAATAATTTAAAATTGTTGAATTAACCATAACCGATTAAATTCAGAAATTTCAAGTGTCCTTTCCCAAAGTTTTAAGAGTCAAAAAGTTCACAAAATCAAAATTGTTCCACTATTGTGACTAGGCTGGTCTCTTTTTGTTGCATGAAATACGCGAAAGTTGTTAGGAGTGAAATAATTTTGTTTAAGAAATCCAGTTTGAAAATATTGAATATTGAATATATGTACTATACTATACTATACCTTACCACATACAGACTTTAAAATGCAACTTGAAACCCAATAAAACGTGGTTCATTATTCTTATCGTTAAGAATTATGTACTGAATTTCCATGCAGGTGGTGAACCAGCTCGTCTGTTATTAGATGAATATGAAGATGCAGATACAGATTCTTGGATTGATAATCAAAGAAATGAAATTCATGACTTAAATCATGATGTTGACAGTTGGTGAAGAGCAGATTATTAATTTTAAAAATTCTGTCCAATATAACTTTGGCACAAAAAAAACACAGTTGGAAAGTATCAATTTGTTTTCAATTCACATTTTTGCGGAGTGTAGCTTTTAGCGGAACGGAGCTCATTTGGCAAGATCAAATATTGTCATCAAACACTAACAGAGAGATGCATTTCGGCTGCCGTAACTGGATGCAACCTCCTACAGGGTCATACAAAAAGTCCGATTTGGCTCACTTACCTTTGATTTTCGGAAATTTTGAGGTAGGTAATAATATGGATGATCAAGCTCACAAGTGTTCAGGGTATAGCGTTTAGGCAAAATTGTCGATCTGTACGGTGGCGGTCAAAACAAAGTGGTTGCTTTTTGAGTTAAGTAGACATTTTCCCCCGAGAAATCTCCGAATGCTCCGAGGTTTGTTATGAACTTCCAACTGGGAAACCAGGAATACCTCTTATCCTTTACGATAATATTGTAAGCTAATGAGAATATTGCTTGTTGATACTTTTGAAAATTTAAATCAAAGCTTCTGAAAGTGCATCTATGGATGCTCACAAGCTGTGTATCTGTGAGGAATAAAAGATACAGCTGTTATTTCTTCTCCATATTTATATATATGCTAATATCTTTAAGCCATGTTTATTCAACTTCGTGTTGTATTTTGATCCACCTAACTGTTTTTATTTCCACACACAACACAAAACAAGACATAAAAGTCCAATGATGATGATAAAATCTAATGTAAATGTTTATGTTTATGAGGTGTGTGCAGCACCACTACGCCCCAAAGTTTTATTCATAAATGTAGGTCTTTTTAGATATTTATATATCCTTTTTGAATTCTTAATTGCAAGCTTATTATTATTCATGGGAAATGATTTGCATGTTTCGTATATGATAAACTTTATGCTGACGACAGGTTAGGGAGAATATGTGTGTGTGCAGAAAAAAATGGCTTTGATATTTTCTATGTCTAAATCACTGAGACATCAAAACAGTATACAGTACATCACCATTCATGGAATTTGTCTATTTAAAAGAGTACAATCGTAGTCACATTTTATGATCAAATTGGACTGCTTAACAACAAAAAATGTAAACAATATATATAATATTTTATCCATCATATATATATTGTAAAATATTCTCTGATTTGGAATTCAATTAGTCAAATCCATAGTAGTATTTAATACATGTATCTGGGTGAAATCTTATAGAGAAATAACTGAAGTTAAAATAGCTACAGCTTACAAATTCTTTAATTGGATAAGATAATTAAAAGAAAACAACAATGAAGAGTAAAAGAAACAAATCAGTTAATTTGTTTTTGTGTAATTATTGTTATTACTTTACATAATGCTACTTGAATTATTTCTAAAATTACCAGTTACGTAATTAATATAACTGTATATAATTATAATTACATAAAATATATATAATTATGTTAAATAAATAAACATGTATACACAAGCGAACGAAATAAAACACATAATTATGTTAAATAATTTTGTTAAATATATATAATAATTTTGCTTAGTATCGTGAATGGGAAATTTATGCTCTTAATAATTTGTCTGTTGGTTTTACTATTTCAGGTGTATAAGGCATTATCAAGAGTAATTGATATCAATTTATGAATTGAGACGAATCACTATAGTCGTGGAATATCTGGTACACTTGAAACAATGGAACTGCTGAACCAAGACAGGAGTAACAAATGTGACGTGTTAGGCATTTCCAGCATATGTGGTCAGGAAACATTGATTCAAATCAGTTACCGTTCATTTGAAAGGAATATGTGACGAATTCAAGGATGTTTTATGTATACAAATTGAGTTTTGTTGATTGACATTTAAATTTTCAACATAAAACTGGATGTTGTTCATTATATCTGGGTTAAGTTACCTGAACATTTTGGCAAAGTTTAAAAGATGTCTGTTATGTATTTCTTGTTGGTTTTACTTCCTAGTGTTTCTTTATGCATTCGAAAAAGCTATTTTTTTTATAATAGATCATTTTTGTTCATGCTCTTTTTTGCGACTATGAATGTCGGAATTTTTTTGAATCTGTACTTATGCATAAAAGAACTGGAAATGATTGATTCATAAAGCATTTTGTTTTCCTTCTCTTTTCTATCTCCATCCCACATTCACAAAATCAAATCTTTAAATACACGTTATCAGACTATCAAACCCGACCTTGTTTTGATTTTTTATATTGTGACATTACTTGATATTAAGTTTTCACAACTGAAAGTTGCTATGGGCCAATTTCTGAAAATTTTCATCAAATTACCACATCAAAACGAGGCAAGGGAGCACAGTTTGGTATCTGGACATTTGAAGTAATAAGGTCTTTGAATCGCAATATAACTAAATTGTACATTGCATTGATAGAATACATTGCATTGATAGAATTCATTTCAAGAAAACTAACAAAAATTACTATTCTTTCAGTGGTGCTATTTTCTTTTCGCAGAGTGGTCTCCGTCCGGGATGTTTTAGGGTTAGGGTTAAGGTTAGGATTATGGTTATTTTTTATCTCCATGATGAAGAGCGAACAGGTTTTGTTGAATGAATATCCGGCTTTCACGCATTCTATATTTTCGCTGGCGAACGGGTGATTCCACGCACCCACTCCGCAAACCTTATATATTGATGTAATGTTATTCAATGTTTACTTTTGTGTTCTGTATTATGTATTGCAATTTTACAATAAAGTTACTTCTATTCTACGATACAATATAACTTCTTTGTTGTATTGCCGTTTGTTTCTGCATTAAATCTTATGCATGTAAAAACATGATTTTGGTCTGAAGTAGGGCGTTTTAAGTGTTGCCATGTTTGTTTCACGTCTCCAGGGTAAAAAAACAATTTTACAAAACCTTTATTCAGTTCCAGTGATACACTAGCATTTTATAGACACTATAAAAGTGGGATGCTGGACTCTTGGTTGTATAGGTTTGCATTAGTTTTATGATTCGTTTTACATAGAAGTTACTTTGCATTTTCTGTGTATCAAAAATATAATCCTGCCGTATGAACATGTAACAATGATGCAAGAATATATATTTGTTAAAAAACTCAATGCGAGGGAGTGCTTTACTTTATAAATATATGACCAATTTAGATGAAAATACTTTTTCCAGTGGTGACTTTGCTATGTTATTTAGTACCAGCCATTCAGACATTCATAGCTGACATCAGATTTAAAATTGAACAAGAAGGTTAATCGGAATGGAATGTACAAGATGTTTGTCGGGCCGCCAACACCCAGATAAAATTCTTGAGATTAGACACGATAAAGGACCTGTCATCCATAGTGGTGACTCAAAGTCAATGCACTGTTTGGAGTTAAATTTCTAAATTGGGTCTCCTTCATCCAGGAAAGCATTAATGAGACCAAATAGGAATTTCGCCATGCCGTCTATAACTTTTGTTTATACTAAAAACATATAATATTTGCGGAGTGTAGCTTTTAAGTGGAACGGAGCTCATTTGGCAAGATCAAATATTGTCATCAAAATACTAACAGAGAGATGCGTTCGGCTGCCGTCAATCGCTGAAATTTCTTACAGGACATACCAAAAATCTCAATTTTCTCGCTTACCTTTAATTTTGGCAAATTGTGATGTAGATAGAAATATGACTGATCAAGCCCAGAAGTGTTCAGTGTATAGCTTTAGGGTAAATTTATCGATCCGTACGGTAGCGGGAAGGCCAAAGTAGTTGCTTTTTTGAGTTAAGTAGACATTTTTCCCCGCAAAAGTTTGAATTTTCTTTGTTAAGTTTTTCTCGGTGGTCGCGCGTCGAGTATCTGATTCTAAGTATTTCGTTTTTTTTCTTATTATTATTCTGCTCTAATCATTATAATTGCATTTAATTTTGCTTGAATTAGTAGCATAATGTCTGATTCTAAGAGTGTAGTATCCCAACTTAAAATGTTAGGACCCATGAAAAAGTGTAGCACAGCAGAACAAATAATAACTAGAGCCACATCAATCAGGTTGTTTGTTACTTAAGAAACACCCACGTATGGGGATGGGAATTGTTGGTATGGGGCAGTTGTTGATCAAATGAAAAGACCAGAAATTAAATTGGCACTGTTGAATAAGACTGACAAAATTTTCGCAGACCATCACCAATTACGTTTTTCTGTGGCAAACTTTGTGAGAGAAAATCAAGATAAAATTCAGTATATTAGGAATTTCAGGCATGCATACTCTCAATTCCTGTTTGTAGAAAATAACTTCAGGTCTTGGGAGCAATTTTTATTACACAATGTATGAATGATTTTTACACAATGTATTCCAGCACAATGTATGAATGATTTAACTGCAGCCAAACAAATTAAAAATTCAAATGAAAATTTAAAAACTAAGCCTCAAACTTGTTCTAAGAAAAAAGTTAAAATTCTTGATAACTTAAATAACTCTGCATCTTCAAAAAAAATAAATAACTCTGCATCTTCGAAAAAAATATCACCAATAGATTTAAAGAGCCTCCTTCGCGCACAATGTTTACAAAATTTGAGTGCGGCAAAACAAATTAAAATTTTAAATGAAAATTCAAATTTACAAGTAAAATCTCAATATCCGATGAAAAAAGTTAGAAGTCTTGATACCATTAACAAACATACATCCTCGGAAGAAATTTCTTGCTCACACTACTCTGATATTTCTAAAACAAAATTTTCTTCTGTACATAATTCAAAAAATGATGGAGTTCTTACTCATGATAACTTTCATGATTACGTATCCACAAAATGTATTACTCATGTAATAACTCAAGTTCAGCCTGTAATTTTCATGATTATGCTTTTTCAAGAAATCAGCCTGTGTACAAGATAGATGATATTGATTTTACAATTGATAAGAGTGTTGTGGATGGTTCCAATTTAAAACAGACAATTGTAAAAACTAATGATGCAAATTTTATTACAAATACTGATAAACTTCAGGAGGCTTCTGCAGGAAAGCGCAAGAGACCAGACAGCCTTGAAAAACTAAAAAAAAGTAAAGAAATTGAAATCAAATTTACACGCTAATATAAAGAAGATTGTTAGTGATTTGCTCAATCAAGTATGTCAACAAGTAGATATGAAAATCAGCGCTATTGACAATGAAAGTCTTTATTCTCGTGCTGATGTTGCAAGTGCAGTTCAAGAATTCGAGAGAGGTGAATTAAAACATACAGTTTCAATGTGTAAGGTTTGTCTTGAAACACAGCTTGTTTTTCACCATACAGGTAATAAAAATGGTTCTGACACAGTGATATTCAAACCATGGAAATTAAATAAAAATAATGTTTGTGAAAGAAGTCATAAGGATAGGTTGGCTACAAATAAGAAAGGATTCGTGGTTCCTGCTAAGTTTTCAGGCTTCAAAAGCTTGCCGGATGATATGGGCCCATCTACAAACATTATTAGAACTAACGATATGCATTTTAGAGATGTGCCTTTTTATTTACAAAATTTATCAACCGTGGAAATGGCTTTGATAAGTAAAATTACCGTTGCTATGCATGTGCACATTTTGAGATATGGAATGCTGGCATCTAAATGTCACTGTGTTAGTTTACCCCAAGATATGCATATTGCTAGAACACTACCGTTACTGACAGATGAGATAGGAATAATAGTGTTAAAAATGAAAAGGTTCTTCCCAATTGCTAAGGCAATATATGGTTCATAGACAGAAAGTTGAGACTGCATTAAAGGGTCTTTGTTATGGTTTTCCTTATGGTGGAATTACTGAGGCTAAAAATGGATTTGAGTTGTATACTGGCCCTAATCATGTTAGTATGCAATTGAAAGGGAGATTCTTTAAGCATTTGCCAAGCCAATTTTATAAAGATGTAATTATTGCAGATGACAGACTTGAGAATTTACCAGAAGAAACTGCTGAACTTCCTGGCTTGCAAACTATAGAAGTTCCTAATTTACAGGAAGAAGAAGATAAAGGGCCTGCACCTCAACAATTTGATTTACAAGAAAGTGAAAGCCATACTACATCAGGAGTAGCATGTCCCTTTGAAAAACCTGATACAGAGAAAGAACTTCAGGCCATTTTGGATAGGCTTTTAGGAAAAGAAGGGGCTGGTAAAAATGTGTTAGAGTCAGGAAAGGTTGCATGTACACAATGGAAATATGTTAAGAATCAACCACTGAATGAGTTGAAGACAGTTGTTTTTTTTACAATGGCCTTTCCTAGTGTCTTCATAAATGGTTCTTGTGATGTAACTATTCCAAGATTAGCCAATTTTGAATTTGAAGAATTTGTTGAACATATTTATTTCACTGGCGATGGTAGAGTATCCAAACATCCTATTTGAAATTCTTGCTGCTTAATTTGAAAATGAGGAAGCAAGCACTAACACAAGGTAGCTTTGTAGAAACACAGCAGTTAGATGATGCTCATCTTTCCATTGACGAATTAGCCAGAAATCTGGAGAATGAAGATACCAGTGTTCTGCGTAAAATAATCAGCATTGCAGCAAATCTTCCAAATTCTCATCCATTTTGTAAAGAACGGAAACGAGAGCTTGATGATCTAGCATTTTTTAGGCTAAAAGAGTTTGGTGACATGCCTGCATATTTTGATACAATGAGTTGTGCTGAATATCATTGTGTTCCTCTCTTGAAATTACTTGCGGAATACTATGCTCTAATCAATAATCAAGATCAAACACATGTAAAGGAATTAGTTAAAAGTGATCACGATTTTAGGCGTAGACTTGTACTCGAAAATCTTCACATTGTAACTAATTATTTTGATAAGCGCTGCATTAACTACTATTCAACGAAAGTAAGAAGTCTTGCAGTACTCTGATGTCTGGTGGCGATACGAATTTGTTAAAAGCCGTGGTGAAATTCATAGCCATGCTATTGTAAGTAAGATCTATATTAAGTAAGATCTATATTAAGCCATTATGATGAACCCGCAGAAGAACTAAGAAGTTGGCTTCAGACAAATACTTCCAATGATGTTGAAGCCGGTATATATTCTCCTGGTTTTGTATCCATGCATTCTGCTGGTGGAGAAGTAAAATATTATGAAAACGGTAACAAAGAATGGGCTCCCAACAAAAATAAATGGGCTGCTCCGGAAGGAACACAACCTCCTCCTGAAGTCAATCCTTTAATCAAGCTCCTTACAGATACTGAAAGTTCTGATCTAAATGCACATTATGTCTCTCTTGTTAATCGTATTGCTTTACATTAATGTAATGGGTACTGTTTGCGATTGAAGCGTAAAAAAAAAGGCGACAACAATCCAAGAAAGTATTGTAGATTTCATTTTGGTGATTCAAATCCTGAAACAAAACGGACAACTGGCAAAGAATTACATCCATTTGATGCAAAAATAACAAAAGGAGAACATCCTAGATGCATATTAAGGTTAAATTACTTACTTGGTTGGCAATTTGTGATACTCAACCAATAATTGATAGTAACTTTTTAGCTTTACTCAAATATATTACTGGTTATTGCTGTAAAGGAAATTGTTCTACTGACGATTTGATTCATATATACAAACATTTGCTAGAAAGTTCTGATAAACAACTCTCTGTGAAAAGCATTGGACAAAAACTTTTAATGAAGATGGTTGGCATGATTGACATATCTGCTGCGGCTGCAGACTATCTGAACACTGGAGGGAAGTTGTATCACTCTAATTGAAAAGTGCCACGTATTGGTCTGTCAGGGCTTAGACTTTTAGATCCAACAGGAAAAAATGGCAAATTGACACGAACTACTCCCCTCGATAGCTTTTTAAGTGATGAAAGGCGTTTTGAGGACCCTGACATTTCCCTTTGGGACTGGGCTAAAGAATGTAATTGTAACAAAAACTTTAAATGCCAAAAAGACCATGTGCCTGTATTTACTGGACTGCCATTGAAACCATGTTGGCCTATTTCTGAAGAGTTTGCAAAAGGCAATTTAATGATACACAGCAAAGGCAATTGGAAGAAGACTGATGATTTAAAAAGGGGTCATGACAACTATAGGGAAGCTTTTGCAAAGTTTCTTGAAAGTGATTCTTGCCCTGCTAGTCTGATAAGAGTATTAGAGGAAGTTAAAGAGAAATATGAAAAGAAAATTAGTAGAGAATCTAGGAACAAAGAAGTGAATATAATGTCTAGGCAGTCTACTAATTGGAAATGAGGGATTGGCTGCCAATCTATTGAGAGAATTAGCCCAAGAAAATGCTGAACATGTTACTGATCCACATGCGACTCTTATATTAAATGATGGAGGACCTGATTTCAATTGGCATGAGTATGGAATCACATGTTTCACACAAAAACCTCCAGAGAATTCATCCACTTGGTTGAAAGATATCTCAGAAGAGGCAGAACAGCAAGAAATGAACTTTGCAACTCTTTTAAATTTGCCTATTTGTAATTTAAAACTTGCTAATTCCCTCCAAAGAGTTGCCATTGCTATTGTGTTAAAACAACTGTTGGAAATTAAAAGAAATACTGGAAAACTTGAACAGGTCCGATTGTTAATACAGGGAACTGCAGGTACAGGCAAGACATATGTGCTAAATGCCATTACTTATATAGCAAGAAGGTTATTTAAAGCTAATGGTGCTGTTATGAACTTAGCCCCTACTGGAGCAGCTGCAGTTTTGATAGCGAATGGTAGAACAATCCACTCTGCGACTCCTATTCCTAGAAACACAAAAGAATCAAAGTCTGCTCAAATGACAGATTATCCAATGAACAATAAAGCACTGAGTAAACTACGAAAATTCACAGGTACGCATAATGAAACAGATAATCCTTTGAATACCATGTTACTTAGCATTGATGAACGAGGGCAATGTGATAAAAAAACTTGTAGCATGGTGTAGTCAACGCTTTAATGAAGCTACTGGTGCAAAAAATTGTGCCTTTGGAAATATTCCTGTTGTTGTCTTCAGTGGAGATTTAGGCCAATTGGGACCTATTAACTCAACAGATTTACATGTCCCTCCTAAAAACTCTGATGGTCCTGACACATTTGCTGGTTATGAATGTATTGTATTAAATGAAACAATGCGCCAAGGCCCTGATGAAATTAATCTGTTAAAACGTCTATTGAGAATTAGAAATGGAACTGTTACCCAACAAGATTGGATGGATGTCAATAACAGATACGAGCAAGAATTACCTATACACAAGCAGAGGCTGTTTTCTCATGATAAAGTTATAACGTTGATGGAAACTTGGGCTGAGCTAAATGAAGAGAACAAAAGGAAGTTGAGGGACTTAGGAATGCCAATAGCTGTTGTTCCTTCGACTGGAAGTGGGAAACATCACAGTACAATTGAAAAACAGTGTGGACAAATTGTTCATAAAGCATTACTTGCTGTTGGATCCACAGTAATCTTGACTAAAAATCAAATAGGATTAACATCTTTAGGCCTTAACAATGGAGCAATGGGTAAAATTGTAAGCATTCTATATGCAAAAAATGAAAAACCTCCTGAGTTTCCTGAAGCTGTCGTTGTATATTTTCCTGGGTACAAAGGACCAGCTTGGATTGATGAACACCCTAAATGGGTTCCTATCCCTTTCAATGAAGGCAGATGTGAAAACAATTGTTGTTACAGGATAGGCATTCCCTTGATGCCTGGATATGCAATTCCAATTGCTAAAAGCCAAGGAATGACAATTGGGGATGGAAAACAAGCGACTCATGCCAGAATAAAGTTATAGTCCATAAAAGTAATGGAGTCGTTAACCAAAGTCGTCACCAAAGAACAAAATTGGTGCTTAGTGGTTGTTCTATATTAATGAACATCCACATATGCCTCATAGAATGGAAGAGGAGAAAAGATAAAAAGCTTTATGTGATTGTACTGTTGAACGTCATAAAGAGTATGCTGAAGGATGTAAAGCCTATATAGCCTTGTTGAGGGAATTAGATGCTGAATGCAATGACAATAGAAGACAATGTTTGTCTAAATTTTGGAATTCAATCTTGTCCTTGCATTATCTGCCATAACAATAACTAAATGGCTTTATGATAACATGTTTTGTTTGTGCCAGCTGTCTTTGAATGCTTCCAGAATTGCTTACCAGATGGGTTGTAAAAGCATCATGGTACTACAAAGTACCAAATGCATGTTGTAACATCTGAGTGTATGCTTTATTTCTGTCACTGAAAGCATTCATGGACAGTTGGACAAACAAACAAAGAAATTGTTAAAAATGTTAGTCACAGAAATATTGCATATACTTG
Source organism: Turritopsis dohrnii (assembly GCA_027922465.2). Taxonomy (NCBI): domain Eukaryota; kingdom Metazoa; phylum Cnidaria; class Hydrozoa; order Anthoathecata; family Oceaniidae; genus Turritopsis; species Turritopsis dohrnii. The sequence continues at coordinate 190,910 of BQMF02000149.1, read as the reverse complement.
GATGTTATAATATGTATTTGTTACTGTGTAGTATCATGTCAAACTAGTAGAATTGAAATGAATTGTCATTTAAAATGAGAATAAACAGAGGAAACAAATTTGCACATTAGAAGTATGTTATGGAAAGTAGTAGTAGAGGAGAAGTAACAAACATGAAAGTGGAAATTATGAAGTATAGAATGAAAATGATTAATTAGTGACTCCTCTGGTTCTCCAATACATCTTATAACTGCAGATAAATTGACATACTGCAACAAAGTATGAAAAGAGAAATCAGTAAAATTGAAATGATTAATAAATTGAGCATGTTTCATGTACTTGAAGCATTTGTAGCTATATGTAAGTATACTATCTACAAAGGTATGTTGTTGAAGTAAGATATCATCTCTGGCATTTGAATGCTGTCACATTATTATTTTCTTTTACTGTTTAGACATGTCAAGAAGTGGTGGTAGTGTAAGTTCTTATATTGAAAACACCTTGTTTTCATTTGTCTAGTGTATACTGATTTTGTTTTTTATCTGTTCAGGAACAGGAATATGAACGCGAGGAGGAACAAGAGGCGATGAGCACGGCGGATGAGGTATGAATTTCATTTTACTTAAACATTCTCTTGCCATTCCTGTTCATTGACATTGAAAAATTATAGGAAGAAGTGGAAGATGTAAGGGGCGGTGGCAATGGTGGCGGCCGCAACGATGACGCGGTATGAGATATTAGAAATATTTTATAAACAAGCCTTTGTTAAGTTTATTACAATTTTAATTTTTGGTTTTTAGCCTTTGAGGGAACTATTACAGTCGGCTCTAAGCTGTCTAACGCGCATGGAGCGCAGGCAGGGTAAGTAGTCCTTATATATAAAAAACCTTATGTACAGTAAAACATAATGACCTTTTTTTCTTTTTTGTTTAGAGAAATTACAAAGAAGACTGAAAGGGGAGGGGGAAAGGGGGAATAGAAATGACAGGGGGAATGGGTGGGTCAGGGAAGGTAATTGGAGAGGTAGGGGAAGGGGCGGAAACCGGGGAGAAAGGGGTAACTGGAGAGGTGGGAGGGGGAACCGGAGAGGAGGGAGGGGAAACTGGGGTGGTAGAGGCAGGGGTAAGAATTGGAAAGGGAAGGGCAGGAACAATTGGAAGGGTGGGAACAATTGGAGGGGTGGGGACAATTGGGAAAGCGGGTGGTGGTGGAGGAGGGGATGGATGGGAATGCAGTCAGTACCACACCCATACTCATTACCACTAAATGAATAAATATTGTGGAAATGTTAGATTAAATTGTTTTTGGTGGTTTTGGGTATGGTTGTGGTATTGAAATTTATTTTTATTTTAAAGCGGGTGGTCAAGAGTGGGTGGGGTGAGTGAGAGGGTGTATTAGGATGAGTCAGAAGGCGGTGATCGGGTGAGTGAGATGAAGTGAAAGGGCTGTTTGAGTGACTGGGAAGAAGTGGCAGGAGCGTGAGTGAGAACAACGGACAGGGGTGTTTGCGTGATTGAGAAGAATGGGCAGGGGTTTTGCACGAATGAGAAGAACGGACAGGGTGTTTGCGTGAGTGAGAAGAATGGGCGGGGTGTTTGTGTGAAGGAGAAGAAAGGACAGGGTATTTGCGTGAGTGAGAATGGGCGGGGGTGATTGCGTGAGTGACAAGGGGATGTTTGGGTGAGTGAGAAAGGAGTAGAGGGTGTCAGAGTAAGTGACACGAGTGAGAAGGGTGGGGTGGTTTGTGTGTGTAGGAGGTTTTGATGGGTTAGGAGTGTGTTAAGGTGCGTACTTTCAGGTGCCTAATTAACGTCTTGTTCCTTTTTATTAAAAATAATTCGATCCATGCGGAACAAGTTCCTAGCTGGAATTATGTTGGTTGGATTTGTATATTTTCGTGCGTTCTATTCTTTATTTACTTCTATTATGTGAATTTGTTTCGATGCAACATTTTCAAATGTTGTTTTGAACCACACAATCCAACCCCCTGTTAATTTTGACCCCCCATGTTTATAAGAAATTTGTGCATTTTCCAAACTCTACCGTTTATTAGGCACCTGAGAGTAAGGAGAGGGGAGTCTCTGGGAAATTTTCATATAGGGTAGGTCTATTTAACTAATTTTAATTACGTACATTGAAAAACTGTATATATTTGAAAGTTAAAAAATTATATAATATATAATAAATAAATGATATCTTGTAAGGGGAACCTGGCTTGGCAAACTCTAAATTCTATTGAAACCAAATCGGCATTGAATATAGCTTCCGCACTGAACTATCAATCACAAGTTCATGTATGTTGAGAATAATAAAATTCCGGGATGTCACTGAATGCAGACGAAAAATGTTACATTCACTACTACACAAGTTCAAATTATTCATTCTTAGCAAGCGATATCACTTGTTGAGTGTTCAACCAAAAAATCTGGATCAACGTGTGATGTGAAATAAAACAGACTAGTGAAAATAATTGTATTGAATTGAACTGATCGGGAACTGTTGGATCAGTGTCGGATGGCCTTATCCGTTCGGTGGATGTTGCTGTTTGGCGTAATAATTGAATGGACTCTGATAGTGTGCCATACCACGGTTTGGCCTTGCTATGGAATTCCACTTGTTTCAATTTGATCGTTTTGGCTGCTACTTTAAAATGTGCAGCTGTTGTCTTTTTAACAGTAGATTGTGGCAAGAATACGTTCAGTTCATTACGAATGACACAAATGAAAAACAGCGTTTCGTATCTGTGATGTACAAAGTTCCAACAAACGTTTTGAATAAAGACAAGGGAAGCAAAAATATTCTTGCCGTACCCTTATTTGCCTTTTCCCTTTTCAGAAACACACTCCATTTGTACTACATAGACACCACGGTTTTTCCCTCTAACACAGAGGTTTTTTATCCAGGATGCTTCTGCATTACTAACGATAGTGTGGATTAAGTAAAGAATTTGTAAAATACAGGGTGGGCCAAAAAAAACGGACCCCCCTTTGAAAAACTGTCATTAAAAACAGAATAAACAACGAAACTGTATGAAAATTCATAGAGACGTTTTTTATCATATAAGAAGGCATTTTGGAAAGTTTGGTGTTCTAAACAAACGTGAAAGAAAAGATATTGCAAGATTTAGATACCAATGTGACAATTTGTTGTTAAAATTTTTTACATAATTGACGTCAAAAAATTACAATGCAAGAATAAAACAATATCGTCTTCTTTAGAGATATTGTTCAGAGCAAGTGTTCAATATGTCCCCCTTTGTTTTCTACACAAAGGTTCAATCTCAAATGCCACTGATCAATAGCCTTATTTAGGTAATTTTGTGACAGAGTTTCCCAAGCTGCTTTTATGGCCATCTTGAGTGATTCAATATCATTAATTTTATGTCCAGAACGGTACACTAACTCATCCATTGCACCCCAAACTGAATAGTCTAAAGGATTTAGATCTGGACTATTAGCAGGCCAATCATCTTTAGAAATGTAATCTGGAACATTTTGATCTAAAAAAGACAAAGTTGACTTTGCCGTGTGGCTTCTTGCTCCATCTTGCTGTAGGGTATACTTTCTTCCAGACATTTTCCGTATGCTACGAAGCTGTTTTTGCAAAATTTTCTGATAATAACTAGCATTGATTTTAGCCCCTTCTTCAACAAATACAATTGGAGCTTTTCCAAGTTTTGACACGAAACCGGAAACCATAACACCGGGCGAGAATGTTGATCTTCCTCGGAACAATCGGTCAGGAGAAACACTTCTTTTCATTCCATCATAGCTGTATACACGATCATTTTGTGTATTAACGGGAGGATTAACGGTAAACTTCTTTTCGTCACTAAACCAAATTTTTCTTACATCTCGTTGAAGGGGGAATCGTTGAAGAAGACGTCTTGCTCGTAATTCACGTTGTTCTTTGTTCACATCAGATAATTTTTGAACTTTCATTCGTTTGAAAACATCAAGTTTAAGATCTTGTTTAATGATTCTCCTTACAGATGATCGTGAAATCCCGGTGTTTCTTTCAATTGTTCTTGGTGAGTCATGAGTGTCGGCTTCTTCTTGGCTGAGAATAAGATCTTCAATGATTTCGATATTTTTTTCAATACGTGCTGTTTTTGGTCGGCCACTACCAGATCTTCTTTCAGTGCCTCCAGTTTGATCGATTTTTTTCAATAATCTCTGAAGAGATGATTTTGTCCATTTTTTTCCCGGGAATTCAGTCATGAGACGTTTCCTTCCCCAACCTTTTTCTGTTCGCAATTGTTTGATCAATATTTTGTCTTCGTTTGAAAAATGCATAATATTTCTATCTCTAATCTAAAAACAAACAGTAAATTCATGAAAACTCCAAGAACAGACAAAGACTAATAGAAAAACAATGAATCAAAGAACATAAACGAAGATAAAACAAAGAAAAAGCAGACGTCAAGCAGACGTCAAGCAGACGCCTTGTCTGCTGAATGTTTGTTTGCTTGTTTGTTTGTTTGTTTGCATAGAAACAAAGAAGACTTTACATTGAGAAGACATTGCATTGCTAAAAAGGAAAAAGATAGCTTTAATCTTCTGCATCGGGTTTAAATTAAATGACGTCAATTGTTAAAAAAACTTTAACAACAAGTTATCACCTTGTTACCTATAACTTGCAATATCTTTTCTTTTATGTTTACTTAGAGCACCAAACTTTTCAAAATGCCTTCTGATATGATAAAAAACGTCTCTATGAATTTTCATACAGTTTCGTTGTTTATTCTGTTTTTAATGACAGTTTTTCAAAGGGGGGTCCGTTTTTTTTGGCCCACCCTGTATATGAGATGTGAATTAATGTTAGAATTATTCAACATGCATAACTGTTTCTTTCTTTCTTGTTAACCCCATCACTTAGAATTGATGGCTCCATATCACAAATCATTGTTCCCGGAATCTCCTTAAGACAATTAAGACAAATTAAGACAATTAACATTTTTTCAGACGCTATTGCACTTTGGATTTCATCAGGCAATAATGAAAGGCTTTCACAAACGAAATTAATATTCTCTGAACACATAGATGTGCTCCATACTTCAGGATAGATTTTAAAAAGCTATTTCGTATACAGCATTTCATTACCAGTTCCCGAAGAGACGCATTCTTAATTTTCGCTGGCGAACGGGTGATTTCACGCACCCACTCCGCAAACCTTATATATTGATTCCATAAATAAAGCTTTATAACTGTAACAGAAGAGTTCCACATAGCTAATTAGAAACAGTTCAGGCCGCCATTCTTATTACACATTTCCATGTGTGTTTACATCAAATCAAAACAAAGTTTTGGCTGCAAAATTCGAAATTCTTGATAAGACAGAAATGAAGACAGTTTTGAATTACTTCAGAAATTGCAGATTGGGAGATTTTCAACTCCAAAACGTGTGTGTAGGTCGGAGACAGTATCTTGCTACTTATTCCCAGGCTGACGAAAGTAAATTTCCCACTCATCACAGTTTCGGAAAAATGCTTGCAGACGAATTTGATGCTGGAAGTGGTATAGTGAAAGTTTGCCATTGGGCTCGTTGTAGAGAAGAACATAGAAAATCGCTTCCACTATGAGTGCTGTTTGAATCTATCCAGTCTTCAACAGAAAGACAATATTGTTGTCAACTTTTCGGACAAACATAACAACTACATCTCTGAATACAGATATCTCCGCAAGCAAGACAAAGTAGCGGCGCATAGCGTGGGCCACCCAGAATTCTCAAAAGTAGATTCACCGATGACACTTGTACAAATGCGTATTGTGCTTCTCAAAAGTGAACAAGAAGCCCTGAGGCTTGAACAATTTCCGCATTATTAATATGCTTTCTTAATAATATTTTCTCAATATAAAGGTTAGATTAATATACTGTTCTTATTTGTGCTTTCTCAATATTAATCTACATGCATCATGGTCTGAAAAAAACAGGGAATGCACTTTCACTTTAATGGAAAAGTATTTCAATAAATAATGCCTAACATAGATATGATCAATTAGAGAGCCACTGATATGCGTTGGCTCATTGATTATCATATCATAGCCTTCCATAGGAATGATATTCTCACATGCAGTAAGTGCATTTGTATTAAAATCACGGAGTACAATATCCGGACTTTGACTTTCCACTAAATAGTTCAATGTTTCTAGGAAACGTCTTCTGTCGACTGCATTTTTTCGATATAAAAGTAAGATTTTAAACTTTTGGGATGAAAAAATGGGCTTAACCATTTCAATGATACTGAAAGATGGTATACTAAACTCTTCTACTACTACGAGTGAATCCCTATAAAAGAATGCCAAGCTACAAAATCTATCATCACTGTTGTTATAAATTTTTTGGAAGTATTCTAAAGGATCATTTTCATTTGATGGGCCATTATCACCGGTAAGTTGTGTCTCCGTAATACAAAGCAAATCATTTTGAATTATAATATTTGTTGAAGCTATATCACGATAATGCTTAATCAATGATCTAGTGTTAAACATTGTTATTGTTAGATTATCTTGCAATACCGTTGTAATACTTGGTGTAGCTAATGGCTGTAATGTTTTTAGACGCTCGTATTCCGCAGTGACTTCTGGATCTGCTTTAATTGCATTTCGTTTGAATTGACCAATCAAATAAAGGCCGTCTAAGGACGTTACTCTACTTAGGGCAGTGTACATTTGTCCATAATGAAAGCTCCTTTGTTTCACAAGGTCAAAACTAACAACAGCTTTCTTCAATGACTGACTTTGGACTTTGTGAATAGTACAAGCCCACGCTAATATGAGAGGAAACTGTGTTCTTTTGATTACTGGGTATTCTAAACCAGGATAAACCCTTATTTGTGCTTCAATCTTCTCAATAGGTACAGTGTTACTGCGAATTGCACGTGCATCGTTATTTCTAGTTCTTAAACCGGCTTCGCTATCATCAAATTTAATATAAATTGTTTTAACTTCCCTGTTCTCAAGACTTAGTCCACAAACTGTACCTATCTGACCATTGATGAGCTTGTCAGCTATGTCTACATTAGATGTTAGCATTATTCTGGCACCAATTTTGATCTTAAGCTCCTGCATTAGTCCTCCAGTTTCAGATGCATTCTTATTCAACACTTTTGATAAAATACTGGGAGCTATATGTTTTCAGGGAAGTTCATCTGTTGCATTTATTGAATACAATTCATTTTTATTGGCTTCTAATAGCGTTTGATTGTGGGAGTTGCTTAGTGAGTTTTCAGCAAAAATATGCAAACACTCATGCGGATATTCTGGATCATCACTTGAGATAAATCTGTTTTCTAAAGTGTTAGCATCATCATTAGAAATTTCGCCTACTCGTATTCGATTAAGAATATCTATGAAAATAACATCATCTCGTTGCCTCATTACTTCAGTAAGCTCAGAAAATTCAAACATGCGCCACAAGTGATCATGATTAAGAACTTCATTACTGCCTTTGTAACAATCAAACACACGTCGAGCTCGAACCGGTGGTAATTGATAAAGATCTCCAAAGACTATGATAGTTTTTCCAGCAAAAGCTTTCTCATAAGGGCATCCAAAAATTTGAACTAATCTCAAGTGAATGTGGAAGAGTAGTAAGTTAGAAACCATCGATATTTCATCAACTATAATCATCTGAACATCTTTAAGTTTGTTTCTAAGCTCTGATCTCACCCTGTCATTTAATTTTGGTAGTGCTTTTTTGCTATAATTTCCAACTGGAATACCAAGTCCTGTATGAATCGTTGTTCCATTGATGTTAACTGCAGCGACACCTGTAGGAGCAAGTAAAAGAACTTTCGGTTTATCTGGATTACCCGTTCTATATGAAAATAATTTTGTTGTTGCATTATATATTGTTTTAATCAAGCGAGATTTACCTACACCACCACTTCCAGTCACGAATATCCTTAAAGGTTTGACTATTCTTTGTGCATTGCTTGCCATAGCTTTGATAAATGTTTTAGCCCAATGATAAATTACATCAAAAATTTCTCTTTGTTTGGTATTGAGTGAATTCACTAAATCGTTGATTTCTTCATCAGGTAAGCAAACATTCTGCAAAACTATTGTTTGAAGACCGTTAGAAATATCATTGTCATTATCATCAAAGATTACATCACTTTCTTCTTCTGGATCTGAATTTGAAGTTTCATTTACTTCCATTAATTGTTCCAAAACATTGTCATTTTCTTGCTGTGCATGTGAATCCATGTTATGTGATTTGTTATCATTGTAATTCCTAATTGCATTGTCAACTAAATCACCATATGGTTCAAAGCGATGTTTATTCCGATTCACTGTGCTGAGTACATCTGGCTCGAGCATTTTGTCCATGTATAATCCGGTCAAGGAAGATTTTAATTCGTTTTCGTTCCGAAAAGGAAAGAACATAAAAAGCAAATGAAAAGCGTATTTTTCCGGAAATCTATGTCGATTGGGAGTATGGTATCTTAAAATCGCTTTGACTTTTCTACATTTCAACTTTTCTTTCGAAGACATCAATGGTATTTTTTTCGGAAAATCATTGCTTTTGTGATTTTCTTCAAGTAACTGCTGAACAAGCACTTCTGGCTGACAGTCGTTATCTATTTCATCATTAGGCTTACGTTCAAGGTAATAATGAGCTAAAAAATCAGCAAAACACATTTCATGAACAACTGCAAATTTCCCATGTAAAAATGACAAATTGGGTCTATCAAGATACCTATCAAGCATATTTTTCTTGTAAATGTCAGTGCTGTCTTCTGGAAGTTCAAGAATTTCTTCTTCAGTTTTACATACTCGAAACCTTTGTTCTGGCAAATTACTGTTAGCAAAAATAATCCCAGGAAAACATTTTCTCATCCACAATTCAGGCATTATGTGATATACAGCTTCTTGAACAGAACATTCTCTCTTAGTTGAATATGCTCGAGCTATGGCTTTCATTTGCTGATATTTATTAGAATTAATATCCATAGATTCTTTGGTCGCTTCTTTCATAGCTTGAGAGGTGTCATCTTCCGATTAGGAGAAATAAGCTCACATATTACTTACTGCTTTGTATTGATTAATCACAGGCTGTATATCTAAGTTAGCTTCCCATGCTACTATACCTTCAGTAAAATAATTATTTATGTAGCATGAATTTGGCGGTCTTTTAAAGTGTACTTGAAAATCGTCATCACTAGATATGGATGATGCCATGGCCATATAAGAAATCATAAATGTGAATGAATTGAAAAGACAGATGTATATATATATAAACTAAACCATGCATAAGTCGTATCCAGTAAGCAATCAAATGCCCAAAAATGACAAAAAAAACAAACAAATACAATTTCATATGTTTAATAAAAAACAAAAGTTATTAGCAATGATTATCCAGATGCAATAATGTATAAACACAAAAAATTGATCAGCCACAGAAGTGACTCCAGGAGGCAGAAATAACGGATATGTCATTCTGAGTGAGTAAGTAAGTAATCATTTATTTACCATGGTTAGATAATATACAATATTAGATCATATACAATATAAACATGGAAGGAGACCACACCAATAGACAGGCTAATCGAGGGGGAGGCCACCCGTAAAAAAAAAAAATAAATAAATAAATAAAAAAAATATAGAGAGAGGACTCAACTTGTTTATCAACAGTTACAAAAGAAAGAAACTAAGAAACTAAACAGTAACAAGACAAAAAAGGATAGAGAAAGAGACATACCAGATTATAAAACACACACACAAAAATCAACAACAAAAAACAACAACAAAAACTAAACAAAACAAACAAACTAAACAGGTGAGCTATTGCAGTGACAGAGTAATTGATAGTTTTCTAAGAGTATTAAAAGCTAAATTTTGAAGAATTATATCAGGATGAGATGATTGAAGTTGATTCCAAAATTTGATTGCCTGGAATGTTAGGGAATTTTTGCCAAATACATTAGTTTTGATGCTAGGAATTGATAACCCTCCAGAGCTACTGAAACGTGTGTTGTGTTCATGAGAGGTGGAGGCAGGTGAGAATTTAAAAACTTGAGAGATTTCAAGAGGGAGGTTTGAATTTAAATAATTGTAGACAAATGTGTTGTTGAGAACCTTAACAAGGGAGAAGATAGGGAGGGTATTAAGATCATGAAAGATGGGAATTGAGGGAGATCTAAAATTTGAAAAGGTGATTATACGAACAGCCTTCTTTTGTAAAATAAAAACTCTGTTATTGTTAAACGTTTTGATGAGACCTCATACTTGACAACCGTATCTCAAGTGAGAGTCAAAAATTGTAAAAATCAAGATTTGTGTTTTTATCAAAATTTTAGAAACAGAAAAAAAGTAAGCGTAATGAAAATTTAGGAGAGAAAAACTATTTAAAAGCAAATTGTTTCCTTATACAGTGTTAAATGTTGAAACTTATTCCAGCTACAGTGTACGAATATATCAAAGTAGATTCAAAAATTGTATAGCTTGCAATTGAATCCATGCCATTAATGTTCTTATTCACTAGGATATATTTTTCTGTGATTGCCAAAAAGCAAAATGGATTTTCTTTTACATTTTGTTTTTGTTTTCTAGAGAGGAAAAGCAAAATAAGTTCTCATGAATAAACTCAAAATCAAAACTAATGGACCATGGCCACAAAACATGCCACATAAATGAAAGTAATTTCAAGAATCTTTATGATCTTTCAGGTAGGAATACCTAGCAAGCTAAACAACAAAAAATGCTACCCAAAAAAGCAATCCAAACGACTTCTCCGTCTTCCTCTAAATTGTCTGTGGGGTAGGACTCAGCAAAATCAGAAGCAGTAATGCAAGTTATATACAATAGCAAATTAAAACTTATTTTGTATAAACTATGTATAGATGTGAATGTAGAGGTTTCACCCGGCACTCACGAATCCGTGTATATCTTTAAAATAACAAATACTCTCATTCAATAACTAGCACTGAAATATTCCTTAATAAATTCATGATAACTTCGTACCAATATTTAGTACCATATTACAATTCACGCCCATAGACAGGACATTGAAAAAAATAATTCTGACAGCAATGAAAATCTTCCGTCCTCTTCGCCATGATGTTTACAAGTTGTCTCGATCATTCTAATTTTTTAATCTTCAAATCACATGGCAGATTTGAATAACCAAGAGTAACTCAAATTCTATTGTTTTAAGCCGGCCAATGCCCCTTTAACAATTTCATCCATGAACAGTATGTACTCTTTTTTATTTTCCGTTGTTAAGACAGGAGCATTTATAACCCATAGAAATGAATGGATGTGTGGCGAGCCACGAAACTGAAATTCAACTCTGATAGCGTAATATTCAACTTTACCCAGAGAACCATCTACGACAATCTCTTTGAAAAATGTTTCAACCCGGTACTGAAAATGACGAACAACGAGAACTGGGTTACTATTTAGAATGTCACATCTGTCCATGTAAGACAATTCATTGATTTCTTCCTCACTCAAGGGCTGATTTTGAAGATTTTTAATTATCATAACCAAATCATTCCATCTAAGGTCTGCACAGGAAAGTGTCAGAAAAAAAGTTGGAAGTCCTAACTGCTTTACCATAGATAATACTTCTTGAAGGAAACGTTTCCAGTAAGCAGGGGTTCCTTTTATTGTATTCATGAAAGAATAACCCTGGTCATTTGAAATGAATTCTTTAATCCTTTCTTTGAAATTTTGACTCAACATACCAGCTGTCAAATGATGTCCTCCTACTTTTTTCATTGCAATATTTATGTTGCTCATAAGACGAAGTTGTTGTAAAACTGCATGAGCATAGAATATATAATCCGGATCTGATGCAAAGGCCTGTTTGTAGTTTAAAAGTCGCTGGTTAAAGTATTTTACAGGACTGAGGTAAACATCTCTTTTTGTTTTATAACCAAATTTACCTGTAGGAAGAAGGCATGGGTGCGCAAGTTCCTCACAATGATCATCACAAATTAAAGGCAGTGGTTTCTTACCTTCACCTGGGGCAATGATTAAATTATCATTATGAAATTGTAAAGGTACTGTTGGGATTAGTGTTGTCTCTGTTGTTTGCAGTCTGTGCGCATTAAAAGGATTATTGGCTTGTTCGAGGAGGTTTTCTTGTACTTCAGCCTCGCAACCCTCTACATTGTCTTGTAAAGACAGTATGTCTGGTTGGATGTTATTCAAGTTGACAGTGATATCTCGATAGAACGGATTGTTTTCTCTTAGGTATTCCAATAGAATTCTTACTTTGTCAGGTCGCACAGGTTCAAATAAAACGTGGCCTTTGAAATTGAGTTTTCTCTTTAATTTCACCATAATCACACCAGTACTGTCAGACGGTCGGGGAAGAACATTTACAACTTCATTTGTTTCAACAGGCACGTTGCAAATAGATCCTTTTACTTTCGGCATTTGACCTTTCGGCATTATTGCTACTTTCTTAAACAAAAGTCTTTTTGAAACAATTACTTTTTCAAGTTTGCGCAAATCTTGTATTTCTGTGGGAAGTTCATATATTTCTAGTTTATTTACCACTGCTTGACATGGCAATCGACCCTTCCGTAATTTTTTATGGCAGGCATGACAAATATACTCTTCACCATCAAAGCTTTTCAGATGAGTACAAGTTTTAAAAGGAACTTTATACTTTTCTTCCTTATATAATAGCACTGATTTCAAGTAAAGGCAACGATTACATGAAACACAAATATAGCAAGGTCCTTGTAAAATTGAATTCTTGAACTTTTTTATTCGATCCTCACAACGTGATGTGACTTTTTTCTTGCTTGCTAAACGCGCAACTCGTTTTTTTGAGATATTCACAGCAGTACCTTCGATGTTAGGAATGATATTTTTAAAGCGCTTTCTCATGTTATACGTCTTTAAAAAATGTATATTAGTTCCTTGTATGTTTTTATAGACCTGTTTGCTATAAATACGCATTTGTTCTTTTCTCTTGTTATGGGCTTCAGTTGCCATTTTTCTTTGATACATCCGCTCACTGTATAAACGCATTTGTTTTCTTCTAGTCTCCAGTGCCTCAGCCTCCAGGTTTTGATAATATTGTTTCGAATGTTGGCACAGCTTTTTTTTTATTGCCTCGCTTTTCTTCTCAATTAAACCATTTATATAAATCCTTTGTCTTTTTCTCCCCATCTGTTTTTTTAGTTCCTTGCGTATTTCCTGAATATTTGCGTCAGTGATTTGTACTTTCATGGACCGTATCTCATAAGGTTTCACTTCACCTTGGCAGACATAAGTGGTAGAAACATATCTGCACAACAAATCAACATTAGAAAACCTTAACAACGCTGCTTTTTCGTCCGGACTCATTGTGCCAATTGCGTTATGCGAATGGGAATCAAACAAAAAGTATGTATTTCGTAAACGTAAAATTGAAAACGCAAAATTATTAATAAGCATCATTAGACCATCCGTTAAATCTAAATTGGAAAATGAACACAAAAAATTGCGCGTTGATCCTCCGCATAAAACTCCATATGTTACTTCTACATGTGATACTGGGACTGACTTACCAAATATCTCCACCACTTTTGGAAGTTCGTCTAGAGATAAATAACGATACAAACCCAACTTACAAAAAACATCATCGCCAAACTGAAGGATATCATCCAGATCCTTTGCTTTCCAAATGCTGACCCGCCTAACTTTTGACCAACATAAACTGACTAGTGCGTTGCAAGTACATTGCATTCCTGATGAATCCCCAAAGCGTTCATCTGCTTGACTGAAAGAACCAAGGACTATCCCATCTAAACTATTTGGGACAGAGTTACTTGCACTAAAATCAGCGTGTTGTCTCATGGGATCCATTGGGAAATAATAAAGATTTCAATCCAGAATTCAATTGAAATAGATATATTTATTATTATGTATATTTATATATATATTGGACTACAGGTTGGTAAATGTGCAGAGAACAAAAAAACTATGATCTGCTGTAACGAGTATATTGGATTATTGGAACACCAGCTGACAATTGGAACAATGGAACTAATTGGAAATTATCAACTGTTATGCCACACAGGTGATGCGAAAATATAGAACAACAATATGCAATCTGTTGAATAATCTAAAAAGAAAGGAAAATAACAACATAATTTATAATTAATAACATTAACAAAAGATAGTTTGGGAAGAAATGTAGCAGAATACCAAACACTAATCTTAAGAATAAAAATTGTCACGAGGAACTAGTACTTACTTTATGCAATGGTTTGTGCTTCAGCAACACCAATACCATCAACAGTTTGAATGCTGATTTCATAGAACTATAACCAAAAATTGACTGTTAATTAATACAAAATATTAATTGCAATCTTTTTGTTTTTAGAATTAACTTGAATTGTCTTTTGGCACCATCATAAATTTTAGATGATTTTCTGAGTGATGTAATATTCATAGTGTCCTCCACCCCCCCCCCCCCCCCCCTGGTCCCCCCAAGCAAAGGCCTCCCCCTAGGGTCAGCCTCTCCCCCCTCAAGCAAAGTATTTTGAAAACTCCCCCACCCTTAATGTAGATGTAGATTGTTTTTCATGAACAAGATTAATAAAAGCCTTTTTGATATAAAACTGGTACTTTAAAGTAAACAAATATTTAAACAAGATTATATACTATAATCTATATATTTCCCCAAAGTTGCAAACATTTTACCAATTATTGTGTGTACATTGACATAAATTCCGCTGCATCTAGACAGTGCCAACTGTTTTTTCATGTTACAAGAATGAATGTATATAATCTTTTTAAAGGAGTTTACTAAACTTTTAAGCTTCGCACTCCATCAAACGCCATCACATGCCTAAAAATTTAAAACTTCCCCCTAAAAATTAGATGGCGGAAGTTTTAAATTCTTTCCTCACAAGGCCTGTTTCTGAATTGGAGAATAAGGGGCTATGCTCTCTTCCTCTCTCAAAACTTCTTAAAAATATCAAGTCTCACTTTCTGAATGTGAAAAAATGGGCTGTCTAAAATAGTCTTGTGTTCAATGTGAGTTAGATTTCAAAGCAAGCAACTGCAATATAAACAAACTTTGCAAATAATGAAGAAAATGTGAACAGTTAAAAATGATCCCCCCAAGGGGGGTTATAAAAAATACCTTTTCCCCCTCAAGAAATGCAAAATTTGCTATTCCCCCAAGTTCCATATATAAGAACAAAATGAGGCTGAAACTTGAAACTGTGTTCTTAAAGCTAAGAACAAAATAAGAACAATTTAGGCAGAATAAGGCTCAAAAAATAAGAACAGCCAGCCTCAGGTCAGATTTTACTGGTTCTTAAAAAAAGTGTGTAATTAATGTTAATGATCAAGTCATTTTTTAAGAGAATCATGTGCTAAGGATTGTTAATGTTCTAGGAAACAAACCTTAAAAAACATCCTGGCCAACCTGGTATCAACAGTCCTGTTATTGGATTTGTAACCTCTCTCAAAAGAAAATTCTTCTAGCATTTGCAGTTTTGAGCAATATTATAAAAAATAAAATACTGTCCTACAAACCTTTCATTATGTTTTGAATATGCATGCAGTTATTTAGATTTAATTTTGAAAAGCAAGACATTCTTGGAGGATTTTGACAGACTTTCTGGAAGATATTTCTCATATTACATAAAGGACCAAAAGGTAAAATATATTTGACTCTATGCAAGTGTAAAGCTTTGGAAATAGCAATAACAGACATTAAGGCTGGTTTCCATACACTGCATTTTACGCTCTAGCGAAAAAAGCTTGGGAGATTTTTTCTCGGGAGCACAAATTGATTTCCATTAACTGTTTTAAAAGCTTGATTGCTCCTTTTTTGTTTAGTAAATTTGTCTTATTACTTCTAATATAATGTTATGGTTAAAGATTTAATGCTGTTTAAAGAATATTTTTTCAAAGCATTCAGAATGAATCCCCCAATGTTTGAGGATTTACTTTCTTGGATTTCATCCTTAATAAAGAAATCTTGAATATTTTGTTTTATTGACGTTCGCCAAGAGGGGCCAAGAAAATTTGTTAAATTTTAGGAAAAACATTTCCAAAAAACCTCATGGAAAAATTACTGTTTACGATAAAATATTATTAGGGCTATAGCCCCCTTAGCCACCCTGCTCCCTTATCCCTGTATATAACAAAATTGTCTCTGGATTATTCAAAATAAACCAAAAATGATCAAACAACAACAAAAGTTTAAAATAGACATAAAATTCTAAATTTCCCGGAGATTTCCAGGAGAATCACTAATTTTTGCCAATGCAGTGGTACAGACAAAAAGTTTCCAGCTGGACAGGGGCAAAATAGTTGAAAGTTTCCATCACATGATGGGAGAGGAGCCCTGCCTCCTCCTGTGAACTGTCATTCACTTCAAAATAAATAAAACAGATTTTGTACATACATACCTCTAGAATGAATTTAGGTCGTAGGTTGCAGATATAAAACTAAATCAAAATTGCAAGTCGGTGCACTTTTGGGAAGGCTTTATAACTCTCTCAAAATGGCGAAGACTGAAGTGTCGAACGAAGTAAAGAAATTGACCACTTTGATATTTTTGATCAAACATAAATATTACATACTGCGGAACCCGCATTTGTTATTACAAACTTTTAAAAGAATACATGGGTCTGATATCTTGGACCAGTGCATAATTTGTGTTAATTTATTGGTCTAAATTTCCATAAATTAAAATTTATTGTTCTTCCTAAACTTTTATTGGCTTTTTTAAATTTATATATGGTGCGCAGTATAATATTGGCCGCGTGTTTCACGATAGTGAAAAGGAAGGTTGGATGCTGTCGACTTCGTAGGTACGTTAAGAGACATTATTTCGACAAATTTGATCTAAATGCTTATCAAGGTATATATGTTTCCTATTTTGTCAACGAAAATTAAATGCACGATAATGTTTACGTTTAGATTCATGTTAATAATGTCGAAAAGAGCTATTAAAGATTTGGTTGCTTTCGTGCATGGTCTCTCACCACAAAAATCAAATTCCTTTCATGTACAACTCCAAACAGAGGAAGATCCAAAGCCTAAGAAGGCTATATGTTTTGATAAATCGAAATACGAACATCTAAGGGACAAAAAAATTTCTGGGGAGCCAATAAAATTTAAGAAAATTTGTGAGCAACAACAGAGTAATGAAAACAAGTTTGCAAGGTATATAATTAACAAAGGAACAACACTTGATGAAGTTGACCCAGTTAACATTAAATTTGAGAGATCTGAACCTGAAGAAAATTTGGTAAAATTGGATACTGATATGGAAATTGGTGCTTTGGTTTCTGTCAAGGCAAAGCTTGACTTAAGTCATTCAGTAGAGAAAAAAGTATTTGTAGGATCGCGTACAGCAAATGTATTGAATCAAGTGTACTTACTTGATGATTCTGGTTGCATGTCACTCTCAGCTTGGGAAGAGTGGATACCTTTTCTGAGGAGCCAAATACAGAATGGCTACAATTATCTACAATTCTCAAACCTTTTGGTGAAGGAGTTCAATGGAGAAAAACAGTTACGCACTTGCAGTGATACCACATGTATCATTCTTACCGAGTCACCCCCTAATGTAGATTTAGAACTCACCGATGACTCGAATATTGTTGCAGTGAAAGAAATAGATTGCGTGAAAGAAATACAGTATGGCTATAACTGTCCAGGTTGCTCTTGGATTATAAAGGCAAAGCCAGATATTTGGCCAAAGTGCAGTAACTGTGGTGGAACATGGAGGGAATCCAAATTGAAGAAAATGGTATACATTGTCATTCAGTGTGATGCCATTGGTGATAAATTTTATAGTCTTGATGCCGAGTCG
The DNA here is from genome assembly GCA_027922465.2 of Turritopsis dohrnii. Lineage (NCBI taxonomy): Eukaryota > Metazoa > Cnidaria > Hydrozoa > Anthoathecata > Oceaniidae > Turritopsis > Turritopsis dohrnii. The sequence goes on along the minus strand of BQMF02000149.1, from coordinate 173,144 downwards.
TTACAAGATATCTTGCCAAATGACGTCAAACCAACATCTTTTGATTTAGACAAAGATGAACTTGTTCGTTCAGTGATGGAATTGAAAGATTTTAAACTTTCTGTCAATAAAGAAACCAATGTTGTTTCTTTAGTTCGTTGAAGCACTCCTTCTTAGGACAATTATGTTTTGTTTGTATTTTGTTAAGCTATATAGTGATCATTATCAACTCTTCCATTAGTTAACGAAACAACTTGATTCTTTTAAAACTTTGGAAAGCAGTCTTCAGTTTTCTTTTTTACTATTATTTTGTTGTTTGATCAAAGTGGTGGTAGTTTGTGCTTCTCCATCTACAATTTGTTAAGCTATTTTTATGAGGCAGATATTTTCTTTTTAACAAACTATTTTCGGCCAAAGTCTTTCTGTTTCTTTCGAGTGTCATTTTGTTAACGTTATATTAATCTTAATTTTGTTCGTGAGCAAAGTCTCCAAATAACATGTAATTTGTTTTTAATCTCAGTCTTCCCTATCGCAGCCATTATGAATAGGAATGACCAGAATCAGCACTTTTTTGATTTTCCTCCTGAATCTTTACATCCGAAATTTCCAGTTGGAATTTTTTTTCAGACGGGGATTTTTCGTGCTTTCACATAACAGTAACATCGGAGCAGAATCTTGTTTGATATTTTAGGTAAAACATTTCCAAAAAAACCTCTATTATATGCAAAAATTACAGTTTACAACAAAAGTGTTGGGGAGGCTACAACCCCTGCTCCGCGGTCCCTGCATAAGTACCTTAAGGGAATTAAATTTCGCGGGAATTAATTTTCGGATTTCTATTACTTGAAATAGTTTTCTCTCAGATCTTGAGATCACCCATCTCGTTGAGACCAGCGTTCTAGAACAATAGTCTTGTTCTTCCCGCGAAAATTTCTTCCCTTAAAGCCGGTTTTCCACTAGCGTTTTTTTTCGTACGAAGCGACTTTTTTCGAACGAAAAACATCTGTCAATTTCCACACCATTTCGAAATCGTGGTGTCAGCCATCTTCACTTCTGTTTGCAAAGAACAGTTTGCTGAGATAGCAAAATTCGCAATGATTGATTGGCTGCTTTTTTTACAGCGACATTTTTCGTGATACGAACAGAAAAAAAGTAGGATCAGATCCTACTCTTTTTTTCGTATCAAAATTTCGTTCGAAATCTAACTTAGTAAAACTGCGCATGCGTTTGTTTACACTTTGTCTCGAAAAAAGTCGCTTCGTACGAAAAAAAACGCTAGTGGAAAACCCGCTTAAGGTATTTGTAATTTCGCGGTTCAAAAAATGTATCATAAGTTTTGGTCATTTCGCGGTTCAAAAAGTAAGGCATATATAGCGGCAATCCATTTCCGAGTTGAACAGTGCAAAAGAATTTTTCATACGAGTTTATAAGATGATAGCACTTCGGAGATTAGTAATGACAAAGAAACACATCTTAAAAGACCAAACATTGCTTCATCTAGGAAAAGGGAAGGTCGTGCATACCAGGTTGAAGTTTGCATTAAAGTGTCAAAAGGCCTTCCTGAATTTAGCTGTTATTATTTCACCCCAAGTTCAACAATAACTTCTGAAAAACTACAATTCAGATGGCATAGGATGAAAATTCCAATTTCTCTGGAGGACGGAATTGAATACAACAATTTTAACTGGTGCAAATTTGAATTCTGTTAAATATGTTACAATCAAAATACTCTGAAAATTTGGAAAATAATAATAACAAATCAACATCAACGAAAGTATGCCACACCAAATGATCAATAGCGTATATAAACCTGAAAAAGAAAACAGTATAAAATAAATTAGATTAACATTTAACATTGAAAATCATTGACAAGGATTTTAGCAGAGGAAAAGCATTTCCAAAATTTACTAATTCAATGGAAAAACTTTGGTATACACATTTATTTCCTAAACATACTCTTAAAAAATATGTATCTAAGGGAAGAAATATTTGCACAATTTAATTTGCACAATTTAATTTTGCGAATCAGGGCTAAAATTGAAAATTTCTTTCCTTAAGGTAACTTTTAAAAAGTCAAAATTTTTTCATTTTCAATTTCATTCTTATTCATAATCGTAGTCATGCAAACCATCACATCTCTGAAGCAAACAAAATACAACTTTAAAGAGAAATTTCTACATAGATTTAAGAAATATTATGTATTGCAAATTATAGTTTCAACCGAGCTGAGTGGATTGTTTCCAAAAACTTATTTGTGAATGCTTCTTTTGACATTCATCATAAGATTAAACATGAAAGAAAGGAAGATCAAACAAATAATCTTTATATAATAACGAGTGTGTGTCACACTTTTATTTTAGACAGTGATAAATTTTGTTGAATTTTATGGTCAAAATCTTCTTAATCTTGGTCATATTTTTCATTAGGCCATGCGTTTTTTTACGATTATTAGATAGTAGCATGTGGTAGGTGTGACATCAGTTTTTTCGTTTTATCGCCACAGGGGAACCATTGTTTCCAATTTGGTGATTTAATTTTTCATCACAGGATTTGCACACGGGAAAAGCGAATATGACACATCCTTTATACGAAGTTAAACTCGAAAATTTTTACCCGGGTTACTAGTTACATAATACGACACAACAACGAAAAGATATCATTGTAATTGGTAAATTTCTTTTTTCTCTTTTTTTCCCGAAACACAAAATATGAATTTCATAAACATTGAGAGAGGTAAATATTCATTAAATCACGAAAGTTTGTTGCATTTTAGTTTCTACCATTAAAATACCTTAATAGAAGAAGTTGTCACGGAAGAAAATTTCGCAGAAAATTTTTAAAATGGGTTGTCCACCAAATTAAATTCACGAAATTACAAAATTAAACCTCAGTATTATTTTTCTTTGTACTATACTTGAAACAAAATCGTTGATTTTAGGTATTGGGTATGTATATGGTTGGTCTTCCCTTAAGATAATACAAATCGTAATAATGCAGTATAAATGTGCAATGCACGAAACTGTCAGTAGAAATGTTATATAGAAATGTTATAAGTCGAAATGACGAAATGTCAAAAGAAAAATGTAGTTTTCTCTTCCTGATTAACTTAAACATTACTATGAAATGAAAGTTGTAATGGCGATTTCCTATATAAATTTATTTACATGATGTAAAACAAAATAAACACCAAATAAATTTGATTTCTTAAAAACCTTTGTCAAAAGTGACACACACACCTCACACTTGACAAATGTTTTAAGGAAGTTGAAATATCGTGAATTTACTTTGTGCTTATTTTGTTTTATATAAGATATAACACAACCGTTACTGACTTTTTACGTTTTATAAAATGAATTATTATATACACATGACATGGTAACCTGGTGTAAAAGCTTATCTTAACACCCAGTGGAATGTACAAAATTATGTTTATCAGCATACGTTAGTAATGATAGTGAAGTCAAGATTAACAAAAAAGCTACCTATAATAAACTGCATCATTGTGTGAATTTAAGTTCATACTCTGACATTGTTGCTGTTGTGGTAAGCGCAGCGTGGGTAGATAGAGATTGCGAGTAATACGGTTGTCAATGAGAGAGTTGCTATTATGCGGACCTGATGATTTGCTTTTATAAAGAAAAATATAAGAAATATTGAAAATGGATGTATATACGATATAAAATGATAATAAGGAAAAAAGCATTTCATACTACATAATTTTGCATTTTAAAATTAATAATTTTACCTAAATCAAATTGACCGTAGTCTGTTTTTAACCCACAAACGGAAACTGAAAGGAATCATTGTAAAATCGACGGCTCCGACAATTCTCGAAAAAAGTGTCACATTAGATAGATAGAATCGAATTGGAAACCAAACACTTTCCTTCACCTATCGGCGCGGAAATTGAAAAAGTCAACAAAGCACATCCACAACAAAAAGCTTGGCTGGCAGTTAGAGACTTTCAAACTTTAAGGTTTCAGATTTTGTTTACAAACATCAAATTAAGAATTGCACGGAACTGTTTGCAAAAGCGGAGAAACGAAAACAGAACGTTGCATGTTGCCAATGGAAGTGATACGTAATGTGGGACAGTGTGAACTTTTGTTCTAGAAGTACTTCAGTACAATAACAAGAAATAATCAAAATTATATTGCTGCTAGAAACCTTGAGCAACAACGACGGTAGTGTTTATTGAAGGCCTTCGGTACATAAATACCTCAACTGGGCATGCTCGAAAACCTGCAATCTCAAAATACCTAACGTTACGTTCTGCACAAAGCATGAAACAAAGGTAAATACTCTGTTTATTCTTCAGAGTGAGTTATGATACGACTCATGGCTAGAGATTTCTCATGTTATTCTTGGAAAATTTAACGTTTGTTAACAGAATATTTTTGGCTTTGTTTTGTTTTGCTAGGCATGTTTTTTAAGAATTAAATATCTACTCTTGGAACTGGATGATACTCTTACTTTTTAAATTAATTTTGTTCGTTTTTTTTTAGACGCAGCAATACCATGAGATGCTTTGTAGGGAAATACTGACTTATGAGCAATACAACTGAATAACAGGAACCACACAGCATGGTGAGGCATGGAAATTAATAGCAGAAGCCTTAAACACATTAGAGAACCCTAAATTTACAGTCTCGCAAAAATCAGTCCAGGAGAGGTATACTTAGATTGAGAAGAGTTATAAGCAGAAGAGAAAGTCACTGGAGAGCACCTGAGGAACAAACTGATTTAGCCTTAGAAGAAATCAGTGCAAAGTTTCAATAGATAGAGTTGATTACCAAGAGAGAGAAAGTGCTTGTGAAATGAAACAGCAGTGTGTGGAGACCTTTTCTGATACCAAAATACCAAAATGAAACTATGATGATGTGTCTAAGAAGAAAAGGTAAACTGGTAAACTGAGAGGGATTTTAAAGAAATAGAACTCGATATAACTGATAGATGAGAGGAAACAATGCGAAACCTGCTTGCAAAACAACATAAGGCATTGTTGGCTCTACTTATGAGAAATAATTGTTCAAGCCAATTCAACTTGAAAAACTTCAAAACGCATGATACCTTACTTTTGCCGGTATATATTTTGAATTGTTGTTTTGTTTTTTTAAGTAAAACCTTTTTATAAGAAACAGTTTTTGGCTTATGCAAACTTCTCTTTTGAAATTACAGTAACCAGGAATTTTTGTAATATATTGACTGTCAGTACTGAATAAGATTCATGTGGCAGGATTTTTTTATTTACTATAGGTGTGCTGATTATGATCTTATCATATTATACACTACTAGTATCCTGTGTAAAAATATTTTACGGGTTTTTCTGAAAGTGGCGTTTCAAAAATAGTGTCGAAAAATTAAATCACAGCATGACAAACAGAAAGGGTGTCAGTGCTGTAAAGGCTGAAATACACTATCATTTTTCAATGATCATTTTTCAATTATCATTGAAAAAATGACAGTGTATTCAAAAATAAAATGTCATTTTTTACACTCTAATTTTCAATGACATTGAAAAATGATAAGTTGAACATGTCCAACTTTTAATTTTTCAATGTCATTTTTTTTCCATTGTTTCGAATCGAATCTATTGTTTTGGTGCACGTGTTCGTTGCACGCGATGTGAAAACAACATTTTGAAGACTTTTATACGCGGAAAATGAAGAGAAGCAACTGAAACATTTATTGAAATTTGGAGGAGTCAACCAAGTTTTAATCGCATGTAAATAGCTTCGCAAAATTCAGGGATGAACTGGGACAATGTGCTTTAACTTGACCAGGGATTCGGTCTCGTATTTTTTTCGTAATATCAACGTCTATGAGATTGAGCAACTCATCGAAAATATTCGGTGGCATTCTTAAAAATCTTGTATATTCCGCGACTTCCCTAACACGTAGTTCATGCTTGCGGGTATCATAGATGCCAAGTTCATTTCGTCTATTTAGCCATGCCTTTACCCATGCACTTCTTTTTTTGGTTTTCTGCGTTCAACTCTCTTTTTTGATAAAATGTAAACAACAAGAGCAGCTGCTGTTTCTTCCTCAGGATCCATGTTTGTAATTTTCAATGATATTGTATCCGCGCCGAAATTTTTAATTTTTAATGTCATTGGAATGTATCATTGAAAAATGATCATTGAAAAATGATAGTGTATTTCAGCCTTAAGTACTTTAAACTTTAAATGTAAGAACCCAGAACAGTCGTTTTACTTGAAAGATCTTAAAATATGCGCTGTGCATCTGCTTTTTTTCACTCTCTAAAGTAAATTGATTGAAGATGCAATGCAATGGTTCCCCATGATGAAAATACTTAACGTCAATACGTAATACGGAAAAAAAACACTTCTCACCGTATTAATTAAAAATCTCTAGGTATTCCAGCCAAAGCATTTTAAGTTCAACAGAAAAATTATGGAGTTATGAACAGAAAAATTTTTAAATCAGAAAATCTGAAACATCAAAATATTCAAAATAAATCTTTCACGTTAGATATATGCAAAACTTTTGATGTTGTCTATTGTTTCTTGATCTCGTGAATAATCAAAACATTTGAAACAATCCAATGCAATGCAATGTTTTCCTCTAATACTAATCATAGAAATATAGAGATAGATGCAGTAATAAAAATAAATTGTGCATACAGGTAAACAACAAAAAGATTAAAATCGCCGTAACTGTTCATGGAATCCATATATCCAGTAAATAGAAGCCAAACGCGAAAGTCGTAAAAGTGTCAAAATGTGAAGTGTAAACAATTGCGATTTTCTTTACAAACCCAGAATGTCATGATTAAAAACCATGATATTCATTTCTTTAATCGCATATTATTTGAAAAGTAATGATGTAGAAACTCTATTAATATTATAAGAAAAACAAAACAAACAAACAAAAAAGTTCTAAAGCGTACTTACCCTAAAAATATTAATAAATCTTCGTGCAAAACTTTCGATGTCATCTATTGTTTTTTGATCTCGTGAATAATCAAAACATTTGAAACAATCGAATACAATGCAATGTTTTCCTCTAATACTAATCGTAGAAAACTATTAACCGCCGTGGTCTGACACTGTATTATGAATAAGTGACTGCAAAAAGGACCCAAATTTTTAGAGAGTGAAAGCGTGAAAAAAGCAGATGCACTGCGCGTATTAGGATATAGATTATTTTGTGATATTATATCTTCCAAAAAATAAAAATGAAAGTGAGAGTAATATTTATGTTGACTATGTTCTAAAACTATTTATTCATTTGCATTGTCCTATGACAAATCTATATATTAATAGCCGATTCCATGTTTGTCTGTTTGTTTGCAACTCATGCAAAATGGTAGATGTGAACTGCGACAGAAATCAGGGATCTGCAATGGAGAAATCGCGGACATCTGAAGAAAATTAGGGGTATAAATGTAAAGAAATGGCTTCTAAAAAATAGTGATAATTCCATGAAATTGTAATATTTTTAACTGAAATATATGTACATGAGTAATGTAAATCAATTTAATATTTCCGCAATACTAAAGAATAACCGTTAGTGAATCTACTTTTAAGCGTTTGTTAACCCCAGTTCAATGTCATGGCAACAATTGGAAACTGATCAGACTTGCTTTGAACCCTTTTGGCTCATATTCGCGTGAAAAGAAAGTGAAGAAAGTTGAGAAAAAACAATCATTTCGTTTGCCTAAAGACAACAAAGGAAAGTTGTGTTTGCTTATTTCTTTATTGTTGTCTATTTAGCTAGGTAAACTGAGAAAAAACAGAAGGCCTGTTGTGTTTTAATTTTTGGATATACATTCCTGTATATATAGATTGTTCTTTTGTTTGAGTTTTTTCTCAACGAGTTATGAATTCTGATCATGACTATGGAATCCCTCAAAGGTTTTTATTGCCTAGATCACAATTTGATAGAGATGTAGTTGATGAAGGGCAACATCAACATGATGAGAGGCAACTACAACCCCTTGCTGATTACCCTCAACAACAGTCGGTAAGAGATCATGAGCAACCTGAGCAAGCTGCGGTTCAACGTGCAGGTAATACTCAACAACACCTAAGAGCATATGTCCGAAACAGATGAGTGCGCAGGGCTCACTTTATAAATTCTGCACAGATTGATATTGAAAACAATAATTTACCTGACATTCATTCTTTGGGTGAATTTAACATTTTATGTGAACATTGTGGAGCAATCAAATTTGACCATGAAACTAATTTTAAATGTTGCACAAATGGTAAGATACAAGTTTCGAATTTATTAGATTATCCACCTAAGTTACGGAATCTCTTACTTGATGATTCTGCACTGAGTAAACATTTCCGTAAGTGTATTAGAGTTTATAATAATGCATTTAGTTTTGCTTCTCTGTCAGCTAACCTACGTCCGCCCCCAGGAAATGGGACTCAATGTTTTAGGATATGTGGACAACTCCTACATAGGTATGGTGCACTGCATGCTAATGGAAACCAAGTGCCTATGTTTAGCCAACTGTTTATTATCAAAGCTGCTAATTTGCTTGACATGCATATGCAAAACCCTTCTAATGCGGATTGCAACAGAGAATTGATGGAGCAAATACAAACAGTCATTAATAGAGTTTCACCTTATGCCGCAGCATATAACTTGGCTCAGGTCAAACAAGAAGAAGAAGAAAGGGCATTGTTAAAAAATAGACCAACTTCGGTAGTGGTATGTATATGTGTGAAGGTGAAGACAGGAGGATATACAATGCTCCACATAACGAAGAAGTCGCAGCAAATTTTTATTGGTAATGATGGTGAACCTCTTGCTGGCAGAAATATTGTACTTTATCCAAAAGATCAGCCCTTGCGTAATATTCCTTATACATCTACAAACATTGACTCAATGATGTATCCAATGATTTTTCCTAGAGGTGATCCTGGATGGAGTCCAAACATGAATCACGTACAACAGCATGCAACTGAAAGGCGAAATAAAATTACACAATTGCAGTATTATATTAATCGTATTGCCATTAGGCGTGAATTTTCTGCTTTACATTTAGCTGGAAAACTATTTCAACAGTTTGTTATTGACAGCTATGTCAAAGTGGAGGGAGCGAAACTTGATTTCATACACCACCAACATAACAATTATGGGCGGATAGCTACACAGGCTTGATGGACTATTTGGAGGAAGCTGCCCATGAACGAAACCTCCGTGCGGGTAATATCATTGTATTGCCATCTACCTTTTCAGGTTCACCAAGAAATATGCACCATTTGTACCTAGATGCTATGGCATTAGTTCGAAAAAAAGGTAAACCAGATTTATTTTTAACTTTTACATGCAATCCTAAGTGGCCTGAAATTGTTCAAAATCTTTTGCCTGGTCAAACTGCATCAGATAGGCCAGAGCTGGTCACATGAGTATTCAAATTAAAGTTAGAAGCTCTTAAAACGATATTATAAAAGATTCTGTTCTTGGTGTATCTGTAGCACATGTGGATGTCATAGAATTTCAGAAAAGGGGTTTGCTTCATGTGCACATGCTGTTGCATCTTGCCCACGAATTTAAGTTGCACAATGCTGATGACTTTGATTCATTGATATCAGCACAAAGTCCAAATCGCGATCAAGAACCTTTAGTGGATATACTTTGACTAATTGAAACTTTATGTTGTTATATTTTTAACTATTATTAACTAATATTTTGTATACAATGACTGTGAATTTTAGAATTTTAAAATTATAATGGGACGAAGAGCCATTGTAATATATGGATATGCCCGAAATATACCATTATTATTATTATTATTATTATTATTTTTATTATTATTAAGAACCAGAATTTTATGAAATCATCAAATCCTGCATGGTCCATGGTCCATGTGGCCATTTGAACGTGTCTTTGCCCTGTATGAAAGATGGTGCAGCAAAAATTTTCCGAAGCAGTTCAACAATGGAACTGTTTTAAATGTGGATGGCTATCCTTTATATCACCGACCAGATGATGGAAGAACTGTTCGAATTCGGAATATGGATCTTGACAACAGATGGATCGTCCCACACAACCCTTTCCTCAGCAAAAAGTACCATGCTCATATAAACCTAGAGGCCTGGGTTTCCATTTTAAGTGTCAAGTATTTGTACAAATACATTTACAAAGGACACAATACTGCTCATATTGAAATCAACGAGCGTATGGATCACGACGAAATCAAAACCTTTATAGATGCGAGGTATGTATCTGCTCCAGAAGCTGTGTGGCGTTTATGCTCTTTTCCAATGCACACTCAAAGTCATGCTATTTTACGACTTCCTGTTCACCTTCCAAATGAATAGCAGATTTTCTTCAGAGCACATCAAGTTAACTGCTTGGTTCAAATTTAATCGTGTTGACGAACAGGCACGTCAATATTTATATCCCAATATCCCCCACCATTATGTGTTTCAAACACGACAACATAAGTGGGTGACACGGCAGCGTGGAGCAGAAAAAATTGTAAGTAGAATATACAATGCCAGCATTCGTCAAGGTGAAAAGTATTTCTTACATGTGCTGTTGTTACATGTTCCTGCTGCGACATCCTTTGAATACCTTTACTGTTAATGGGATTATATATAGATCTTTTAGGGAAGCATGTATTGCACTTGGACTATTGGATGATGATACTTTGTGGACTCGAACCATGGAGGTGCAACTTCCTGTAAAGTTCGAAAAGCCTTCTCCTGCATTCTGCATTCTGCATCCACAGAGAACCAAACAATCGAACCGAGTTGTGGGAAAGATTCCATGTCACATAGTTGAAGATTTTTTGAGACACCAGCCGGAAGTACAAGCAGAGCAGTCAGCTCTTGGTTAAACTCGGGAAGTCCTTCAGCAATTTGAGGAGGTCTTGAGGAGAATTCGCTTTCACAACTCCTTTTCCAATGGCGATAACCAGACGACGGCTGATCGCAGTCCCGGCAGCTTGAGTGCCGATCATCAGTACTTTCACTTTCCCAAGTAAATCATCAGCAAGAAGGTTCGGTCGACCTTTTTTCTTAAAGACGGTATTTTTGTTTTTGCTTGTTTTCAACTTGTTTTTCCAGTTGTTTATTGAGGTTCTCTTGAAAAAGTAGGTTGGATAAGTTTTCTCAAAGCGTTTAATTGCAGCTTGTGTACCATGAATGTTTGCGTATTTTCCTACCTCTTTCCAGATTTTCTCTGGAATATCTTTGTTGTAATGTTTTCGTGGCTTAACTGCTTTTTTAATTTCATTCTCCACAAAAATTATTTCAGTTCTTGTCACAGCGTCAGCTGAAGCAGTTGGAACAAGTTTTGGAGCATCTGATTCTTTGCGTTTATTTAAAAAACTACGAATGTCTGCTACTTTGTCCATCTTTTCGCGTTGACTGGCCTTGCTTCAAGCTTCCCAAAATCAAAACATCTTTTCAAAACATCAAATCAAAACGTCCTTTTATTTCGTGCCTTTTTCTTATTGGTTGATGTTCAAATCGAACAATAGATTTTTTAAAAACATTCGAAAGCCCCGAGGAAAGCCGTTTTTCTTATTGGTTGATATTTTTCGGGGAAAGCCCTTTTTCTTATTGGTTGAATCTTACTTCAAACAATAGATTTTTCAAAACATTCGAAGCCCATTTTCTTATGTTATGCAACTTGAGAAGAAAAAAAATTATGATTTTCTCATTTTGCGAAATCTGTACTACAAAAAAAAGGAAGGAAAAGAGAAGACAAAATCATGAATTCTTTCCAAGCAACAGTGGCTTCCAGAGGATATCATGTATACAAAAATACAACTTGGACAAACGCAAGACTAGGAGAGAACGTTGTCATAGCTTTAGAAACCTCGCAATCTTCTTTAGAAGTTGATCCATATGCATGTGCTGTAAAAATCAAGAATCGGTTTTACGAACATCATATCACTGTTGGGCACCTTCCTCGTGAAATTTCGAGACACGTACATTTCTTTATCAAAACTGAAGGTGGTAAAGTCAAAGGCACTGTCAAATCACTGCTCTATAGGGCTTTTCCTATTCCAGCTGGAGGTTTGGAAATTCCATTGATGTTGATGTTTGAGAACAAAGATCCAGAAACATTAGACATTATGCATGGTTTCGTGAAAAGCTTGTACGACTGGAATTTTGACGGTAAAAGAAAGGAAGAAGAATCGAATGAGATTGAATCAGACAACGAAGACGACACAGATTTTTCTGTTACGATCAAGGGAAACACAATTGATGTCAGTGAAAACAAAAAGGATGTCAGTGAAAACAAAAAGAATGTCAGTGAAAATAAACTCCATAAACTCGATGTCGGTGAAAGCGAAATGGATGTTATTAGTGAGAACAAAATGGATGTTGATGAAAATGGCGAAAATGGCGAAAAAGATGCCAGTGAAGAAGATACTGTAATTGTATTTAGATTAAATTTGGCATTTTTTTGGTATTTTAGTAGCTAATATGGAAAATTTTGACAAACAAACACTAATAAAATTGTGTTCCTTTTTTATTTTTTCTGCAATTTTGGTTGGGGAAAAGTGACCAATTTAGAAAAATAGTCGGGGAAAAACGACTAATTTCATAGTTTTGGTCGGGTAAAAGTGACTAATTTTAAAAAATTGGTCGGGTAAAAATGACTAAAAATTCTCTAAGTGACTAAATTTTTCCCCGACCAAAATTTTCCCCGACTTTTTTTCCCCCGATAAGGTAAAAGGGATGTTTGCTGGTGTGTTTAGAATTAGCCAGAGGAGATTGGAACTGAAACTTTTCTGTCAGTACGTTTGTGTTTTTAATTTATTATTTTTTAGATATAAATGTAAATGTGTTCTCGAAATTTTTTTTAGTTTGTTTTTCTTTTGATATCTTCACAGTATGATTAAGTTTTTTATATGTTTTTAAAAAATGTCACTAAAAAATCTTAAGCTTCACAAATTCTTTGTTTGTGTGTTTCAATTTCTATTTTTAAGGTAATACACGATTTCACCATTACCGTAAATATATGCGCGCGCATGTCTTGTTGCTACGCAACGCAATTTGTGGAGGTAAACAAAACATACGAAGCGAGAACATCACTGTGAAGACAGTAAAATACCTGTGTGTTTATTCTCTTCCCCTCGATAACTTACAGTCATTTAGTCCCTAATAAACATTACATTACGTATTGGAACAGTACTTTTTCAACTTAAATGATAAAATCAGCGATAATAACGTGATTTTTTTTTTTTTTTTTTTTTTTTTTTTAAATTTATTTTAACGAGGCCGGGGGGACTGGCAGTGTTATTCACTGATGTGGGCCTCCACCAGGAATGCTTACCTCAGATTTTAAGGCAGAGAACTTGCACATACTAGACTGATAGGTGATTGTGGTTTTATTTATGTAATTTGAGGCACTTGTTCATTACATCACATCATGCACATATCTCATTATTATATACCTTTTCGTTGCATACATTATTATTCTATATTTTCATATCGCAATATCATTATACAGTGCCAGGATTTGAACCACTACCACTATCACCCTAGTATTACAAGCCAACCGTCTTACCAAGTGAGCTATACACCCTTGCGAAGCTGCTACTCCTATTCTTCGTCCTCTGCCTCTAACAGCTATTATCCCCCACAAAGGTCGATGTTTACATAGCTGGCCATATTTACCCATGCAATAATTTAAGGAATTAACATAAGCAAAAAAGACATATGTCTAGGGCTTTCACTTCCCGGTTTTTTAATTATTTGTTTACAGTAGAAACACACGTGTGGTTGCATACGTGATAAGAGCACGTGTAGAAAAATGGACGATATTAGTGGGATATCAGACTTTAAAATGATGACTTTAGAAAGTCTTCAAACTTTTCTTTCACTTCGAAATAAATCTCCAGAAGGGGACCATGAGACTTTGGTAGCAAGGTGAGATTTATCTCTGATATATAGTATATGGGGGAGAGCAAGAAGGAAACCTCCTAGGGAAATTGAGGCCAATCATATATTTGTCATATTTTATAGAGCTTTGAGTGCATGGGAAGAAAAAGCCCCCATTAACATTACAGCAGAAGAGCAGCACTTAGTCACTCAAAGTGAATACAAAAAAAATTAATTATTGAAGACATCACAGTTCCAGATCCATTTACTTTGAAGGGAAAGGAATGGAGAGGGGAGAATGATGGAGGATTGACTTTGTGGCCAGCAGTAATGTACCACGACATTGCTAGATACCTTGACCAGCTAAATGTTGAGAAAGACCTTCTTCATAGACTGAATTGTGACTACAAGGAAGGAAAAGGGTACAACCTTTTTCCTTCCTGCTTTGTGAGAGAGATCTTTTACCACAAAATTACTGAAAACAACCCTTACTGCTTTTTGAAAACAAAGGTCTGCCCCACTCAACGTACATCAGCTACCCCATACAATGTTTGGGCACTAGTGCGAAAGAAAAACCCTGGAGGGGAAATTTTAAGTGCCTATTGCTCATGTACAGCTGGTTTATTGGGAAGCTGCAACCATGTTTCAGCCCTACTATTTAGAGTGGATGCTGCTGTCACATCTGGTGTTACTAAGCCAACATGCACTAGCACACAATGTTCTTGGACTGTCCCTAGTAAAGGCAAAAAGTCGTTCGAAATGAGACCAATTTCAGAGTTAAATTTTGTAAAGCAACATTATCGTAAAAGGCACCATGTTGCTGAAGCTGAAGCTAATTTGAAAGCTTATCAACAGTATACACCAGCATATGTACTGGATGATCCTATTCTTAAAAATCCTGAATTAATGAGAAAAAGGCTATATGATGCTTTCAAAGATCATGCTTCAACTTCTTGCTTTGTAGAAATTATGGAATGCAAGAAAAAGAGAGTTGAAAAAAATGACAATACACCACTTCCATGCAGCATTGTAGATGAAGCTACACATTTATTAAAGTCTAACAACACCAAAGATATAAATGTACAAAATTTAACAGAAAAAATCAAACTTAGCAGGAGCATCATTCAAACTGTGTACGAGAAAACTAAAACACAAGCAAAATCAGAAGAATGGTTTAGTCTAAGAAAGGGACGTGTCACAGCCTCAAAGTTTTATCAAGTACACACAAGAATGAACACCATAAAAAAAACCCCTAGTGAATATCCAGACAAATTAATTAAAGAAATTGTTGAACGCAAGACATTTCAGACTGTTGCTACAAAATTTGGTATCGCTATGGAAATCCATGCCATAAAAAAATCTTATCCAAGGCACATAAAAAAATAACATTTTCTGAGTCAGGACTGAGGATATCTGAAGACTACCCTTTCATCGGAGCCACACCTGACTTAGAAGGAAAGTGTCAATGCTGCGGAGAATTTGTAGTAGAAATCAAGTGCCCCTACTCAGTCAGTGAAACCATACCGTCTGCTGCAAATTTGCCATATTTGGAGATTGATGAAAACAATATGACAAAATTAAAACAACAAACTAACTACTTCACTCAAATACAGGGCCAAATGGCCATTACTGGCAAGAAAACAGCATGGTTTTTTGTTTATACTGAGCATGGCTACCACTTAGAGAAAATTATTTTTAAAGAGAAATATTGGAAAGACGTTTTTGAAAACCTATGTCTCTTCTGGCACCATTATCAAGGTCCAAGTTTGCTGTCACCTGTCAAAGAAACGTGCGAAGTTGAAGAAAAAAGGGTGCCACTAAAAGAAATCACAAACATAGCAAATACAACTAATACTAGTATACAGTTATCAAAATTCAATCGACAAATAATTCCTAAAATAAAACGACATCCAACACAACGTAAAAAGAAGATTGCAAGTGTGTATCTATGTAATGTATGTCAAGAGGAATGTTTGGAACATCCTAACAAATTTGAATATCAAAGTATATGTTGCTCAAAGTGTAACAGATGGTTTCACTTTCCTTGTGTGCAAATTTTTAAAGAAGAATGTGTTCCTTCAACGAATAAGAGATGGCTGTGTAACGATTGCATATAAAAGTTCCTGTTTTTTATTATACTAGCCGCCCAGGCGGCGTCGCTCGCCACCCATGTTCAGTTTGCGTTGTGTAGCAGAATTTAACTCGTGTAAAAGTTTTTGCAGGCATTAATTTTTTAATTCAATTCTTACATTCAGAAGATTTAAAAACCGAGTTTAACTTTGAAAACAATGGGTGTAAATCTTGTGTGAAAAATAGATGACGAAAAGTTTTATTACCAAATCTTTAAACGGAAACACAAAATCACATGAAAAAAGTGTTACAACATACAACATAGCATATATGAAATATTCCTAACACGTAATCCATAACTGAATGTTTCTCACATGTTGCAAATAACGATCTTTAGTTTTAAAAGTGATACGACCTCGTTAACAGTCCTCCAATGTGTTTTGATAGTTCAGTCCATTTATCCTTGGAAATAATAATTTTCAACGTTAATAGCAAGCACATTGCATCTTTGTATGTAGTTTGTTCCTCCTGAATCATCCGAAAAGTGAATTTTAGCGATTCATGACACTCGTCGTATCTTAAACGATGAAGAGTTCCTGCTGTTGCAATCCGAACCAAAACCAACAATCTAAATAAACTATAAAAATAAGATTGAATTTAAATTTCCGAAATGTGCAAAACCATTTTTCATTTTTATTTCAAAATAAAAAAAGCAGAAAAATTATTACCATTTTGTGCAGATACAGCCATCTTTTTATTTTAAGTCACTAAAATAAAAAAACTAAGGATTACACTTCCAAAAGACAACAGGATAAATGCCCTGACTTTTGGTTCATGGTTTGTGCATGCAAGGACTATCTCATAATAGACTCTACAAAACCAAAGTAAGATGTTATCTGTTTCCGATGAATTGATAAAACGCATGCACAACCCATGGTAACAGAGTACACGACGTGAACGTAAGTCAATGGGACTTGTACTCCACCTAAAAAAACAAATGTACAGAAATAAAATGTTTTTTAGGTAAAATAGTTCAGTAACTATAAAAGCATATCATCTATTTTCAGCACTACCACAAAGTAATTGTCAGTGATTTAACAAAATAGCATCACTATATCCATCACTACAGTTGAGCAACACAATGTCACTGAGTTGGTATACCAACTTAGCCGAAAAGCCACTTTTAGACAACTGCAATGATAGTCACTCTCCAAATGAGTGAGGACATCAAAATGCTCACCCGAAAAGTATTGTTTTAATTTCCGGTATTTTTGTAACTCACTCAACAATACAATACTTTTGTGGATATGAAAAGATGAAAGAAAAGATATGCAGAATTAAGTTACTGTAATACTTGTGGAAAGACAACACCTTGAGTATACATCTTTCCATTGATATAACCTTGTTTCCCAGTAGCAGCAACTTTGATTTTCACATTATCAAATGCCTTTGCCCTGGAACATGCGACATATAGCTGACCATGAGAAAAACACGGACTCTGCAAAAACAAACCAATTTTATCAAATGTTTGACCTTGACTCTTGTTAATAGTGAAAGAGTAGGCCAAACGGATAGGTAATTGTCTGCGTTTCAATATAAAAGGCATACCTGTATCTGAAGGTGACAGTCCAACCCTCGGTATGTAAATGATTTCTCCAACTGCTGACCCTGTCAAAACTTCAGCTTTAATAAAATTGCCTGACAGTTCACGGATAATCAAGCGTGTGCCATTACAGAGACCCTTCCTGATATTTAGGTTCCTCAAGAGCATAATAATAGCCCCAACTTTAAGCTTCAAACAATGAGGAGGCATACCTGACGGCGTTATGCTATTTAAAAAATCAAGCGGATAATTTTGCCGCTCGTCTTCATCGTCACATACCACCTCATCAGCACTGTAATAACAAACTGCGTTTCTTGGCAATCTGTCCAACACCTCATTGTTAATGATTAACGATTGCTCGTTTGTTGGTGTCAAAATGGCTGTGGCGGCATATTCATGAGGTTCCAATCCGTCATACATCACCGATATAATAGAAGTATTTTGGGGAACAACGCAACAATCAGGGATCTCAACTGAGCCTTTAGCAGGTTCATTTTGTTTTGTTGGCAGTTCACCATTACCAAGTTGTAGTAACCAAGAACAGAATTCTTGTTCTTCCGGCCTGGCTCTCATGTTCTCAGTAAGAGAGTACTTTACGACTGATGCCCACAAAGCAGAACTTGTGAAGCAAACTTCAATAACATCAGTTGGTTTTGCTTTCTTCACAACTGGCAGACACTGACGAAAATCGCCACCCCACAAAAGAACCTTTCCACCGAAAAGTGCATCGCTACCGCAAATATCTTGTAGAAATCTGTCGATAGCATGAAAAATGTGCGTAGACACCATTGTAGCTTCATCAATCAGAAACAGGTCAATACTCCGAAGGTATTCTGCATGTTTAGATGTCGGGGTTATGTTACATACGCTGTTTTCTAAAACAGGAACAGGCAAACGGAATAATGAATGCAATGTACACCCACCAGAGAGTAAGGTTGCTGCAATACCTGTATATGCAGCAGTCGCAACTTTCCAACCTCTGGCTCTACATGCTGTAATAACATAGTTATATGTAAAAGTTTTACCTGTGCCAGCTGGTCCATCCAGATAAAACAATGTTTCAAGTTGTGCTAAACCATTACGCACATTTGAAACAGCAGACAAAATTGCATCAGCCACATCTTCTTGCTGTTCATTAAGCTGAGGCCTAACCTGCTGTGCCCTGTCAATGTAAACATTCACATCCACTTCTTCCTCGGGGATCTGTTGAACCAACTCAGGAAGGTTAAATTGAGTTAAGGACATACCGAATTGTTTCAGGACATTATCAATATAACCCAAAACCCTTTGTTCTGCTTGAGCAAGAGCTAATGTTCGAGTGTAGTCCTCACACAGATGCTCCTTGAATGTATTCCACAACTCAAGGGGATTGGAGGGTTCGCAGTGTGTCAAAATCGTGACAAACAGCTGTCTCATCTGTTGGGGCATTTGAAAGGTTGACGCCTCTTCCAATGTGTTATGCCACTCTTCGTCATCTTGTAGAAGACGTCTGGCAATACACGCTTCTCGGAATGTGTCGTAAACCACTTCATTGAAAGTACGCAGATATTCAAATGATGTGGCACCTGGAACATGCAGCAACAAAACTCGAAGGAAAAAACGTTCTCCTTCTGTTGGCCGGGCATTGTATAACCGAGTGACTACTGGCTTACGTGTCCCTTTACGTTTTTGCCATTTCTTTTGTTTGTCTTGAAAGACATAATGATATGGAATATCTGAGTAAAGAAACTGCCGAGCATCAGGATCTTCTACATTCAACTTAAACCATGCTGTTAGGTGACTATCTTTTAATGCTCCTTCAGCAGCAGCTTCTTCTTCACCAGCTCTAAAATAAACCTGATGACAATTAGGTAAGTGAACAGCTAAGCGTTTAATAGCATGTGACCTTTCATGCATGGAGAACTCGAAAATTCTCCATAATGCTTCAGGTGCACTGACATATCGAGCATCGAGAAATGTTTTAATTTCATCATGTTCAAGACGTTCATTAATCTCAACATTGGCACGGTCATGTCCTTTGTAAACGTATTTAAAGAGATATTTCACACTTTTTATCGTGGTACATGCTTCCAAATTTATGTGAGCATTGTATTTTTTTGATAACCACGGGCAGTATGGTACAACCCATTGGTTATCCAAGTCCACGTTTTTGACCCTCACTGTACGACCATCATTGCGTCTGCGATACATTGGATACCCATTTGCATTCATTTGGGTTGCATCACAGAATGACTTTGGAAAATTCTTGGTACAGTTGCCATCATCTCCCATACAGACTGAATTAGGATTTGCATTCCCACAGGGACCATGAATCATACATGACTTGATGATATTATGAAGTTCTGGTTCCTGCTCAGGATCTGGTATTTCCGCAGAAATTAAGCTGTCAATGTCATCAGCATTCTGCAGTTTGTCCTCTTGAGCTAAATGTATAAGAATATGAGCATGAGGTAAAGAACGTTTCTGAAATTCAATAACATGCAGGTGAGAAATGGCTTTCCCCAAAACACCATTTTTAGTAATATCCTCTAAAAGTGCTTTCAATTTCAAACGGAAAACACGTGCAACCAAGTCAGGTCGATAATGTGCTGGCTCATTATCTAAAGTTTCAGTAATTTTTCGCCATTTGGGATTGCACGTGAAAGTGCAAAACAAATCTGGTTTTCCCATTTTCGTGACCATAGCCATAGCATCTTGATAATTTTGTAGCATGGGTCTTGGACCACCCTGAAAAGATGAAGAAAGAATAACTGGTCTGCCTGCATGAAGGCCACGACTTTCCGCAACATTGGCAAGATGATCAATTAGGCCTTGATATTGTTCAACCCTTAGAGCTGCCTGATTCATCCGTATGAAATTCAAACGGCTAGCTTCAACTTTACAATAACTATCCACGGCATATTGTTGAAGTAATCTTTTACCTTTTAAGATGGGGCTAAACGCATCTCTAAATGCAAACCTAAATGTATAATATTGCAGCATTGTCGTGCGACGTTGGTGACCTACTGCATATTCTGCTACATGAGGAATATCAGAACTCCAACCCAACTCTCCTCTTGGAAAAAATACAGGATACACCATTGGATCGAGATTAGGTGAATGCACAGGCAAATCCTGCAATGGTCTATCTCGAGGGTAAACGACAATGTCTCGAGCTAATGGTGGTGCACCATCTTGACCAACAAAAACAGCTGCTACTTCATCATGATGAGGTAGATTATAACGACGGCAGTCACCCCCACTTCTAAGATGCATTGTAATCTGTAACAAGAGGCCTCGGGGCCTGAAGGTCAGCGCGTTTGAGCATGTTTAAGTAAGTAAGTAAGTAAGTAAGTAAGGATTTATTTCTAGTATATCCAAATAGATACATTTGGTTCTTCACCTAGAAATGTGTATGATATTATACGTGAACTCAGATAAAATATAAATAAATTGATTAATTAAAACATCAGAAAACGTAGTACATTGGGGCCGAATTGGTAATTGTAAGGATGAAGTAGGGATTGTGTTAAGATCGTGGAATCAGTTAGCATTAAAAAAATGTACTCTAAGCATCCATTAGTGTGAACAATCGTAAGTCAACCACCTTTTAGAAACAGCAGTTTAAGATTTAATTCCTAGAGAAAATATGTATATACTATACAGAGACTCATTATAATGTCCCTGCTACAGAATTTTTTTATGGAGAATCTTTGTTCCTTTACATTCATACAAAGTTTCAATGTTCGTGAAACGGTACAAATAGGCTGTTTCAAAAATTTGTGAATTATTCATGAGTTGGGTTAAAAACAATCGTGAAAAACATTTCCTTTTGGAAAACATTGTTATTTCTACAGCTGACATGCATCATGCACGTATCGGTTTCGTGGAAACACACACACGCACAAAATTTCAAAATGAAATCCAACAAGAAATGCTTTGCATATTTACAAATCGCGTTAAAGAAGACTTTGAGATCAACATAAAAAATAATATTAAAGATACACCGATTCTTTAAGATATCAGAATATGCATATGCATGTAACTTCTTATATGTGTATGATGCCCTAAACATTCTGAATTCTATATATGCTGCCAATCTTCCTGATAAATTTCCTAAATCAGAAGCATAAAAATCAATTTATATTGATCAATTGGTATGTACGTATAAGAAATAACAACAGTTGTTTTGTTTGTACTCAAAGTTTCATGTGTGCATCGCAGACAATCTTCAGGAAACTAAACCGTTAGATAAAAAACCAAAATGTGATGGTTTCATTGAACTGACGTCAGTCATTGAGTCCGTGTTTGAATATTAGTTGGTGTTTTCTTCTATGTGTGCACTTGGCCATTATTTCAGTCCGCTTGTTGAGAAAGTTTTCGTACAGGTAGTTTGCAATTTCGTACTTCTCGCATTGGCACAGACAGCAATGTTTCGTTTCTGTTGAATACTTGGCGTGTCTTATTATTCTCCATATGATACTGTTGGTGTTCCGTTTTTCTTTCTGATCTTCCAATATTCAGCATATTTTTCAATTGATAAAGATATTATATGTGATGAACCAATGAATCAATGATGTAAAATTCATCTAAATGACATAAAACATCACTTATTTTGGGACACAATATTATATTAAGTCGATCCTTCAGAAATCAGTGATTATGGCACATAAATCATATATATGCTTTAAAAATTCCATAAATGTATGTATATCTTTCTAATTACGAACGAACTTCCTACATCATAAACAACATAAAAAAAGAAAACAATCATGATGATGATATGAACAATATATACATGACATGATCTAAACTTACAAAAATCTGCACGAATATGCAATTGGAATCAGATATTGCGTACAGTTTGCAGTCTTTTGAATTTGTTGTTGGCACGGCACATGGTGATTAGGAAGGCTGTTCGTAGTAAAAGTAAGTTAAAAATTGCACGTATGTATATATTGCTGCTGAGCTACCAAATTATGGCATAAAAATTCATTTAAATGGCTGGAGAAACACAAAATATTAGTGATGCAGTAGGCAGATAGACATTCTTGATATTGGGGGAGCGCTGGCTGAGAAGGACTGAGCTGAGCTTTACTTATCCCACACCACCTGTAAAAACGAACACAAACCTTCAGGCATTTATAAAACAAAAGCTTGTCTTTTTTTTTTACACTATTTACAAAATATTAAGAACTTCTCTACGATCTTTTTTATCTTTAATCCATTTAACATTGATCAAAGGAACTTCGAAATCTACAGAAGGCTGGCCATTTTGAATTATACACTTTTATTTCATGTAAAAGGATGCACGAAGTATACGACCAAACGTTTCATACGACCAAATTTGCATTTCAAACACCTCGCACATACGCGATTTGAATTACAAGTAGTTTCCAAAAAATATGTTTGGGACACTTGACCATAGTGCTAATTTTTTTTTCAAATGGAAGAATGTGAATGGAAGTTGATTGGCTAATTCAAATTATATGATTTCTCAATCTGGGGGTAACATATGAAGGATAATTACTTACCTTTTGCTTATAATTTGGAACTTTTGTAACCCCCGTGATTTAAAGTAAAACATTTGAAGTAAAACATAGCCACATGTGGTGGGTGAAAGATTTCCTTTTCACGAAAGACTTTGCCATGGCTAAACGTGCACTACCACCAAGTATGACAACTTCTTTCTAACTACTTCTGCAATGATATTTTTTTCTGTTTTTCTGTTTTGTTTTTTTTTCGATCAACCAAAAAATGTGTGTATACATTTTCTCAATGCTGATTTATAGGCCTTGAAGAAATTTTTAGGAACTTTCGAAATTACTTAGTTTAAGCCTGTGTATCTAACACACACCCTTTCAATGTTATGTTGCTATTCTCATAAATAGTATGCTTAATCATTAATTAGTCTTTAATAATGTTTAGGTGATGATGATGTCGTAGTTCAGGGGTATGTTGTAAGCTTGTCCCCTGTAAAAATGTCGAAAAAAAATAAAGCTTACTTCAACATGGACCTCGAAACAGACACAACAACTTATCATTCTGTTTGCTTCTCACCATCAAAACGAAAACTTTTTGAAGATGCACAGTCTAGCAATAAAGGATGTCGTATTTCAGGTACCAGAAAGTCTAATGATGGTACAATCATGATAGGGGAATATTGCAAGGTTAAAGCGGTTGAGCTTGGGTTTCAACCTGAATTCAATATGCCGATTACCACTATCAAGGATGTTATAAATGAAGTTGAACTCAAATCCAAATGTAATGTGGCAGGGGTGTTGATACTAGATGATACTTCTGTTGTTAATGTAGCTGGACAACAAACATCAATAAGGAAAGGCTATATCTGTGATAATTCTGCTTTCATTAAGCTTACATTATGGAGGGAGTATGTAGAACTTGAAAACAACTGCTCGTATAAATTTTCCTGTTTGGTGAAAGGAATTTATAACAATGAAGTTTTTTTACAATCAGTAAATTCCACGTCTTTTGCAAAAACAGATGATATAACTGATTATGTAAAACCAGAAAAAACTGAAAACATTACGGCTGTCACAAATTTTTTGTGTGCATCGATGATATGCAAAATGAAATGCGTTAAATGTAAGAGATCCTTGCCAGAGACAGATGACAGCCTGGTCACTTGCAAAAGTTGTGGATCTTCTATGCTGAATAGCTTAATAGAAAAAGTGAAGTACGTGGAGGGGATGATTATATTAGCTGACAGTAAGAATATGCGGGTATCCATCAAACAAGAAGTGTTGCAAAATTGTATATCATCAGAAATGAGTGATGAGCAGATAATATTGATGCTGCTGAAAAATAAATTCACTGTAGTATATAAGCCACTATCTGGAGTTGTGGAGCATCTGAAACTTGTTGAATCAGCTATGGTTGCTGAATGAATCAATTGTTAGACATTTTGTGAACTGTTTTTATTTGTATTATATACTTTGAGGGATGTTTACTGAACACAAGCATACCTTTTTCTAATCTTCTGTTCTAACTTCTGTCTTTTAAAGTAAAGTCTCATTTGAAGAGTTTCAATACTCAACATCTATTTTTCGTCCATATCATGAGGTTAATTCTTTTGTTTGGTGATATACCAAAATTTTGTTTTCTTTACTGTATCTTCTGAAACATGTTTATTTTAAAAAAAATTGTTTAAAAAAACTGACTTTCATTATTTTTGCAACTCATGAAACCCCGAATGAAACAAAAATCACCAGATTTTTTGTAGATCGACGGCAAGATCTCGTTTATCAAGTCGTCGAGTCGTTTTAGATGAACACTCGTTTTTCAATTTGAGGCGTTTTAGAAGTTGGGGTCGCTAGATACTGTGTAATTGATTGTAATTGTAATTGCTGTTTTAGATGTTCAGTTGGTTCAGAAAATGAGGCGGTGCAACCTGATTACCAGTTTTTCTAAGTCTGTGTTGGCTTTTACACAAAAACAGATTTTTGTGTCATATTTACATAAGTCATGATGCCGGCCGTCATGTTTTCTCGTAGTTGCATGAAACATGGGGCATTGCATGGTTATGAATGAGAAAATGACCAAACTGTGAAGAATTCCCTTTTCTTTCAGATACATTTGATTGTTTGTTAGAATTCTGAAAGAGATCCCTTCTCTTTATCTTTATATAATGAAATATATACCTCACATAAATATGTTCATGTTCAGTTGTGGAACACCCTTATCGCCTGATTTCAAGTAAGGGGCTCACGAATAGTGTCATTTTGAATAAACATATCATGAAATGTTAATAGTTTTTGATATGAAAGACAGACAAATTTTGAACAACGCGACATCATCTGAAACGAACAAACTTCTAAAGCGCCATCATTTGAAAAACGAGTGTTCATCTAAAACGATTCGACGACTTGATAAACAAGATTTTGGCGCCGAATTAACTTCATAATTTTCTTTCTATGTTGTATTTGGGACGAGCTTCACTTTAATTGCTTCGTGATCACAGAAGTAAAGACTGTGAATAGCGATGTTCATATTTAACGTGTCCTTCATGATTTTGTTGATATAAATGTGATCAATCAAGGAGCCAGAAATATGAGTTGGAGTAGGAACAATCATATCAAAATCTGCTAGGGCCTCACGAAGAAAGTTACAATCATCTTTATAGAAATTGATGTTAAAATCGCCTAGTATAACATGTACCATATCGACCTGGCTTTTCAAATGTTCTATCATATATAAGAAATTATTTCTTGCAATTTGGTGCTGACGATATATGAGGATTATATTAATCGGGGTAGTCGAGAAACTAGGCTGCGTTACGGTAAACAATGAACCGCCCGGAATCATGTATGAGTTAATGACTTGAACATCACCTCGATGCGCCAAAGCAATACTCGAAAACCTATGACTATCACACGAATTTTTTATAAGAGAAAACGGACTTAGGGTTTCCTCAATGCATGTAATGTTAGATTCTGTAGTCAAATGTGTTTCTGTCATAAATATTAAATTGCTTTCCATAAGCGATTCGTCTGCTTTTATATCAATGGCATGTTTCAGGAGCGATCTTACATTAAGTAAGCAAAAAATCATAGAATGATCGTTTGCTAGATGAACGACTTCTACAGGTTCTAGTTTGGAATTTCTTCTCATATACTCGTATTCATCTGTTGCTCGTTGATCAAGCCTCACTGAATTTTTACTAAGAGTTCCTGTAAGATATAGTCCTTGCAATGAAGTAACACGGCTTAAAGCAACATATACTTGACCGTTGTTGAAGCGTCTTTGTTTTAAAAGATTAAAACTGAATACAATTTTCGGAAAAGTTTTTCCTTGAACTTTATGAACTGTACAAGCCCAGGAGAGAACTAACGGAAACTGTAACCGTTTGATACTTGGGGAAGAAGCCCTATTCTGTTTTATTTTAATCTCCTTCTCAACTCTTTCTATCGGTACTAAGTTATTTAAGTGACCATGGCTATCAGAGTTTATTGCCTTTAATCCAACACCTTCGTCCGCCATTTTTAAGTATATCTTTTTAACAATGCCTCTCTGATCAAATTTTACATATCTTATTGTTCCTATTTGCCCATTGCATAATTTATCCTCAACATCTACATTTGTAGTTAACATTACCTGTGCATTTAATTTGACAATCAGTTTATAAGCAAGACCACCAGTATCCATTTGACTTCTTTGATAAACCCGCTGCAATATAGCATCCGTTATATTCGCAGGTATTTTATCAAAAGCTACTATTTCGATTTCGTTACCTGGTAGTTCCTCTAATTTCCGCTTGTTATGGTCATTCACTAAAGCATTTTCTGCCCATATGTGGATTGCATCAGACGGGTAATTTGGGTCGTTTTGGCCAATAAATCTTGATTGCAAAATATTGGCGTCGTTCTCTGTAAGTTCACCTCTTCTTATATTGTTTAACAGAGCAATAAAGACTTGATCACCTCTCTGTCTCATTACCTCTGTAAGCTCAACAATTTTAAAGTATCTCCAGCAATGTGCTATATTTAACATGTGATCACTGTATTCAGAGTAAACCGGTTTCTGTTGAATTGGAGGAAGCTGATAAAAATCACCACAAGCAATTACAGATATCCCTGCGAAAGGAACATCATCCGTACATCCGAATATATCGCAAAGTCTTTGATGAATGAAAAGAAGCAATTTATTAGAAACCATTGATATCTCATCTATGATTATAACCATTAACTCTGAAAACCGTTGCCTAAGGGAACTTCTTTTTTTGTCACTTAACCTTGAAACACACTTTCCAGAGGACCGGTCTGGCATTATACCAAGGGTAGAATGAATTGTAGAACCGTCAACATTAACTGCTGCAACACCTGTTGGCGCAAGCATCAACATCCTTTCTTTGTTTGCATCTCTTGTTCCGTACGTAAGTGATTTTTGCAGGTAATATTTTATTGTAGTAAGTAAATGAGATTTACCACAACCAGCACTTCCTGTTAAAAATATGTGGAAAGGCCTTGGCTTTGACACGTGATTCGTTTTAGATGACTGTGATGTTTTACGAGTCCAATTAAGAACAAAGTTGAATAAGTTTCTCTGCTTTGAATTGAGAGATCGTATTCTTTCATTTAGATCATCGTCTGATATCAAAGGTGTTAATGTTTGCATTGATGCTCCACCGTGAAAAATATTTTCGTTATCTTCCTCATTGTCACTTTGTTCATTATCAATTATTCTGTCTCTAACTTCATCATTTTCCTGTTCTCCAAAGGGATCTAATCCTCTTGCATTTTCATGAAAATTAGCAAAAGCTTCATCCACGATTTCGCCGAATGGTTCACAAATCATCTTGTTTCTATTGACAGTTTCCATTACTTCAGGCTCTAACAGTTTTTCTGTATAAGTTCCAGAAGGCGTTGTTTTAAGCTCTGCTTCATTTCGGAAAGGATAAAACATGAATAATAAGTGATGAGAATATTCTTCAGGTTTTTTTAACTTATTTGGAACATGGTATCTAAGAACACATTTCGTTTTCCTCAATTTTAAATATTCCTTACTAGACATAAGTGGAACTGATTGTGGGAGTTCTGAGTTTTCAGTTGACAACACGAGTTCTTCAAGAACTTCAGGTTGACAGTCGTTTTCTTCTTGGTCTTTCCTTTTAGGATCAAGGGAGTAATTTGTCAAAAACTCTGCAAAGCATAATGAATTTAACACAGCATATTTGCCTTTTTTGTATGTTTGATTAGGGCGGTCCATGTAGCGATCTAGCATATTCTTTTTGAAAATATTGGTATCGTTTTCTGCCATGTTTGAAATTTCCTCTTCTGTTCTACAGATACGGTAACGATTTTCTGGTAAGTTACTGTTTGCAAAGATGACACCGGGAGATGTCTTTCGTAACCAGATTTCTGGAAGGACAATAGAAACTGCTTCTTGGATTGACATTTCTCTGTGTGTTCTATAAGCTTTCGAAATTGATTTCATTCTTTCTTTTGCGTTTTGTTTAGATTCATAAGCTTCTTTTGCTGCTTGTTTCATTGCTTCTGTAGATTCATCTTCAGATTTGGAAAGATATGCACACATGTAAGCTACTGCTTTATAATAATCTAGAACCGGTTGTAAATCTATATTAGCCTGCCAAGCCATCAAATCTTCCTCAAAATAGTTATTAGTAAAACATGATCTAGGAAATCGTTTGAAGTGAATTTGGTAGCTGTTGTCAGGTGATATTGCAAGAAATTCATAATACTTTTCTTTGGTGATACCCAAATCAAATAGAATTTCATCAATTGACCCAGGTTCTTGGTAATCCTCTTTTGTGGGATCATGAATATTGTTATGTTTTGGATCTAAGTTACTATCGATATAATGCTTTACTTTACTCAGCAGATCTTTCCTTTCCAATAAGATTCTAGTTTTCTCTTCCTGTGATAAAAGGTCCTCTAGAGGTTCTGCAATAATCGTTCTTTCACAAAAGAATTTGCCAAAAGAATATCTACACTCAACGTTTTTGTATTTTCGACAAGACTTGGAATGATGATGTGTTTGATATGTTCTTACTAAGTCATGTAATTCGCCATCTTCTCTATCAGGAAGCTCACACTTTACAGCATTATCTACAAATGTAAGATAATCTTCCTTTGTATCGGGAGATAATTTTGGTGCATTCTCAATCCAAAGTAAGGAGTGAATATGAGGACTACCACGTACTTGAAATTCTACTCTAATTGCATAGTGTATGACTTTGCCCAAAGTTCCGTTATTAACAATATACTTAAAAAAATTTTCCACGCGATATTGAAAATGCCTGGCTAATAAAACAGGATTGGATTGAAGAACCTTTGTTCTCTCCATATAGTTCATATTTTTTATTTCGCTTTCTGTAGTTTCTTCACCTTTTAGATTTTGATTGATTTCAACTAGTTCATCCCAACGCAAATCAGCACAGGAAAGTGTCATGAAGTAGGTTGGCAAACCCAGTTGCTTTACCATGGCAAGAACCTCAAAGAGAAATCGTTTCCAATATGCTGGAGTTCCTTTCAAATTATTCATGAAATTAAATGCATCGTCATTTGCGATGAGACCACTTATAGTTTCCTTAAAGTTTTGTGAAAGGCGACCGGCCGTTAAACCTTCAGCTCTGATCTTTTTCAATGCCATATTTATACAATTATTAAGGTTTAAATGTTGCGTGACCGACTGAGCATAGAAAATGTAATCAGAGTCAGATGCAAATTTCTGCGTATAGTTCAGAAGTCTCTGATTGAAATATTTACACGGACTTAATTTAATATTTCTTTTATGATTATATCCGAATTTGCCTGTAGGAAATAAATAGGGGTGGGCGAGCATTTCACAATTTTCGTCACAAATCACTGTTAAAGGTTCTCTGTTTTCACCAGGAGCAATTACTACGTTTGAATTGTCTACTATATCAAAAGCTAACTCGGGTACATATGCCGTTTCAGACGCTCCAATTCGGAAGTCATCTAGAGGATTATAATCTTCTTCTTGTTGTAGCCTAATCTTAATTTCACTAATGTTATCCTCATTAACAAAATCGATCTCGTTTGCATCTTCATCTTCAATATTGTTTATAGTATTAATCCAAAATCTTGGAATATTGTCGATGTTGATTTGAATATCGGAATATAATGGGTTAGTGTTTCTTAAGTACAAAAGAATCTCCCTGACAAAATTAGGGCGAACAGGCTCAAAGAAAACATTAGATTTAAAGCCCATTTTCTTTTTGAGGGCTACTCTTACTACTCCATTGTTATCCATTCCTCGAGGTAGTATATTGCAAATGTCATCAGCATTTATGGGTACATTACAGATCGCACCTTTCATCTTGGGCGCTTGTCCTTTACTCATTATTGTCACTTTCTTGAATAATAGCCGTTTAGAAATAGTAACCTTTTCCAACTTTCGAATATCTGTAAATCTATCAGGTAAGTTGAAAATACTTAAATCATTATATACCGCTTGACATGGGATTTTATTTTTTGAAAGCTTCGAATGACATGTTTTGCATATATATTCTTGGTCATCATAACTTGATGTGCGTGATGAGAAAATAGATTTATCGACAATGTTGTACTTAACTTCGTCAAACAGTTGAACAGAAGATCGATACAAGCTCCTGTTGCAAATAACACATATGTAATACGGACCTTTCCGAACTTCGGTTTTAAAAGTTTCTATTCTCAAGATCGAATAGTTTCTAATGCTTTCTTTTTCTTTAATATTTCTTTCCCGATCTGTACGGTTCGCACGAAAAGCTTGCATTCTCACACGTGCAGCTTGTTTAACAATTTCGTTCTGGTCCTCAGTGAGATTCGCCCTGAAAACAGATTTCCTGACACGGTCATTTTCACCCAGAATTTGTTTTTGTTCTTCCGTTAGATTCGCTCTGAAAACAGATTTCCTGACACGGTCATTATCTCTAATAATACTTTTTTCGTCTGGACTTAAATTGGCACGGTAAGTAGCCACGTATAATTTGTTGCGAAGTTTTGCACAGCTTTTCTGTTTTTCGCACAAATTCGCTCGTTTGGTAGATTTTCTGAGACGATCTTTATATTTTAATCTCTTCACTGCCTCGTTATTAAACTCATTTCCCAATTTAATTTTTTTCCCGATCTGTACGGTTCGCACGAAAAGCTTGCATTCTCACACGTGCAGCTTGTTTAACAATTTCGTTCTGGTCCTCAGTGAGATTCGCCCTGAAAACAGATTTCCTGACACGGTCATTTTCACCCAGAATTTGTTTTTGTTCTTCCGTTAGATTCGCTCTGAAAACAGATTTCCTGACACGGTCATTATCTCTAATAATACTTTTTTCGTCTGGACTTAAATTGGCACGGTAAGTAGCCACGTATAATTTGTTGCGAAGTTTTGCACAGCTTTTCTGTTTTTCGCACAAATTCGCTCGTTTGGTAGATTTTCTGAGACGATCTTTATATTTTAATCTCTTCACTGCCTCGTTATTAAACTCATTTCCCAATTTAATTTTTTTCGCTTTAGGACTATTGATTAGACGCTGTTTACGCTTATTATCTGAAACTTTGTCTTTACGAAATATTGCTTTCAGTTCGGATAATGCCGAGCCTGATATGTTCGCGTTGACGTACTGAATTTCATAGAAAACACACTGGTTTCCATATTGATATAAGTAAAAATTCTTAATATAATTTTCTGCTTCATAAAACGAATCGAATTTCATGAGGACCGAAGTACCTGAAGGGCTACTCAAGCCTTGCGAGTCACGGCCGTGTGAATCAAAAATATACACTTTTCCCCCATTGAACATAAAAGAAGTACCAAAACCACAGACTATCAAAATACCGCAACTGTAATCACCAGGTAATCTAAAGAGCGTCTGGCTTTCATGCGATAATTCCGCTATATGCGATTCGGACTTATCTATCACAAAGTTATGGCTACCTACACACACTTGGGTTGGAAGATCATTGAACGAGAGAAACTCATTTGTGAAGCCCATTTTTCCATAAATCTCATCACCGAGTTCTAATATCCTGTCCAGGTCCCACTGTGACCAATAACAAGGAGCTTTTACCTTAGCATAACATACAGCCAGTAAGGCATTGCACATACACTGACTACCTGCTGTATTACCAAACCTCGGATTACCCTGGTGGAAAGACCCTTGAACAACTTTGCCAGGGAATACCGGTCCAGGATTAGTTTCAATGTCACCCGAAGTCAAGAGTATTATGGCGAAATAAAAAACAACCGCACAAAACCTCTCTAGCCTCATTGAACGCGAAACAACGTTATAAGCTGAACGAGAACCTACGTACATATTTCTCTTAACTGCTTGCATTTTCAACTGAGAAAATCTGCAAAATTTCTTATAGCTATGCCTGGAAATCAATTTGAAAAACCGAAATTTTGTTACGATCTGATAGTCTGACAATTTTGACAAGTTAAGACTAATTGGACTCTTGAGGCAAATTGGACTGTTGGACTCTAATTGAGGTAATTTGAACTATTGGATTCTAATTGAGACAAGTTGAGACTAATTGAGACAAGTTGAGACTAATTGAGACAAATTGAGACAAGTTGAGACAAATGAGACAAGTTGAGACAAATTGAGATGTATGAGATGTTCTGACTTGATATCCAAATATAATCTGGATATCTGTATCTTCTGCCAGCAATTGACCTATAAACAAAACAGAAAAATGCCATTTAAAGCTGTAATTTATAAAAATGTAAATTAAATATTTCAACAACTCAATAAATTCAGACAGTGTTATCGTACATATCACTTTTGTTTTCCACAATGAAATAATATAAAAATAAAACTTATTTTATAATATAAAAGAAAATAGTGAAGTAAGATTCAGTGAGGAGCAATTATTCATAATCTTTTGTTCTCTGCATTTTCCATCGAAAGTTTTTAGAAGTTTTGAAAAGAAAAAATTGGGAGTTTGTGGTGTAGCATCATATTTCCCGGTTCCATTCCCGCTATGGAAATTCCTAACATTCTTGAGAAATATAAGTAACCAAGGACTTTTGATATCGCCTGTTAAAGTGCACCACAAGTGGGATATTGAGAATGTCTCATTCTAATCCATTTCCCTAGACAATGACAGGAGCAAGACAACTTGTGGTTAACTTGTGCTTCAGTTTATATCATTAAACAATCAAAGCATCACTGAAACTGACCCACTCACTTTCAATTGTTGCATGGTCCCTGATGGATTGGGCAGACATTAGCATTGCGGTGTCAGTGTTTCTTTAATATAACATATGGAGAGTAATGCAGTTTGTCAACTCAGGACACTTCCTCAAATAAAAATTTGAGATTTTTACAATCTGTTTTAAAGAAAATGTGTTTGCAAAAAATGTTTCAGCAACGGTTCGACTCTTTGAATATAATATAAACATCTAAGGATCGACACAAATCAGCCTACTGTTTTATCTGTCATCCAAAAGAAAGGGCACAGGATAAAAAAAAACAAAATAAGATAAGCAGTAATCATAATTTTTGTTTATATACATCTTTCTTTATAGAAATGAAATGTTTAAAAGTCATTTATAAATATCATCATCATCACTTCCTATCTCTTTACTTTCCTCCTCACTATCAGACCTCTCCAATGATACATCAAGAAGGTATTGTAGCTCTGCACGACGTGTTCACTTACTAGGAAATGCATGGTAATTGGTATGAGAAAAAGATTTTGCATTTTTCCAACCCGAGAACATAAATGGAATTTGTTTAACATAAATAAACTGTCCAGAACAAATTGCATTTTTTCAATAAAAGCAGAGAATATAAATGGAATGTACCGTAAAGCGGGGTGACTTCGATCAGCGGGGTGACTTCGATCAGTAAAAATAAACTGTTTAAACTCTGAAATTAAAGTGTGTTTTTCATATTTTTTAAGATTTTCATTTAGATTCTTATTGTAAAATATAATCAGAATCCTCTTCAAGCGAAACAATCAATTTCTTCCAAAATTAACGACGAAAATCATCAAAATCTTCACCACTCACATTGGTCATCACTCTACGTCGTATTCAAGAGTCTAGCCTGGACATTTCTGGTACATATGTGAAGTATAGAGGCTGAATGTAAAGAAAATTATAATATGTCTGAAAGAAACTCTGTTCATCACCGCTATATTCTGTTTTTCTTTTCCTTATTCCTTTATCGATAATATCGTGTTAATAAAAACACGAAAAAGACAAATGTTTTATATTGCTCATGTTCGCAAGAACTTCGTGAAAAGTCGTCGTATCTCATAAGAGATTTAATGACTTACCGAAGAAATTTTAATAAGCATGCTCTTTCCCCATGATGATAGATCTCAAAAATTTTGTTTGAGATACAATGAAATGTTAATGTTAATTTCGTTTCGTATTAACGAGGGTCACACATGTGTGAACGTCTTAAATATCTTTTGTTTTACTAACATTCGCTGATCTTTCACGGTCGAACATTTACCTCGGATGACAAAGGGTGGTCTGTTAATATTGTAATAATGGCGCTTTAAAAACATTGCAAATACAATTATAAGTAATTTGGCGCTTCTCATAAGCTGATCGAAGTCACCCCATAATCAATATTGTCGTTTTCTTGGAAAGATCAGGTTATTTCTCTGGAATTACAAGTTTAGTTAATGTTAATTTTTGCACTGAAATAGAAGAAATATGTAATGTAATGATTCCAAAGTTTCAGAAGTAATGGTTTAGTATTTCGGAAGTTACTTTAAAAATAGTGGCAAAATTGATCGAAGTCGCCCCGCTTTACGGTATTGACATTCGGAGGAAGTGCGGTAAGTTCATCGTAGTAATTATTTTCATTTTCAGATTGAATAACTTTTTTGTTTCCAGATCTCAGAGAAAATACATGAAGTAGGGAAGCAAAAGGAGCCATTTATTCATTCGAATTACCGATTTCCGAACATTAATCCTTATAAGTTTTGGCATTGTTTTGTTATTGGTGTTTTCGTTGAACACCATACAATAAACACTATTCAATTTTGACATATGACTTATTTTGGTATTCACAACTTAATTGTTAGGCACATCTCCACACTTTCCAATTTCATAAAAAAATATTTTAGCCAGGTGTTTTTGGGGAAATTACCTTTCCCAAACAGGAGTAGCTAGCTATGCATAAACCACGTATTTTGTTAATGCTCTAACCCATCCATCATTATAAAATATTGCAAAGAGTTATGAGTGTTTTGTGTCTCTACGACTAACAATATTCAAATTAAGTGTCAGTGGCGGTGATCGCTTGCTCCTCCATTAAACTAAAAAAGTCTGTGTCATAAAAACAAACGAAACATTTGAACCTACCTTTTGTTGCTGGGAAGACTGCTCGCTGAATCAATTTGTATGTATAGTATATACAGTATAAACAGCAACCAACAATTTCTTCAAATTATCAGCAATATATCCTTTCAAACGCAATGTCATAAGTTTGCACAAAAAACACTTCTGCAAGATACTGACTCCTTACGGAAACTAGTTTCATGAAAGCTTGTCACGTTTAATTTACTGCATCAAGGCCGCACTTACCCTAAAAAACTGCAATCATTAAACCTGAAGTGAGGTAGGGTAGATAAACCAAGGTCATAAATAGCCTCTATGCTAGACTTAGTGGTATCAGCCTACAACTGGGGACAAAAGTTTGTGGACTTACAGACGGACGAACACGAATGCTAATGAAAGATCAGCTGCTACCGCGCTGACCAATAAATCAAGAAAAATATTAAATGTTAATTAAAGATTTGTTCAGTATTAACAGTTATTTCCATTTACCTCAGATGGGTGGCGATTTTGTTGATTTGCGAGTTGCAATTCCTCTGCTTCTACCTCAGCCATGTGTTTGTAAGCAGCTGCATATGGACTCTCCCTTAATATGATGTCTTGCAAAGTTTGCATCACTTCAGGGGAGCAACGTTGATTTTCCGGTCTTGCCATTCGCTCGTTGAATGCATCCATACCGTCATAGATATATAACTGACCGTAAGATGGAGGAACACCTGGTTGTGGGTGTAAATTACCTGTTCGGTGGCATATTTGGCCATTTACTCGAAAAACTTGTGGACCAAGACCTGGCGGTACAGCCAATTTTGCACCCATCGAAGCAAAAGCAACTGAACTGTTGAACTTTCGAATATTTTCTTGAAAGTTCTTTGCTTGATTGGTACTACCTACTAAAAGATCTTTAAGGTCATTAGGATAATAAATGTTATCTAAATGAACTTTACCATTGTGACAACACTTAAAATTAGTTTCATCAACAAACATCTTGGCACCACAAAACTGACAGACTTTGTCCATGGCACTAAGATAATGTAGCTCAGGTAATTGGTCTTGTCGAGCAACACGATGCAATTGGGGATTCGCATTTCGTTGAGCACCCCGCCTTGCCCTCATGCGATGAACATTAGCATTTCGCCGGGCTAATCCTTGACCGTCATCTTCAAGTTGACGATACTGAACACGTCTTTCAGCATTATTGATTCGAAGTCGTTCATTTTCTGATGCGACCTGCTGCTGAATATTTGGTGGCTGGATATTAATGTTTTGCTGAAGCTGTTGGCGCCTTGCCTCAGCCACATCCTCATGTGCATGCCGACGCTGAATAACAGAGCGCATTTGCTGCTGATCAGGTGGCTGGAGGACAAACTGGCCATTCCTAAAAACTGCTTGGAAGCCAGGAATAATATTAGTGCCTCTTATATTAAACATCACAGTTCAGAAACACTAACAACAAAAAAGAAATAGCTACCAACTGTGAGTATACAGCACAAAACAATCTAGGTAGAAGCAGAGAAGCAAAGTGAGAAAATAATCAGAATAAGTCGAAACAGTGATAAAAATGTCCCACAAACCTTTCTTTCTACAAACTAACTAACGTCTATTCAAAAGACACAGCAAACCTGAAATGCAGACAGAGAACGTGTTGGAAGACAGACAGAAATAAACGTTATAAACAGTTCTAAAAAGAAAAAGTTTAACATTTTTAAACATATCTTACCTCGTTGACGTATTTTTTGAACGTATAAACAATGCAAACAAACAAAACAAATCAATCAGGAGGAGAGCAGCTACAGCAAACAGAAAGATCTAAATAAATAAATAATCATTTTTAATCATTGTTTAAATGGGAAACTTACTGGCTAATAAGTTTCCCATTTTTGGATTAAACAAACAGTTTACCTAATCTTTCGCTTTCGCTAAATAAATGGATACTAAACAATCGTCTATCGAGCGTGACTGGACTCAATAAAAAGTTAATTTGTTTACTTTTTCCAACGAATTGGTTGCTATAGTTTGTCCGATCTTGGAAACCAATTTTGATTGGTTCAAAAGCATTCACATCAATCAAAACAATCAAAACAATCAAAGATCATACTGATTACGTAACATTAAAAAAATCTCTACCAGGTATTATGCGCATTGTGTTGGTTTCCCGAAAGAAACGTCATACTTAGATTACGTAACATTAAAAAAAGTGTCTGTCGCAGCTACGTGGTTTTACGACGAAAAGGGAAAAAATAAGAAGGATTTGACCGTTAAAGAAAAAGTAAATATATCACTCTCTAAAATAAAAGTGGTATGCACACTACGCGATTAATATAAGTAGATATATACCGTATATACATATGTTCTTATAATATATAAACTGAAAGTGCCTATTTAACGTGCCTTAATGAAAAGAAAACTAAAAAAGAAAAAGAACAGATATATACACTGTTTTCTTTACATACTTTACATTCTTTATATACAAAAAAATCAATCTTTAAAAATAGGGTTATATAAATTGCATAATGCACAGCACACTAAAGCAATATCATCCAATTTAGGGAGTAATTTTATTGGAAACTCTTGTGCTAAGATCTTGAAGGTTTTTATTCGTCGAATAACTTGCTCAATCAAGATACAAAGGTTCGCTATTCTTTTTGTACGATTTAATTCGGATGGAAGCATTTGGTAGGTTCCCCTTTTACCAGGAGGCACATAAAGTTTTATATTCCGTGCTAAACACTCATTAGCAATGTTAAAGCCTTTGTCAGCCATGATTGTCGAATACATTGGCACTTTCTCCAAGTATTTTGAATGTCTAACAATGGCTTTGTCTGATAGGCTGCCAGGGTATGCCTCAGATACGAAGTTAATTGTAGAGTTCGTAGTACAAGCAACTAAAAATTTGACTGTATTGTGATGCTTATATTCACTCCAAGTAAGCTTTTGCAGCTCAGGGTTTTTTGTAGTCTCTATAAAAACCTCTGTCCCATCTATAATTGAGTGAACATCTTTGCATTTATCAAATCTTTTCGGTCTCGTGAAATTTAAAGCACCTTGGTTTGGAAAGTGGACCATGTGTCCCAATACTGCTGCCATAACTTTAATCCATGACGCAAAAATGCTGCTTGTTGTTGTCAGTGAAACTTTGAATCGATCAGCCAGGTCTTGTTCCATTAATCCAAGTCGCAATTTCATTAGGGTCAGTAGAAATTCATCTTGTGTTGTCAACTTCATTTTGGGGCCTAATTTACTGGGAATCTTTTTGAAGTTTTTGGTTATAGTGTAACTACGAGAATTACCTTTATATTTTCTTCGCATATACGGTGCACATTCATTGTGTATTTTATGGAACAATGGTAGATTTTTTATACCAGTGTAAAATGTAACTTTCTTATCTGATGTTAAGAGTTTTTTGTAAACTGGCTTCAAGCAAACACAACTACCTTTTTCCTCAAATATTTGTTATTATGTTTGTACACTTTATTTTGTCTCAGCAATTTATATGCTTGGGATGCTCTAGCATTAACTTCCTGTTGCAAAAGAATATTGTCTTTGTCCATTAGTTCGCAGTGATTCTCAACAACAGTTAGTTTATATTTCAAACTGTCATTGTCATTAGCAGGGCCTGATATATCCATATCAATATCCATTTCTTCATCAGAAAACTTTTCCTCTGTATCTTGAATTTTTTCTGTGGTGACAGTAGGGCTATTTGGGACAGCAGGGCTTCTTTCTGCAAGAGTTGCTGCTTCATATTGTCTGGATTCTCTACGCATTTTCCGTGGCTCGTCTTTGCAAAGTTCTGGAAACATGCATTTAACTTTTCTGACTGAATCATATCCCAGATTTTTTATGGGATGCAGGAATCCTTCCATAAAATGATTTGAACAAACTCTGCCTTTAACCCCTGGTACCCAAGGTTTATTGTTATTTGTTTTTCTATTTATCAGGCGAATCCACAATTTTCGATTTTCAGGATTCCTCTTTGCCCCAGGGAACGGTACCAATCTATGATGAATAGAAGAAAATAATACTTGATAAAAATATCTGCCCATGCATGAAAGTAGATATACAAGAGAAGGGTGCTACTTACTTGAAAGGAGGTTTACATCCACATTTCTCATGTTTTAAGCCAGCATGTATTCCACAACATTTTCCCTCCCATTTCATCAAAGTATAAGCACTATTTGTGCATCCAATAACAACACAATTTGTCGACATTACGTTAGTTTTTTTCTTGTACCGCCCAGAAATATGTAAAGATGTAAGATATATTTTTTTACATATCTCTGTATCGCCTATACCTCCACTAAACTGAAGCAAAACTAGTTCAAACCGCTTTTGTTTACCTCCACAAGTTCAGTGGATCCAAGTTAGCGTACCGATTACGTAATGTTCGCGCAATGGTGAAGCCGTGTATTGTGTTCCTGAAGTTTCTTTTAGTTAGTTTTTTTAGATTGTCAGGATACGATTAGGTTTAATGTATCATATTCCATTCAAAATCTTTTTTTTCTTTTAAAAAAGGAAAATAAAAAAATACAGTAATGAAACTCATGGTTTGAAATCATGATGTTGATGGTTGGTCAAGAACAGATTATCCATTTCGAAAAAATTTGTCCAATGTAACTTTGGCACAATAGAATTCTTGGAAGGTTGGAAGGTATCGATTTGTTTTCTATTTCGTAATGTTATTCAATGTTTGCTTTTGTGTGGCTGGGTATATTGAATTTATATTTGTATTTCATGTCTCCAGCTTAAGAAATACCTTTAGGGAAGAAATTGTTTGCGGAAGAAATTTGTACGGAACTTTTTTATGCAGAATTTATTTTTGGGGATTTTGGGCAAATCCGCAAAGATGAATTCCGCAAAAATGAATAAATATTGGCCATCAAAAATAAATTCTCAAAATTTTCGAAATTCTTCATCCGCAAAAATTTACTCAGCAAAATTTTTTCCTACCTGTAAAGAATTGATTTTTCACTTTACTTTGCATTGAACTGCAAGTCTCGCCTTTATAAAACGCTTGGAAAATGAAAAATGAGATTGAAAAAGGAAAGAAGTCTTGGTTATTAAACATCTAAAGACTTATTTATTACTCTTTGTCAATAACAATTCTAGCAGCATCTGCACTGCGACAGGTTTAGTGCTTCGTACTGTTGTTTTTACTTTGAGAAACGATCTTATGTCGGCAGGGGAGGTATCACAGTTTCTCTTTATTGTTTTTTGCTCTTTTCCTTTATGGGAAGTAGACAAAGTCTGAGCCATATTCTCAGTTGCTGGCGTTACATTGACCTGCTCTGATCAAAGATAAGACCCAGCTACGTTATCTGTTTGTTATAGCTTAGTATTCTTTTTTGATATTTTAACTGATGAAATATAGATGTTATTCCATAAATCTGCTTTTCCATTCCAACTAAAGTTTGTATATACCCAGGTACTAAACTACGTGTTTCCCGACATTCGATTTTATTAAATTTCTTGAATCCACAAAAATTCCGCAAAATCTCTTTTGACAACTTCATCCGCAAAAATTTACTCAGCAAAATATGGCCTTTTTTTGTTTATTTATCCGCAAAAAATATATTTCGCAAAAATTTCTTCCGCAAACAATTCAGTTCAGCTCCAATGATGCTATATATACATATACATTTTATAC
Source organism: Turritopsis dohrnii (assembly GCA_027922465.2). Classification (NCBI taxonomy): domain Eukaryota; kingdom Metazoa; phylum Cnidaria; class Hydrozoa; order Anthoathecata; family Oceaniidae; genus Turritopsis; species Turritopsis dohrnii. Next base: position 132,265 of record BQMF02000149.1, on the reverse strand, counting down.
ACATGACAATAATGGGCTGTTGGATGCTTGGGTGTATACTTTTTTGTTTTATTATGATTGATTTCACGTAGAAGTTACTTTCAATGTTTAAGTTTAAGTGTTGATTGAATCTGTAAAAATCTGTATGAGCATGTTTCAGTCTTTAGAAAAGGCGTAAGTCCAGTTATCTTGAATTTGTTGCCCTGTAACAAAGGAACTCAGCCTAAGAATGTTAAAGTATATGCAACTGATAGGAAACCAACCTTAGCTATGAGCAAAATCAGTTTGGATGCTTAGTGGTGACTGTTTGGATGAGTCTTCAGCACGATACGTTTCGATAATTATCCAGAAACTAATAAAATGGAGTTACGCCCCTTCAGTTTTGATGGTGCCAACTGATTAAATGTATTGTTTTCATTTATTTCATTTATTACTGATTGACTTATAAGAAATTATAACTTGTTATGATTTTTCCTCAATGTCACATGCTTATAGTTTTTATTCTCAAACTTTCTTTTGGTTTGTTTCGTTTTTCTTTCCATATAGTGATAGTATTTGTTAGGTTTGTTGCATCCTTGTACATTTGAAATCTTTTTTCTTTTAGACAATCAACTAATATGTAATAGGAATGAAAAATGAAACTTGTGGTTTGAAATCATGTTGTTGGTGGTTATTTTTCATCTTCATCATTTCATCGTTATTGATATTTGTCAATAGCAGGGCATTTTATGTGTTTTTTAATGCTGGGTTGTCTTTCATGCCTCCAAGGTAAAAAGTTAATTTACTATTTAAAGTTAATTTAAAGTTAATTTAAGCTTTATAAGGTTCAGTTCCAGTGTTAGTGAGCCTGTAAAAATTATTTACACATGATACCATACCCATACACATTTTGGTCAAATGTGTTGGGAATTTTAAGCATTTAGATATTTCAATTCTTTTAGTATTTTTATGTTTGGTTTCTCCAAGGGAATCTTATTCGATAATAAGGATTGAACACCATGAACCGGTAAGTCAGTTGGTAGAGCGATAGGACTAGAATTCCTAGGTCGTGGGTTCAAATCCCGCCTGGTTTGGAGTTTTCCTTCGAACTGGGTCTGTGTAACTAATACAAAGAGCTGTTACCTTCCTTTCGAATCTTATTCTGTTAATTATAATAATAATATCACCAGAAGCTTCATTTTGGAAAGAAAGAAATTACTTTGCCCCTTCTTTTGTGTTTCTTAAGCCTTACAACTTTATGGAACTTGATAAAAATCTTTAAAATGCTATGCATTTTGGTTGAAGCTATCCATTTTTTGCCCCACTTTTCTGTTTCTTAATGCTTAGAACATTGTAGAAATTGATAAAGGCATTGGCTTTTTATACCGGGAATGTCTTTCATAACTCTAACTCACATTGTAACATTTTATTTTACAAACCGCTGTCATTCTAAGAAGACCTATATTACAAAATAAACATTATCAAATGGTCTAGCAGCCGATACGCGCCCATTAGCCAACTGCAGGGGTCGCAAATGTTGTATTCCTTTCGTTGCAGTACATTTTCTTTTGATGCGACAAAGAGGAAAATATTTTTTTGCAGTTTCCGTGTCAGTCGACCAAAGTTCCATCGGGCAGTTCCGTCCATACCACCGTCTTTCTGGGTGGATTTTCAGAAATTTCAACTCTGCTAGGATGGTGTCTATCTTGACAGGATTCCCTTCTTTAAAATGCACTTCCATACTTAAACCTAGTAGGCGTTGAACGAATGCAGGCTTGCTTTCTAGTGATGTTGCTTGTACTAGAACGCAGTAATCTGTGGAATTTCCTCCTCGGAGATTAATGACTGAAATTTTCTCTCTTCCCAGGATGATGAAGGGATAGTTTCGCACGAATTTATCAACATTGGTAATAGACTCAACATCTTGAAGAATGGTACATATCTGTTGCGTAATTTCTACGACTTCTTCTGAAGACAGGCAATCTAATTTGGGAACAGATGTTTCCGTACGCACAGACTGTGAAGCATCGTATGCATTAATCGTAACTTTTCTTCTGAGATGATTCAAGGGTGTGGTATTATCAACTGCATCACTACATTCCACCAGATTGAACGATGCTAAATGTGGCAGATCGTTGGTGCTCTGTATTTGGGTGTAAGAAAATACACCACAATTTCCATCCAAGAACTTTCTCATCAATGTGATTGTTAGAGCATGATTGTTGGGGTGGAAGTTGCCAAGAATTCCATTATAACGCTCAAAGCTATAGCACCAAAAGCTGTACACCGGACCGAAATTCAATATGCACTCTTTCAAATGAAGGTGCATGTGCATATTTGGAGTGCAATGTTCTGCGCCATATAGTTTTGAAATTTTTCGCAGAAAAACTTTAACATCATATGACCAGAATAAACTTCTTGCATTGATATGGATGTATTGATGAAAAATCTGCAGGCATGAACGAAGATTTGTCATAGGTTGTAATGATTCAGTGGAAGTATATCCTTTAAACAGAATAAAGAGTAATGCAATGTCCAGTTTTTCCATTCATCTGAGACCATTGTTTTGTAGACTGACATGGACTTTGACATTCTTCCTATTTCTGATGGCATCTTTATTTTCTCCATTTCTTTGTCAATAGCATTTCATTTTGACTCATCTAGAATGCCAAGTTTCATCCAGACCATGAAAATGTGCTTTGCACTGCCTAACAGGAGATTGTGCATAGGATCAATGACGTGCATCGTTACTGGATCAAAATAGGGCAACCTGCAAAGCTCACTGTAGCGCATGCCATATTGGGACTCCAATTGCGTTTGAGTCGTTTTATTTGGAGCTTTTCTGATCATTTCAGCAATAGCTTTATGATCATCACCCTTAAATAATTTCCATGTGTTTGTATCAAATCCCGAAAAGTTGGGCTTTTCACCAAAACTTCGTGGAAACTGTTTCTAACATTTGGTACAACCTTCATAAGAAAAAAAATTATATTGGTCGGCACTAATGACAACAGTTAAATGAAATGTTTTTCGTTAATGGTTCCTACCTTTTTCTGCGTTATAAGACAGAAAGCCACAGCATTTTCGTATGACTGGGAGATCAGCAGCGATGCAAACAAGCGCAAATTGATATAACTTTCGTATTCCATCTGCCTCTACCACGAAGAAACCGTTCCACATCTCCAGCATTTCGTCCACCAGTGGCTGTAAATATGTATTCACGTGCAAACTTGGTTCTTTCGGTCCTGGAATGATGCCAAGAATGATAACATTTTCTTTTTTAAATCTAATTTCTCATGGCAGATTTACAATAACCATGTAAATGACACCTAACAAATATTCAGTCCATTTAAATGGTTGAAACCAGTCGATGTTAAGCATACCACCTATGTTGCAAGGATTTTCGAAATATCGCCTATTCATAGAATCTATGAAGGATTTCCAAATCTCTGCATCGTAGATGTCAAAAAACACATTTTCGTTTAAATCGATGTTTCGTAATAAGGCTTTTGTTATGTTTTCATTTGCAAACAGCCTAAAAAGGGAATCTTTCAAGCTTTGATATGAAAACACTTTGAAAGGATAAACGGAGTTTTTTCTCCCATCACGGCTGACTACCATCTTCATCAATGGCTCATTACACAGAGATCTGAATCTTTCTTGAACATGGTTTGGGTACTGAATAAAATCGCACAGTGCTGGTTGTTTCCTTCCTTCACTATCAATCACAAAAGCAACATTAAATGTATATAGTTTATGGCACTTTCGACATCAGATAAATTTTGGAAATGAGTCTTTATCCATATGCAGCATCTTTTTTAATTGAAGAAGGGAACAAGGAAAATGATCAACGAAGAATTTCATCAGGTCTTCACCAACCAGAAAAGATAAACAAGTCATGAAGTATTGAAAAATTTGTAAGATACTATTCGATGCATTGTCTGATATTTGGAATTTTGTCTTCCAAATCAGTAATAAATTGGCAACAACTTTTATAATGTAAAAATGCTTCTGTTCATCATGGCTTTCTAGCGGGTCGATATCAAAGTCATTTTCTGGAGCGTTTTCATCAAGCCATACTTCAAGTGTCACATTATCCTACCAAAAAAAACTTTGTGTTTTATCTCCATACATTAATCATATCAATTTTCGATTTGTAAGTAAATAAACGTCCTGGTTTTATTAACGTCATCTCCGCCGATGATGCACATTTATTTACCGTGGAACCCCTTTCAATGTTTTCACCATAGTCTTCATCTTCATCAATGTCATTTTCTGGTGAAAATGCCGTTTGGTCATAAGTCAAAGCTAAAGAATGAATTAATTGTTTAGTTTCATCTAATATTAAATTTTAAGATCGTTTTTCCGACTTAGTTGATTATTTTTAACGGTACATTGTTCTCTGTCATCTTGCATTTCAACTTCATTTGTGACAGTTGTAATAACTGCATCATCTCCTATGAAAAAGTAATAAACCTGTTTTGATTTTCCATCGCCTATTGAACTAAAATTACACAAACCACCTTCGCCTTACTTAATTTCATGATAATCAGTAATCAGTAGGTAGAGAGTATTCATAGAATAAGTTCAGTTTCATTGAAAAGTAAAATAGCTTCATGGAGGTTTTTTGAAGATTAGAGCATGAAAAACGCTCAGCCGTAACAAATGCGTCAGATAAAACTTAGGCTATCGGATTTACACGCCCCCACAAAATATTTGGGAAAACCCCCTTTCCCCTGATCTCAATGTTGTATGAAATGCTACATTAAAATTGCAGTGAAAAACAGTTTTTCGAAATATCCGTAATAGCGGACTTGGTTGTGACAGTTTGGCTTTGCACCATGTGGATCTTCTTTTTGTTGGAAAACCTAAACAGTTCTTCATATAACTAACTTGTTTCAACCATCTATATATTAATAACCGATTCTCCGTCTGTTTGTTAGTTTGTTTGTAAGTCACGCAAAATGGTAGATTAAGTTGTGAGCGAAATTATTTCTTTTTTTGTGTGCGACGTGAGTTCGAAGCAAATACATTGCAACCCCAATCAAACATGACTTTTTTTGGCTGACGAACTAATAGGAATAACGTTTTGATTTAATCATTATTGTTAGTTTTATATTCCACGTTGACTTGGCTTTGAAAGCAGTACATCAACTAAATACAAAGAAATTGATTAAACGTTTTGGACATAAAGCAGCAGTGGCAGAACGTGGCAGCATGTTCGGTTTACCAGTGTATCCTAACGTAACCTTGCCTGACTGTCTGAGACGGGTGAAATTTTTTTTTCGAGTAATCAAAATGTTTCTTTGCTTTTCTTTTAATAATTTAATTTCTTTTTATAAAGCGCTTCTGATCAAACGTTTTTTTATTATCTTTATTCATTTAGCACGTGCCTTCTCTTTCTCCTCCCGTGTGAACTTTTTAAGAAGAGAATCCATTTTCCCCCTGTTTGGTAGCACGCATGTTAGAGCACGTAACTTTTTTAAAACAAAAGCTATTAAAAAGTCTTTTTCTCTCTACGTTTTGAGTGTATTGTTGTACTGATCAACGATTGTTTTAAAAAATAAATAACACATCATGAAATTTGGAACCATTGTTTAAACTGATATTTGATATTTGATTTCGAATCTGCCTCTAGGGCTAACTGACGTTATCTGGGGTCCGCGATACAGGCGATGGGGTGACAAAAAATTTGGGTCTAATTTTTTTGGGAGGGGTCTGTGACGTCTTAAAAATCTTTGAAGAATGATATCTCTATAACGGTTGATCGTAGCGGAACGATCCCATACATTTTTTTGACCAGGTTTTCGAGCTCTACAACACGGTAACACTTTCGGTTGCCAATTCCTTAATTTTATTTTTCGTGAAGTCAACGCATGCTGAACATGGGCGGCAAGCGACGCCACCTTGGTGGCTAGTATGGACATTATTTTCGTGTCTCTCTTTCCCGGAAAACCTCTCTTTCTTGAAAGAAACGTTTTCTTTCCAAAGTAAACAAAGAAAATTAGCAGTTTGATATTCCCCCCTTTGGATGAAGACAGCATATAGAAAGACTCCTTTGAAATGCCTGTACATTTTAAGATATCTGCATCAAGAGATGAACATATCAGGAAGAACAGTTTTCAAAATGTACCCTATGTATTCATCATCAAGTATTTATTGACATGCTAAGAAAGCTGCCTATTCTGTCTGGCAACTCACCACAAGATCCACTAAAAAGGGAAATCTATCCAGACTAACTAATAGAAATAAGTGTCTTCTTATCCGTCAAATACCCAAGTTGCCAGCTGATGTTAGTTCATTCACTGTAAAAAAGAAAATGGCATGTCACAGCAGACATACGCAAAGATTTACACGATTCATGATATGCAGCTGTCCATTTTGCAGACCTTGTTCTTATGAGAGAACTATAATAAGTAATTTTAAACTTAGGGATATCATTGTACACGTTACACACACGTTACGCACATGTTACACACACGTTACATTTAATGTTCTAAGAAATCTATAGGGAATTTGACACATTACACACGTTACACACTTTTTTTTATAAAAGATATGTATTTGTTTTTTTTAAAAAAAGTTGATGTAATGTGTGTAAGGCCATAGTTATGTAATACTTCGTTCAGCGTAACAGACGTTACAAAAATAGCGATGCGGAATGCGGGCATCATTCATTATGCATTATTTTGCAAACGAAATAATGATATATAATGCGTATTTTTTCTCGATAATGTACCACAAAGCGGATTTTAGAACAGACCTTTTTATAAATATTGTGAAATATTGCACAATATCAACGAGACATTCACGTTATTTACATTAAATACATCAGTTGTGTTTCTTTCTTTTTTCGCTTCACGCTACATTAACATTTGTCTAGACAGTTAAGTATGCAACGTTTTTATGTTCAAGATGATTTATTATTCTAAAATCAAAGCCGTAGTTATACAAAAAAGATAAAAACTTTTCGACAATGATGGAGATCGTATCGTTTGTTGTCGCTAATTCGGAGTGCAGCAGTCTTAAATTTCTTGTCTACTTTGCCCTAATATAAAGTCAGCTGTTTGTCAAGAAGAAGATACACACGAAAAGTTAAGGAAATAAGACTAACATCAAAGAGAACACCTTCGTATCTTCTTGTTCCCAACACAACACAAACAAAATAAATGAGTTCCACACACGTTTACTGTCATTTCTTTTTTGTTGCCTTGGGCTTTTTGGCAGGTTCTTTGTTCATTCTTTTACACATTGAACAAATCGGATAATAATTAATATCAGTCACTAATTTTCGTTTCATGGCGCAATGGCAGCAGCATGGCTCATAACCTGCTGAATAATATAAATTTTCAACAGGCATTAGACAGTTTAAGTTTTCTCTGATTTGCAGGTGTTCGATTATTTCTTTTTTATTACCGACCAACTCTACTACTGATGTTCCACATGTAAACAGTAGATCAGCAGTGCATTTTTTTCAAATCTTGAATGACCTTTACAGGAGGCTTCTTTTTAGAGTATATGAGGCGAGGTTTATCACATTCTGCACATTTTATTTTGAGCTTTGTGTTGGTTGCATGCTGCTTTAAAGCAGTATATCCCAGGTTACTTTTCTGGGACTGCTTTACTTTAGCCGATGGGATGTGCTGTTCCGTTGTCTCTGTTCCAAAAACTTCTCCGAATTTCATATAATGACCTGCGTTTGATTCATCAGGTATTGGATCTGGTAAATGATGAATCTGCTGAAAGATTTCATTTGATAATCTTGGCGGTAAACATACTGAACATTCACTTGAACCACATTTTTTTATTGAGACAAAGTAAGTTCGTAATCTGCAACAATGTTCTAAGTATTGCGCTAATTTAGGTCGTTCTGTAAGATCGGCTTTTTGGTCGGTCGACTTTAAATCATCATCTAAGTCCAACTCTTTGAAAAATGAATCCACATCAGAATTAACAATCGCATCTCGAACTTGAATTCTATTTTCTTTTAACTGAAGACGTGAAAAGACAGCTTTTATAAGATCTAGGCATTTACTACACGATTCTTTCAGCAACTTCGTGTTTTGTTCAGGGGCTTTTTCAAGAAGGCTTCTAACGTCATTTAAACCTTGACAATTTGATAAGCGTTTCTCGAAGACTGGATCATTATGGACAGCTGCTCTCATGCACCCAATTGCATTAAGCCCAAGATTTAAAACGCAGTTCACCTTTTCAGGGGGATTAGTATACGAATGACCAGGTGCCGTACGAGCTACAATTAATAAATCTAAATTCAGATAATGTTGTAAAGCTATCATTGCGATTTGTACACTTAAAAAGTTAGATCTGTGTTCGGGTCCTCCATCAGTATATATTGTCAAAATAGGAGGGACATTCACTTTCGATTCGTATTTATCAATCAACACATCGGCAATTTCTTTTGCGTTTCTGATGGCGGATGAAGGTTCTGTCGCATGGATTTTCAGATATACATATGGTGTTCCACGGTAGAATGACTCGTTCACTGCCTTTGAAATATCGTGATATAATACAACCGTTGGTACTAACGATATTTTACTAAAATCATGGTCAGCAGCTTGTAAACTTTGACCGTGAGCAACAAGGACTTGTTTCCCTCTTGTCACTGCTGAGATGGGATAATTAGGTTCCCCTACTTTGATTTTATTTTTGTCGTCTGTAGAAATCATTGCACAGTTGTCACGAAATTGAACCAAGAACTCTCTCAAGTAGCGATAAATTGCTGCACAATAATGGTCATCATCATGGGCCTTGCTGATGCTTCGTTTTTGCACCATATAACGGATTTTAAATCGTCCTATATAATTTAACGCAGTGTGTGAATAAAGATCTTTGGGCCAAAATTGAAATTTAAACCAAGAGAAACTTGGTATTTCCTCTTCCTTTAAGCCTTTAGATTTAGCAGCGGCATTACACTGTCGATAAAGATCAGGAGCTGAGATCGCTGTTGCCATATTTACGATCACATCACCGTCAGCTAAGATAACAAATCATCATTTTAAAAGTCAAAACAATAATCTCATTTTCGCAAATATAAAGTATTAAAAGAAACCTGTTGGCAGTCCGTGTCGCCTGTCATCAACAGCTGTTGCTTGTAGCTCCTCGATTTTTTCTTCCACAACGTCCCAATAATTTTCGAATGTTGCTTTGCGTCCATTATTAACTCGAAGGTCGCGTATAACCGATGCATCGCAGGTTTTCAAAATCATCTTCATACGATCATCTACTTCTTTAGAGTTTAGATTATCGGACACAGCAGCGTCTCCTGTAAGTTCAGGATAAATACTACGAAACTGAGCAGGAGTTATTTTCTCCATCATTAATAGAGACATAATCTCCTTTGCCTTACGTTTATGTGCGCGTGAGAAATACTTCGGAAGGTTACACTTGATTGCCTCGATGAGTGAAGAACTTTCCGTCTCTTGTGATTTTCCAGTACTCTCTTTCCAAATAAAATATGTGTATCCTAAAGAGCTTCCGTATTCTTGACAAAATAAGACAATCTGGGATCGAGGTAAACCCTTCTCCTTAATACTTTGAAGAATACGATATCGCTGATGACGTATTGTTGGCAGAAAGTTATCTATATTTAAGGACTCAAAAGTACCTAACATGTCTAGCTTTTCTAGAATTAACTGAATTATCTCCAGCTCTTTTCTGTTATATCCATTGGAAAGATCACCCTCAAAGAACGGTAAGGGCTTAACAATATTTACATAGGCTGGGTCATTTTCGTTTAGTTGCGATTCCTTCACTTGCAGTGTGTTTTGTGTCAGATAATCTGAATATTTAACACATGACTCTATGAGCTTGTCTATTTCGACCTTTAACTCTTGAAAAGATTTACGAAAAGTAAAAGATTTCTCAAGTAAGGTTGTGACGGACTCGACGTGGCCAAGAAGCAAATGTTTACTAAGTTTCCCAACAGCATGCTTACTTCTAATTGGATCATTGAATAGAAATAAAGGATCAAAAAACTTTGGTGGAGAAGCGCCACGTAACTTAAATTTATCCACGTGCGGTGAGATATACCAAATTAGATCGCATACTTTTTGATATAATGTGGACGCATCTGTTGCATACTGATTCAAGAATCCAAAACATTTTTGATTGAATAACGTGACCAAACAATCATGTGCAACTGGTGGTAAGGGTTGCCCTGGTGATATTATCTTATTAATGTACCTCTTGGCTTCTTCTTGATTCGCTTGAAAAACTTCTAAATAGTAAGTAACTTTGTCAGAAAGATGTACTTTCTTTTTTGGGGGCTGGAAAATTTCACTACGCGCAACGTCCATCAGCGTCCTTTTACGTGGTACTTGGTCGCATTGGCCCGATGACGAGGGTGCTGGTTCCGCTTGCTCTCCTTTCGATCTTAAAAAATTTTTTAGCTGACATCTTTTCCTTCATGACTAAGGAAATACATAGCAAAAGTTTCTTCCGCAAATGTTTCTGACGAAAAATTTTGTCCTACGAGAATTTTGTCCGACAAAGTTTTGTTTGATAATATGAAACAAAACAAAACAAAGAACATTTTTTTAATCATTCTTTAACATATGGGATGCTGTTTGAGAATACATACACAAGTGACAGATATAAAATAAATAATTATAAGATAGCTGTGGAAATGAAAATATTTGATCAAAAGCAATTTATATACCTTAAAACCACTTTAATACACAATAATTCACGGAAGAGTTTTAGATCTTGCAGAGTAATTTCGTTAAAACTTTCTTCGTCTATATTCACCATCTCATTTTGCGTTCCAGCTTTAACCTCCAACACTTCACTGGAAGAAACGTCCTTTGCCTCGAAAACTTGTGTGAGGGTAGTATCATCATCGAATTTTGTTATCGCGGTTTTAAAAATAAAGCGACTTTTCGTGTCTATTATCGTTAATTTTATAATCATTTTCGAAAATACACTTGTCAGCAGCTTAAGCACTTTTCTGCATATATGTAAAGTGTTTTGATTTTTTCCTTACACAATTCGAAAACGTGAATTAAAGAATAAAAGAAGACATTCCATTGATTCACATGGAATACCGGATGTATATTTCATTTTAAAGGAGAACAAAGCAACGAAGTAGAGCCCTGCACTACGGGTATAAACATGACTAGACATGTATACTTAAAAGTAAAAAACATCTTACGAAGCTTTGTTAAAAAGAAAATATGTGAAGAAGTAACTATTTCGTAAATCTCTCCACCGTTGTTCTGACGAATTTGATTTGAATATATATATCTATTTACAATTTCGCTGCAATGACGGAGGAGAGATTTCCGAAACCAGGGCATAAAAACTGAGGAGTTCTCATTATTGATATGTATTAAAACAATATTTATGGCGAGGTACCCGTCACATTTAAGCATTAAAGCTTTCGTAATGTACATGATGAGGTTCCTCTCTTGTATTTTTTTAAGTTTCTTTAGGTTTAGTTTAGTTTTAGTTTTATTTTTTAAAAATGCTTTTAGTTGTAAAAATAATGCATTTTAATGCGCATTATTTGTCAAAAAAATCTTAATGCAGGCGGGTTACGCTGAACAAAGTATTAAATAACTATGGCCTAACGTGTTCCAAAACAGTGTACTTTATTGAAAAGTCAGCCAAAAAAACAAGTGTAACGTGTGCGTAACGTGTGTGTAACATGTGAAACACTTCTGTTTTTACTTTCATTATGTCACATTTTGTTTTGTTTGAGCCATACTACACTGACAAGATGTCCTAAGTAGCAGTCGTAACTAAGCACAAGTCCATAAACTAAATAAACAAAACCCCTTTTACATAATCTATGTATATACATATACCTAATACATGAGGCAATGACTTAAACTGGACTCCAAGACTGTTTCTCAATGGTAGAAAGGGAGTACAGGGAATGATAAGCACAATTATTTTAAGTTTTCCCAATATATTTTGTGGAGGGTTGTAGACAACTGGAGCTTATCATCTTTTTTTGTTATGCGATCGGGATTTCGGAATCAGGAAGTAAATGTAATGAAAGGAATTTTTTCGTGACACAGGTCTCATGAAATGCTCTCCTCAATAACCATATTTGGAACTTCAAATTTCAATAATAAAGAAGCGACAATGGATTTGTGGCGAAAGAAAAAAAATTAATGAATAGAAGATCATTTATAGTTGATGCCGCAGAAGCAGATGGTGAGTTACATAATATTTTAACCTAATGTACAGGTATTTATTATATATAAGGGTAGAGCTTTAAAGTTTTGCATCTTCTACTTTGTTGTTACATAAAAATTATTTCACTCCTTCAAGTTATGTTTATATATAGAACAGCGTTTACTTCATCACAAATTGCAGTTTTTCACTACTTGTTTAATAGATAACCACAAATTGCAGCTTAAAAGGATGTGGTACCTATAAATGTAGTATTATATTTTTCATTCACTGCGTAAAGATTGAGATAGTAACTTTGGTTTGGTTTTTTATAAAAAAAAGTCGAATTTTATAGTTAATCTAGTTTGATAACTAAAATAAACCACTTTCAACTATTGCTGTAAGTAAATTTAGCTGGAGTCAATTTACGTTTTACAAAGAGTGATGTTTAGATGACTTTTCCACCTATACTATCAGACATTAATTTTCCACAAAAGTGATGTAATTTTCCCTAAATGAAGAAAATTTTGACCTATGGAAGCGTTTTTTTGCTTTTTCGCTTACGAAGAATTTAACCCGATATATTTATTGTTCTCGCGGCCCTCCGTAATTTTCTCGCTGTTTCTGAACCCGTTAAGTGCATTCTCTCTAGGATGATAGAACCTCGGATTATATGTTTTATTCACTTGTTTAAGATTTATTGTGTGTAAAGAAATTAACTCTGTGAATTACTGAAATTTTCCCCAACCAAATTTCCCCCCAAATTTCCTGCACCTGCAAATATTTTCCACAACTTTTTTCCCCCGATAAGGCATACAATAACTCAGACGTTATTGTAATATCTTGATTTTCTTCTGATATTGAAAATAATTAGTCAGGGAAAAAAACTAATTTCAAAATTTAGTCGGGGAAAAGTGACTAATTTCAAGAATTGGTAGGGGAAAAGTGACTAAAATTTCTTTAAGAGACTAAATTTTTCACCGATTTTTTTTCCCTGATAAGGTAGGTTTGTCATACACATTCGGTTTGTTGACGTCGAAATAAATCCAATGATGAGATGTTTCTTTCTTTCCACAAAAATTTCCTGGTTTTTATTCATTTTTGCGGAGAGCTGTATTTTATTTATTTCTTATCTACTTATACTAATTCGCAATCGTGTGTAACACATTAAACTTAGAGAGTGTTTGTTTTTTTGTTTTTTAATGGTCAAAATCTTCTTCATTGTGGTCATATAGCGGCAGTTCACCCACGCAAGACACATTCACGATTAGTATAATAGCACGTGACATTTGACGTCATATGTTTTTATGATCACAGGGGAAGCATTGCATTGCATCCCCAATGGAACTCGTTGTTTTGGGGGAAATATCTCGAGAACCAATAAGGATAACTGATGTTTTTTAGGGTCGGTGACACGGTTGATGGAGCGACGCAACATTTGGACCTAAATTTAATTTGGTACTGCGGATATGACGTCATCACAATCTTTGACCTACGATATCTCTGCAACAGTTAATTGTAGCGAAACGATCCCACACATTTTTTTGCTCAGTTTTTCAAGCTCTACAACATGGGCTCCATTTCTTTTCAAGATTCGGTGATTTAAATTTTCGTCACCTGTTTTCGTCACAATGTTTTTGAAATAAAAACCGTAAAAAACTTTTACACGAGATACTAGTTATTAATCTAAATTTCATGGCATCAGTGAAATTCTGCATTGTAGTATAAAACGAGTTTAAAACGAATAGAGGATATTTCCGTAAAATGATGTATCTGAATTTATAATTACAAAATTACTCTTGGAAGATGACCCTGAAAAAATGCATTATAGTATGTCATTCACGAATTTTATACCTAAACCTTTCTACTCAATGTTTGAGCATCTGAGAGGAGGTTTTATAGCCCGTTCTTTATTTATTTGAACAGCTTTATACGGCTGCATAATCGTGGTGTTGAATTAAACTCCTTATTAAATTCAACTGTATGAAGAGTGAAAATAAAATCAGTGTTATGTCAGATTATGTAGCAACCATAATTATAATTCTATGTTACTTGGTCATCATAAACATTTTCATTCTATTTATTGAAATCGTAAATGTGTGTTCTATTTTTGTATTCGAAAATTTGATGTTGTTTTTGTTTAGGAATGAAATGAAAAGTCTGAAAATCTTATTTCATTAAATTTCTAACCCTCTCACGTAACTTTTTTGTGTCGCCGTGTGCAAGGTTAGTAGAGTCACGTAAGTATTTGTTAGAATATTTGAAATACCTGGTTGTTTCCAAATACCATCCTTGAAATAATTTCCTTTGTGTTCGTAAAAACACGTCTTCAAAAGCCACAATTTGCAATGATGGCAGAACTTTCCCGTTAGCAGGTAAAACAAGATTACTGCAGGTAATATCTCATTCCAGATATTGCACAAGTCCGACAAACGATACTGAACTTGTTAATATCAAATGATAGTTGCTAACCTTTGTTCATCTTTGAAGCCATTTCGATTATGAGTTCCGGAGAAATTTCACAATCTCCGAAGGTATTTGATAGAAAAGTCTGGTTGAAGAATTCTTTAGACTGTTCTGGGTGGGTTCTTTGAAATAATAGGGTCCACTATGACACTTTTGTTTATTCCTGCTTGTGAAACTAATTTCCCGCCATTTACTATCTTTCTGCATTTTGATGGGATAATTGATCCTCTCTCCTCACCGGAGAATTCTTTGGTAGGGCTGAATTTCTGTCACTTTCATACAACATAATCAGCCTGATTTTTGTTGCTGTTGAGATTTTGAAAAAAATTTTTCAATACAAAAAATGTCGACTGAAAGATTTGGAAACTTTGATGGTGTTAAAACTGGGTAAGTCAATATTATCCTTGATCATTTACTATTTTAATGTTTTTTTCTTTGTAAAAGTGTGTGTATTTAAGATTAAGTCTGCAAATCTGAAGTGGTTGTGGTTTATTTTCTATTTCTTTTCTCCCGTCATTTTATTTCTCTGAGTAGAAAATTGCCATCCAATGAGAACCCATCATTTCCAAGATTCAAAAAATCTGCGAAAAGGCCGTTGAGGTATGGAAAAATTGGTTCACAAAATATGTTTTATTTGGTGAAATACCTACCACATACTATCTATATATTTGTGTTTATTTCAGCCTTATTTCACCTCAGACTTCCAGTCAGGAGTTCCATATGTCTCTCCGAGTTGGCAAAGTCCTTCAAACAGGTTTATTTTCTCTTCTGAACATCAATTATAATGGGAATATTTTTCTTCCTAACAGTAATGAATTTCCTTTCCTTTCTTTCGACTGCTCGATACCAGCAATATTTCTGCTGATGACAGTGAAACTGAAGCAAGGTTTGTTTTTTTCTCGATCTACGAAACGCCCATGTTTTTGAGGAATGAATTTATTTGTTCTTTCCTATTTTTTAGCTCTCTTCACGTCTATTCAGGCATCCGTATGGAGCAAGCTATCATCAGTATTAATTGGTAAGTAATATTATCGTCTATTGAGATTACTTTTAATAATCACTCTTATTGGATCAACGATTAATATTTAGGATTATCACGTCAATGAGTGACATATTTCGTCATAAGATGGAATCCTTTGAAAAAAAAATAGACGAGATGGCAGTTGTTGCTCACAAAAACGAAGAAAGGCTGTCTGCCTTGGAAAAACTTTTGCTAAATAGAGCAGAAAATGAGAAAATATTGCAGTGTCTTCCCAACATGGCGGACGTTTTTTTAAACGGCTATTGATTGACGTAAATATCCAGTGAATGAAATCGATATGTTTTGAAGCAAGTTAGTTGCATATACGTTCTCAACAATCGAATATCAATGCTGATATGGAGAATATAATCAATAATTCCAATTCCATGCAAAACGCTGATAGAGTTGCGGATAGAGAAAATGTAACGTTTAAATGTACTTCCTGTTCTAAACGATCATTCAACACCTACAGAGGTATGAACCAACATCTTAGACAATGTGTCATAAAGAAAGCAAGAGAAAACACTACGGTACAAGAAGCAGCTAGAAGACAACCAATCAATGCATTAGCAGATACTACACAGCAATTAGAGCTACCGATCACCGCAGCTGAAATTGCTTCTTCCTCCCCCATGATCTCAAACTTTAAATGGGGTGATAAAGATAGTTCCGCTGTTTCCCGTGATATACAAGACGCTTATGAAAAAATTGTATACTGGAGAAAAAATCTTTTCTTATTACCAACCGGCTCGGCTGGAAAATCTTACATCATGGAGATAACACGACTTATAAACGCTTGGAACTCTGACTCACCTTTGGGAAAAATAGCAATGAAAGCTGTACATCTGATGCCAAGTTTACTACTCCAGAAACCCAACAAATCATCAAAAACAAAAGACCATATTAAAGCATTAGAGAGAAGATTGGATCTATGGCAGAAAGGTGACATTAAAGTTCTATTATTTGAAGCTGAATCGATCCAAATCAGACTTACATCGCTAAACAGAAAAAGAAATATTGCTCAACTGTCCAAGGAGTTTCAAAAATTGATGTCGAAAGGCAACATTAACGGAGCCCTGAAGCTGCTGACTAACAATATGTCGAATGGTGTGTTACCACTAAATGATGCGACACTAAATCAGTTGCATCAAAAACATCCTGATGGTAAAGATGCTTCTCAAGATGTCCTCTTGGAAGGTGAGGTACCAGAGGTTCACCCTATTATATATGAAGCAATTGACGATGAATTAGTTAAGCAGGCAGCAATCAAAACGAAAGGAGGCTCGGGACCTTCAGGGATGGATGCCGATGGATGGCGTAGAATTCTAGCCTCGAACCATTATGGGTCTGTTAGTTCGGACTTACGTAAAGCATTTGCTGAGTTGATTAAGAAACTTTGCACAGAGAAAGAAGACCACAAAGATGGGAATACTTCAATGGAAGCTTTTCTAGCATGCAGATTAATTCCACTGGATAAAAATCCTGGCTTACGCCCAATTGGAGTAGGAGAAGTGTTAAGAAGGATAGCTGGTAAAGTAGTAATGAAAGTTGTTAAAGATGACGTTAGAAAAGCAGCCGGTAGTCTTCAATTATGCAGTGGTCATGAATCTGGTGGTGAAGCCGCTATACATGCAATGCACGATGTTTTTCAGATGAATTCGACGGAAGCCGTCTTAATGGTGGATGCTGAGAATGCCTTCAATTCAATCAATCGGAAGGCATTACTTCATAATATCCGTTATATATGTCCAGAAATTTCAACCTTTATCTACAACTGCTACAATGTTCCTGCTAGATTATTTATAATTGGCGGCCGGGAAATTTCGTCTCAAGAAGGTACTACTCAAGGTGACCCTACGGCGATGGCTACCTATGCTCTTGGCTTAGTTCCCTTGATACGAGATATGCTTAGTGAAGATAACGAAACAAAGCTTGTTGCTTTTGCTGATGATTTGACAAGTGCAGGTTCAATACAGCATCTTAGAGAATGGTGGGACAAACTTATTGAGGTTGGACCGAAATATGGCTACAACCCAAAGCCGTCGAAGTCATACATTGTGGTAAAAGCAGATAAATTAGAAGAAGCAAGGATTGCGTTCTCCGGCACTAATGTGAACATAACATCGGCTGGCAAGAGACATCTGGGAGCGGTGATTGGAAGCCAGGATTACAAAGATGAATATGTGAGTCAACTTGTTACAAATTGGTCGAAGGAAATACAGCTATTGTCAAGGATTGCTGAGATGCAACCACAAGCTGCTTACTCTGCATATGTTCATGGTTATCGAGGAAAATTCACATATTTCTTAAGAACTATTCCAAACACTGCTGACTGTCTACAACCAATAGAAAATGTAATGCGAAACAGCTTCATCCCAGCTATAACGGGAGGACATCAATGTTCCGACAATGAAAGGCATCTCCTTGCACTTCCTGTCAGGCTTGGTGGTCTCGGTTTAGACATTCTTACCAATATTTCTGCAAGAGAATATGAAAGTTCCAGAAAAATAACAAAACCACTTGTGAAATCTGTCATTAGACAAGAAAAAGGATATGAGGGTGACGAAGATGAGAAAAGCAGGTTAAAAGCCGAGGTAAAGAACAATCGAAAGGATTACTATCAACGGAAACTTGAAGAAGTACGACAGTTTTTGAATGATGGACAGAGACGACAAAATGATTTGGCTCAAGAGCCTGGATCTTCATATTGGTTGAATACAGTTCCGCTAAAAGATCATGATTACACACTAACTAAACAAGAGTTTTGGGATGCCATCAGAATACGATACAATTGGCCGTTGCCAAATCTGCCTACAAGATGTGCATGTGGGATGAAATTTGACGTAGATCATTCCATGTCTTGTAAAAAGGGTGGCTTCATCACACTTAGACACAATGAGTTGAGAGACATCACGGCAAAACTTCTAAATGAGGTGTGTAAGGACGTCGAAGTTGAACCTGTCTTGACAACATTAACAGGCGAAGAATTCACCCAAAGCACTGCAAAATGTCAGGATGGTGCTAGATTAGACGTAAGCGTTAGTAGCTTCTGGATCAAGGGTCAAAAAACATTTCTTGACATCAGAGTTTTTGACCCTAATGCTGCAAGATACAAGAATCAAGCGCTCAAACAATGCTACGTGAAGAACGAATTGGAGAAAAAACACCATTATAACGAAAGAGTCCTTCAAGTGGAACAAGGTAGTTTCTCTCCTTTAGTGTTCAGTACGAATGGTGGTATGGGCAACGAATGTCGTATATTCTATTCAAGACTTGCAGATCTCCTAGCTGAGAAAAGACATTTATCGAAGTCGTTGGTATCATCGTGGTTAAAAACAAAGATCAACTTCGCTCTGTTGCGATCAATGCTGCTTTGCGTACGTGGTTCTAGAAGCATGTATGCCAAAAATGCTACAAATCTCGAGCTTCAAGACATCGAAATAGCAGAGAACATTTCTAAACCGATTGTTTAAATTTATTAACTTCCTTAAATTGGAGTGCAGAAAGTTATTAATGATCGAATTATTGTGATTGGGAAGAATTATCATGTAGTATATAATTTAATTGAATAAGTCGGGTTCCGTAAAAAAAAAAAAAAAAAAAAAAAATGAGAGGGTTGTAGCTATTCCGATGGAATTGAAAGTAAGAATTCTTTTAGTATAAACATGATCATGAATGCATGCATTTTGTCAATTTTCTTCCAAATTCCCTTGTTTTCTAAAAACTGTCCTAAATTATTTCAAAAAATTCCTTCATGCGAAAGTTTATCTCGTGAAATTGTATGACTTTTTCAATTCGCGAAAGTTTATCCAAAGCATTTCGCAAATTTTTGACCTCGCAAAAGTTTCTCGGATTAAAGTAGTATCCAGAAAAGGGCAAATATGAATTATTTCAAAAACACTATTTCACATAAGTCACAATTTTGAAGATCTAATTCTCAATCTTAAATTCTAATTTAATTGTTCTTTTAACATTTTCTTCCCTGTAACTAAGAGTTGGACTGAAGCAATTTGGTTTCAATAGTGCAATCAGTAACTATTATACCACAATGAATGGTTATTACTTTGTGTTTAGGGAAAACTATTTCCAAACGCTGTCACAAAGTTGAATTCCCATTGCATGCACAGCAACGATTCAGAAAACCATGCAACACACTTTTGATGAAAACTGTGTTGAATTCAAGTGGCACGAAGACTTTTCTTTATCCTTACAAAGTTTATTGTGCTCGCAGTATTCAAGTAACCCTTGAACAAATGCTTCTTCGACCTGGCTTCAAGCAGCTTCTGCACAAAGGTCCAATTGGAGAGTTTAACACCACTGCAATGACTGATGTTTGTGATGGAGAGTGTTTCAAATCTTTCAAGGACAATGATGGATTTCCTTTTTTTCATGATAAAAGAAACCTTGGTCTGATGTTGAATGTGGACTGGTTCAATCCATTTAAAAGAACAGAATATTCTCTTGGTGTCATTTATCTTGTATTGTTGAATCTTCCTCGGAGTCATCGATTCAAATGGGAAAATGTCATAACTTTAGGAGTTATACCAGGACCCAAGGAACCAACTTTAACAATAAATAGCTTTCTGCGACCTCTAGTAGATGAATTGGAGAATTTATGGAATGGAATTATTTATAATGAACATGGATCCTCAGCTGTTTACAAAGTTGCTTTGATTGCTACTTCCAGTGACATCCCAGCAACAAGGAAATGTGGTGGCTTCATGGCGCACAATGCAAACAAAGGTAAATTTGGATTCTCAAGAAACAATAAGATTGTTTTTTTTATAGTGGAATGTTATTGTTTGCTTACAAAGAATCAAAATCAAAAATCTATTTGTCCTTTATTTGTTTTTGTTAGTTTTTCTTTTTATTTTAAAATTTAGGTTGTAGCAAGTGCTTAACGTCATTTCCTTGAGATGAAAGTAACAAACCTGACTATTCAGGTTATCAAACTGAAGAGTGGCCAGTGAGAATCGGCGAATCTCATAAACGACTAGGCGAACAATGGTTACAAAATTTGAACAAAAAGTCGAGAGATGAAATTGAATTTCACCATGGTGTGCGATACAGTGAATTGTTTCCCTTATCTTACTTTGATCCTGTTCGTATGCATCTTGTCGATCCGATGCATAACTTAATGCTTGGTAATAATTTCTTTCATATTTTCCCAATCACTATGTTACTGCTGTATATTTTTTTCCCAAGTAGAGTGTTCTTAACCCTGGCAAAATCAATAGCTGATTTCCTCTCCTTTATTGGTTGATTTTAAACAGGAATAAATTGATTCTAATGCATGTTGTCAACATAGCATCAAAAACATCCAATTTAGATTAACCCTTTTTCAAATTAGAGTGATTAACTTCTAATTAAGACAAAAAGTTTGTAAATGGCATGTTATTTGCTTATGCAAATGAATATTTCCTTACCTGGATTAGTAAAGTATAAGTTGAGTATTATTGAGATAATTTTGTTTCATATAAATAGGTATTGCTAAACATACTTTCATAGTGTGGATGGAATTGGGCCTATTGACTGATCAGAAGTTGCTTGCTATAGATAAAAGAATGGAAATGATAAGTATGCCATCAGATGTCGGCAGGTTGGCTTGCAGAATATGTAAATCTTACAAGACTATGAAGGCAGATGAGTGGAAACACTGGACTTTGGTTTACTCAATGTTTTGTCTTCCTACTATATTGAATCCTCGTGATTTAAATATATGGAGTGTTTTCGTAAATGCGTGTACCCTATTCTGCACCCGGGCAATCACTGCAGAGCAAGCAGAGAAAGCACATGGCTTAATGAAAATGTTTTGCAATTTGTTCAAATCGAAATATGGAAAAGAATATTGTGTACCGAATATGCATCTGGCTCTGCATTTAGAACAATGTATTTTGGATTATGGGCCAGTGTATGGATTTTGGTGTTTCAGCTTTGAACGTTACAATGGAACACTAGGAAGATACCATAACCACGCTATATCGATTCAGATAATGAGAAAGTTTGTATCTGGTAGTCAGCTTACTATAATTGCTGATTGTCCAGATGAGGGTTTAAATACTTTTGAAAACGAGCATGAAAAAGCAAGACAGATGATTGACCTAAATAATCGAAAGAAAATATGTGGCATTGACTTGGAGTTCAGATGTGAAGTAAACTTGTCTATGGTTCGAAAATGCACTCTGGAACAAGAACATTTCAATGAAATTACTGCTATGTTTCAAAAATTGTATGGTTGTCCTGTCAGGGTTACTCAATTTGTCAAAAAATTGAGCCGTGTTGAGTTATTTAATGAAACATTTGCAACAAATAAATACAGAGGCAAGAATTTACCATACAGTTTAGTAATTGCACCTCACCCCGGAAGTACCATCAATGACTTTGAGACTATGGAAAAACGACCAGCTATAATTTCGGAATTACTTGAAGTAATAATTGTAAGGGAAGAGAATGGAAAAGAGTTGTTTATCCCACATATGGTTGCTAATTGTATTTGGCTGAAGCCCTCCGAGCATAAAGACTTGTTTGGCATTAATAATCACCTCAAACTTTGGTTTATTTGATATATTGATTAACCGAACTTATCGAATAAATACAATGGAGCAGAAGAGATATTTTTGTTGAGAATAGGTTTTTCTTTATAGATCATTAAGCTCTCTTTTATTTCAAGAAGATAGTTACTACGTGCAGAAGTAATGACATGAAAATCATCAAAACAAGAACTAGAATTACAAAATAATAAGTGGTCTTTAACTGCTGTGTTCTGTGTGTTCTTAACTATCTTTCCCGTTAACGGGGACAAGCCCAGGTGTTCAGAAGCTCTGACCTTCAATTGTCTATTGGTCTTACCAAAATAAGAAGCATTGCAGCTACTACACGTAAATCTGTACACTACATTTGAAAGTAAAGACTAAGGAACACGGTCTTTGAACCTAAAAATCGAGGACATACGAGATCGTGAACTAAAAATAACTCTAAGGTCACATAAATTGGAAGACCTTTGCACCGCTTTAACAAGCTTACTACGAATATTCAGTGATAAGTTTCCTAAATATGGTAAATACAAGTATGGCATTTTCTTATCAACCGAGGATTGAACCGAAGATGGCTGTTGTCAGCCGAAAGCTTTGTAATACATGAACGTGTCATAACTGAATGTGTCTTCTCTTGATCAATTCACGTTTCGTCGTCTTAATATTATAACTTATCAATATAAATGTGAATTAGAGGCAAAAGTGATGAGGCTGGAGAAAGAAAACTTCTTACTGAAGAAAACTGTAAAGCAAACTAACAAAACAATTTCAAAAACTCCTGCAGGACCAATCAACTTCTCGGCATCTATTATAAAGTTACACCAAAACAAATCTTATAATATAGTACAAAAATTAAAACATAAAATAATTAAGTTTAGGAGAAATGATTTGATGTTAAGAAACGAAGAGCTAGAGGCAGGAGAATATGGGACAGTAATGTCAGGATATCTGTCTAGCATTAAGCAGAACGTAGCTGTTAAATGTTTGTCAGCAAAAATGTCTACCACAGATATCTTGGCAGAGGCAATGATATCACATGAACTGTCTGGACACCCAAGTTTTCCGTATTTATTTGGAATGATTGAACCGAACAAACTTGTTTTTGAATTTATTGGTGATGACGTTTTGGCTCCTTCTCCTCGGGACATTATCAGTCGACAGCTTGAGTTGAAGAATTTTGTCAATATTTGTAGTGATCTCTGTCGAGCGCTTCATCATTTGCATCAGGCAGGTTTCCTTCATAACGATTTACATCCGGGAAACATACTGGTGAGAAATATGTGTTACGTTAAAAGGATTGACTTCGGGAAAGTAACGTTGATAGATGACCCAGTAATTTATTCCATTAAACATGGAAGCTCAAAGCATCAAAGATACAACTCCTTTCATAGGCATCTTGCTTATGAATTAAGAAATCTTCCTGGTTCCTTGACAAGTTGTAAAAGTGACACTTTTTCCCTGGGATATTTGCTTTCAAAAGATCGCTGATTATACAAAATCAGATAAATTAGGCATGATTGCTGGTAAAATGACAAGTAACTCTCCTAATGATCGTCCTGAACTAGGGACGATTTTACTTCAACTCAGTAAGCTTTAGATTATTAACATACTAGCAATAATTTATTTGATAATTTATTGTTCGTTGTTTGTTTTTATTGTTGATTTATTTCACTCTGTGTTTCGAATCTTTTGAAAATCTAAGTGAAACAATGAGTGTTGCTATCTGGCTTGACACTACAGGTGGTTGGAGCCAGTGAACTGACTGCCTTTTATGAGAGCGTGTCTGACACTTAAGTTTCCTTTCGCTTTACTTTTCTGACAAAAAATGCTTTATTCGTCTTATAACGTTTTCTGCTTTCAATACTGTTAAATCATACGTCATTTCGGCCGGTTAATAGTTAATAGTTTTTTCTATCGATGTGCTAATGAACTTTTGTATTTAGGTTCGATTGATCTATAACGAAGCAATTGAAGTTTTCGAGATCCATTTTCCAAAAATTGAGTCGTTATTTTTGTAAATATAACTTGTCAACAATGGATTACAACGCCTTTTTTTGTGTTTATTCAATCGCATGTTGTAGCTTGTCACAATTTAAAAGATGTTTCAGTAATGATGAAGTTAGATACTTAGCTTTTTGCACTGTCATAGAAAACTTTTGAAAATTCATTCCCTACTTTCCACGGCCCACAAGTTTTTTCCTTAAAACTTGTTCAAATTTTACAATTGACGTCAGCCAGCTTTATTTCAGTGGATGTCGGATAAATTGCTTTACAGGATAAAATTGAAACTTAAAAACTACACCTAGTTTCTTTTAATTTTTGTAACGCAGCTATGAAGATGGATATCCAATAGCCAGGAATTTCTTGACGGATGAGATTTCTTCAATCTGACTGGGCCAATAATCTGTAGGTTGTGTTAATTCAGTAACGGTACAAAAATGCAGAATTTTCTTTTAAAAAAAATTTGATATCTGATAAACTTTTCCTTCCAAGAATACGGAAAATGTTTGCACATACGCAGATAACCTTACTGTATTTGCATAAAAAACGTTTGATATCCTGTATTTCAATAAATATGTATACCAACGGTCGTATTTCTGTACGGTGAATTATTCATCCGTATTTTTGAATTTATCGTATTCACCCGTTGTTTTCCGTATTCAAAATTAGAATACAAAACTGTATCCCTCGTATTCAAGCATATTTCACGCAGTGCATGTCAACAATAATAAAATGCTGTTTTCCATATGTGTCCTGTGTAAAAAAAGTAAGAGAGAAATTAATGTACGGTGTGCATCAAAAAATTTGGAATTAAACAAAAGTCTAAAATGTAAATCTCGGCGTAATTCAAAAACTCTGAAGTAAAACAAAAGACTCTGGAATCCTTTGTTTTGATTCATACTTCCTAACACACCTAGAGCAGACAAGAAAAGATAAAATCATTTGTAGGAATAGAATTAAAAGCTCTAATCGAAAAGGACATTTAGAATGTTTGTAAAATTGTTGTTAAAAAACTAATTAAAAAACTTTTTATTGTTCAATAAAAAAGGTAGTTCTCGAATGGTTAGAGGTAACTCATAAAAAATTTTGGCTGCCATAAATTTTGCAGACCGTCGACCATACTGTTTTGTATAAGGGCAGTCGAATTAGTTGAGTAGTTTCGAGTATTTATATCATGATCAATTTTTGAGAAGTAACCATTAAAGTTTTCACATATGTTTCCTTCGATGCAGTTGCGTACAAATTTACAAGCGCCTTTCTTCCGTGAACCCAAAATCGATTGGAGCTTAACATTTCCATTTGGTCTAATTATATCCCTTGCACGACGTTCAAAAGACATATACTTGTTGGTCTGTGTATTGTTCGTTTTCAATTGTACGAGATTGCAGTAAGTAAACATTGGGATAATCATTGCATTGTAGATGGTAGCTGCAGTTACTGAATCTATGTTATGACGAATCTTACGGAGGTAATGTAGTCTGCAAGTGGCTTTTTTATAGCAGTTCTCGAAGTGGGTGTTGAGATTTAGGGAGCTGTCTAACGATGTACCAAGGTATTTGTATGAAGTAGTTACGCACAGTTCACCAACATAAGATTTGATTGAAATTTGTCTTGGAAGCTTCTTTAAACGCTGAGATGTCCCAAACAACATCACTTCCGTTTCGTTTTTCTTCAGATTCAGTAACAATTCACTATCAGTACACCATTGGGATAAGCGGTTAAAGTCAGTTGAAAGTTTATTTTCAATATCCTCAAGGGATTTTCCAGCGGTGTAGAGAACGGTATCGTCAGCATAATGAATTATTTCACAGTGATTGAATTTTTCAGAGAGTTCATTTAGGTACAAAATAAACAGTAGAGGGCCTAGTAAGGAACCCTGAGGTACTCCATTTGTAACATATTAAGGATCTGAGATTTCTCCAGCGTAAACGACTCTTTGGCTACGGCTAAATAAATAGTCTGAGAACCAAGCTAGTTCAACGTCTTGAATGCCATAACACGTTAATTTCGACAAAAGTTTCGAATGGCTTAGGGTATCGAATGCTTTGGTGAAATCGACAAATATTGCACCAACAATATTACCCTTATCAACATATCCTCTTATCGAATCAAGTAGTAGAGTTGACACGAGATTTGTAGATCTTTTTGCCCTGAATCCAAACTGATTTTTTGCGAGAAGATCATTTGTATTTGTCAGTTGTTTATGAACAACTTTTTCCTGTATTTTCGAAATAATAGATAATATTGAAATTGGGCGATAGTTGCCAAAATCAGATCGTACTCCCGATTTGTAAATAGGGGTGACTTTAGCAGCTTTCCATGCATTTGGGATAATACCCGTTTTCAGCGACAAGTTTATCAGATGAGATAACGGTTTTGATATAACTGGTGCAGCATCTTTCAAGAAACCAGCTGGAATCTCGTCTAGACCAGGAGACTTTTTTCGTTTTAATTTTCTAAGTAGTGCTGAGACCAATACGTATTGGAAACAGAACCTTTTATTACTGCGGGTTTTTTGATAAGCTGGAAATGTCCATGTAAAATTTATTAGAGGGATTTGACATTTCTTTAGATTGTTTACGATGGTTCCCAAAAATGAACATAATTCATTTGCAATCATTTTTCTGTTAGAAGTTCTTGAACCGTTTATAGAAAATGATGTACGTTGGACGGAGGATTTTCCAGTAATAGAATATATCGCTTTAATAGTTGACCAGAATTTAGAAGGGTCGTTTTTGTTTTCTTCCAGCAAGTTTTTATTATTGTCTGAGAGGTTGCTTTACGTATAAGAATATTTACTCTATTTCTTAATACTTTGTATGCTTCTCTGTCAGTTTCATGTTTACTTTTACGACATTTTCGTAACATATTATCTCTTTGATTTATCAGCGATTTTATTTCTTTAGTTAGCCAAGGGTACGGTTTCCCCTTTATTTTTCTTTCCATCTTAGGTGCTCTTTTGTTAATTGTTTCGATGAGATATGTATAGAATAAATTCCACGCATCGTTGACATTTGTAATAGAGTAATAAAAATCCCAGTTTTTTGCTGACAAATCGTCTCATATTACATTTTCAGAATAGTTTCGATAATCACAACAATTTATTTTCTTTGGAGCGAACTTTGCACGATGTTGTTTTCTAATACAGCCAACCATTTCATGATCAGCAATACTTGAGGGAATTGTTGTTGTATCTTTAATGTTTTCACTGTGTGTAGATGCAATAATGTCAATAAGTGTCTCAGATTCATTCGAAATTCTCGTGGGAGCTTTCACTAATTGTTTCAAACCATAAAGGCTCATAATTGCTTTGAATTCAATGTTTGAATCTTTATTGAGAAAGTTAACATTTGCATCACCCATAACAATTATCTCTTTGTTTTCCTTTGAAACGGTGGATAAGTTATCTGCAAAAAGTTTATTAAAGTTTTTTGGTAGATATTTAGAAGAATCCGGGGGTCGATACAGGATTCCTAGTATGGCGTTTTTCGCATTTTTCAGGTCAATTTCCAGCCATAAAAGTTCAATTTTATCATTTTCCAGATCTTCATGTCTTTGTATAGGGATTTTATTTGAGACATAAGCTCCAACACCTCCTCTTTTCCCATTTGATCTTGCTTTACTGAAAAAGTTGTACCCCAGAATTTCAAACGAATCAAAGTCTGTTGATGAAACATGTGTTTCACTGAGAGATAATATATCAATGTTTTTGTAAGTTTGTAAAATTATTTCTAAGTGAGGAACATTTGTTGCTAAGCCTTGAATATTTTGATGAAACAGGCTCAAACCTTTCTTCGATAATAATGTGGATAGCTCAGGAATATCGGGTCCTGGAGAAGTTTCAACATCCCCAGCAAGTAATAAAAGCATTGATACAAACACATTTCTTCTGCCATAACAGCTTGACTTCATTTTTTTTGCAGCTATACCATATATTTCCATGATTTGTAGAATTATTTAAACTAATATTCACACATTAAAATCCTTGAGTATCAAAATATAGTTTCTTCACAAAAATAACAGCAAGTATGACAATCATAACTTTAGCAATTATAAAGCGTCTGCTCTCTTTGGCTGCCATCTTTGCCATGAGGAATTGGCCTTCTTTTTATCCTATTTTAGGACTTTCAGGAATTTTAGAAGGTGTTAGAGGCCGGCTTTACTTGAGGTCTAGAAAAGATTTTGATCTGATTTTTTTTGTTTGTTCAAGCTTATATTTGTCTGCATCATATCCCAATTTCATGCTCAAAACTTCATTTTTTGATATTTACTTTTGATCTCAAAGTTGAAATTTTCATTTTTTCAACAAATAAATCACTACGATTTTTTGGTAATTTTCTTTATTATTTATCTGAAAAACGAGGTATTACTTTTTGTTATATCTTTGCAGTTCACTTTTCATTTCCATTTGCGTCATTGATACAGCCGTTTTTTTGTTAAAGTTTTTAAACAACTTTTATATAACAAAACCTAGACGAGTGTATAAATAAGAATATACAAAAAGTACGCTCCTTCACAGGTGATATCATACGGTCATCTCAAAGCTTGCTGGTGTTTTTAAAAAGCCGTTTATATGCGTCCTGAAAGGGTTAAAACAAAAGCAAAAAAATATTTTGTTTCATGGCACACTTTTTTCACCTGTTTGAGAGGGTAAGGAAGCTTCAGTTTTAAAACATTTTCATTGCTCGAAAAAAAGGTTCACCCATCTCAGGCAGGTCTGACGTTAGAATACAACACTGGCAAACCGAACACAGTATCATGTTATGCCACCACTGTTTGTTGTCTAAAATGTTTAAGCAGTTGGTGTACTGTTTTCTAAGCCAAGTCAACTGTAGTCCTTGGAATATAAATTTAATAATAATTATAATAAAAAAAAACGTTATCCCTATTGGCTCACCAGCCAAAAAGGTCACGTTCGATTGGGGTTGCAATGTATTTGTTTCGCACTGACGTCGCACACACAAAAGAAACATTTTGCTGACAGCTCAATCTACCATTTTGAATGACAGACAAACAAACAGAGAATTGGCTATTAATATATAGATAACAGATTAGGTAGGTGTTATAATAACACATGACATTAAGAAGCCTAGAAATTTTTGTATTTGTATAATTTGTACATATATTAAGTTCCAGATATGCACGTAAACAGTATTTGAAGACCAAGTATAAAAAAAATCAATGATTGGATCATTAATATTTAGATCATTCAGTAATTTGCAAACATAACACTTGTCCTTGAACAATAACTTCCTTCTAACAAGACCAGCATTTCTCAATTTTCTTAGCTCTTCACTTTTTGGCGTCTCAGCCGCTTATACAAAAGATAGGCATATGAAATCATGAGTCCATGTACCTTTCGACATTGTTGACACAGCAGGTGATGGGCCACCAATTACTAAACCTCCTCGACCAGCGACATTTTCGAATCCCTTCATACTTCTCAACGTGAGTAAAAATTGCTTTAAAATCAACTATTGTTTGCCTTAATCTTACTTTAAACAATTATTTTTGTTTCTATTTGATATGTTTTGTTGTTTCTTTTGCTGGAAATGGCTAAAATTTCTGTGTTTCCTTTCCAGGTAAACAAACCGAAGAATAGCGGATGATTCAAGTAGTAACTCAATGAAAAAAAAGTAAGACAGTTATTTTTGTACATTGTAAAGTTGGAAGGTATCATTTTTATAATGTTATTCAATATTTTGTTTTGAATGTCTGAGTAAACAGTTCTGTGCTATATATTGCAAATTTTTTTACATTTAAGTTACTTCTCTTCTGCGTATAAATATATATTTTGAGCCATATTGCTATTTGTTTCTGTTTTAACTCTTCTGAATGTAAGAAATGAATTAAAAAATTAATGCCTGTAAAAATCTTTTACACAAGTTAAATTCTATGACACAACGCAAGCTGAACATGGGTGGCACAATGCCGCCTTGGCGGCTGGTCTTATTATGATAATCCACAATCATGTGTAACAAATTAAGTGATGGGTTTTTTAAAAATTTACGGCCAAAATCTTCTTAATCGTGGTAATATAGCGGCAGTTAGACCACACAAGACACATTCACGATTAGTATAATAGCATGTGGCATTTGACGTCAGTTATTTTTATGATCACGGGGAACCATTGAAAAATATTTTGAGAACCAATGGGGATAACTGACATTTTTTAGTGTCTGCAATACGACCGATGTGGTGACACAAAATTTGGGACTAAACTTTATTTGGTACTGCAGCTATGACGTCATCAAAATCTTTGATCTACGATATCTCAGCAACGGTAGCGAAGTGATCCAATACATTTTTTTTATCAGTTTTTCGAGCTTTACAACTTGGTTGCACTCCTTAATTAAAATTTTCGTAACGGGGTTCACACACACGGGGAATGCGGCACATCGCTTTCAAAATTATTAGTCGTAAAAACTTTGACGCGGGTTGCTAGTTTTCTATAATTTCATATGAAATGGATTATAGAAGGAATTCTCCTCGATCTTGCAACATAGAGAAGTGAATAAAATTAGCAGGCTACTGTACTGTGGCTAGCTGAGTCTGCAGTCTGATATGTCTGATCTGAATATCTCTAGTCAAAACAAGCAAAACAAGAAGAAGCTCTGAGACTGTTTGTACTAAGAACCCTCTGTCATAGACATCAGAAGCTTGAATTTCTTTATTTTCCGGTAGGACTATTATGATGTGGAACAACCAAAACGATGATATCTGTGCAGGGAAATTCTGTTGACAGAACCTTATAAGTTTAAACCTGGAAGTCGTGAAAGGGGAAATGCTTAGAAAACTATAGCAGATGCATTGAATGCAAGTTCTACTGAATGTTGTTATTTCAAAGTTGATGCAGGAGCTGTAAGAGAGTGATTTAATTTAATAATTTCTCATTTCAAAGGAAAAGAAAGGGATGAAATAAATGCAAGTGGGATAAGCCCTGAAGAAAGTCCACTTGATGAAGTTATAGAACACCCTGTACAACGTTTAGAAGAATGTGAGGAAGAACTACAAAATCAAAACAAAGAAAATTTTGATAAAGTACAGCGAGAAAAATTAGCTGCTGAAGATGTGAGGCAGAAAGCTGAAAACAAAAACAAGAAAAAAACTTCAAGGTGAAAGTGACGATGATGAATCACCAAAAACTGTAAAGAAACGGAAGGGTTTAATGTAATACCTAAGAGAGAGAGCTGAGATGGAATTGAGAATGCAGCTAGAAAGAACTAGCCCAACAGCAGTTACTGCAATCACAACAGCAAAATCAACAAATGATGGCTTTTATGTTGCAAATTTTACAGCAGAAAAAATGAAAACAACATATAATACTATGTTTATATATATTTTTAAAAAGACCAGCAAGCTTTGAGATGACCGTATGATATCACCTGTGAAGGAGCGTACTTTCTGTATATTCTTATTTATACACCCATCTAGGTTTTGTTATATAAAAGTTGTTTAAAAACTTTAACAAAAAAACCTGTTACAATGGACTTCTGTTTTGACTTTGTTGAGCAACCAAGCCTTAGAATAACAGTCAGACATTACCCATGAAGGAGTGTACTTTCTATATAGTTTCGAGATTCAAAGATGAAAGCTGTGCAGAAAGCACACTTCTTCACAGGTGATATATCTTCCGTTATTTTGAGGCTCCTAGAGCTGGTTTGTCTACATGTTTCAAATTTTTTGATTGTGGCCAGGGCGACAAAGAGGTCAAACTGTGCCGTCTACGAAGCCCCAGCAATTAGTTAAGGCTGCTCCTTTAGCATGTATGTGATTTGCAAATTGCTCTAAATTTGGAGGTGATAGCCAGATCTTGAAGTAAGTGGGAAAAATTGTCATATATGTATATATGTATCTCGTTTGACATCAGACAAAGCTCTGGGACTGATCTGCCAAATCTGGGTATCAAGTCAGAATACCTGCATGGGTAGGCAAATCTTTTGAGAAAAACGCAAAGTGCTTCTTTCCCAGTGAATTTAGAACGATTATAACATATAATTTCTTCAGGTATGTGCAGTACTTCAGCAAGTCTATATATGATAACATATTGGACCAATGCTCAGATGAGACCTTTTTCTACAATTGGTCTGGTCTAGACCTTGATATACAAGGGTTGTCAACTCAAGATCGCCTAGAATGACTTCATGACTTAATACAATCTTTTGCTCTGAAACAACACATCTTGTGAGCAAGTACGCAAATACAGCTGAAACTAAACTAGAAGCTGACCAGTATTTTGGGTATAATGTCTATCTCCATTACCCCAAAAAAATTGATGCCACTGTTGATGGACTGAAGGAGCAAACAAAGATTGGTCTCAATGCTGCTAAACATGAGAAGAGACCAAGGAATCAGCTTGCCGTATGGAAGGAGTTTATTCGATCGAATGCCTTGGAATACCCATTCTTTTGTCAGTTATTAATGATCAATATTGCTACAGCTTCTAACACATCCCCTCTGGAGCCTTCTTATACACAGCTACAGATGGTAACAGAAAAGAGGAGAAATAGAACCCCCTTCCAGCTATGTATGCCATTCCTATAAAATCTGAATTCGGATTTGAGCTCAAGAAAATGAAAGTTTAGTCCACGTGATATATGTCGGCTCCACATTTCAGAATTAAGATTCAATCTTATCTTTGTATTTTATTCAGATTTGGTTTTGGTTCGAATTTAAATCATATTCATTGTAACGGCAAGAGCTCTTACCAAAATTCTTCATCATTTATGATATCACGAATTTAATGAATCGCTAAAAATTCACTTTCCGGAAGATTCAAGAAATCAAACTACATGCAATGATAGATGCAATGCACTTGCTATTACCGACAAATATTATTATTTCCAAGAAGGAACGTACTAAACCATAAAAGCATACTGTTAACGAAGTCTTATCATTTTCAAAACTAAAGAACATGTGAGAATTATTCAGCTAGGGTTATGTGTTAGGAATATTTCATATTGCCTATGCTATATTGTATTGTAACATTTTTTCATGTGAATTTGTGTTTCTGTTGATGATTTGATAATAAAACTTTTCATCTATCTATTGCACGCATTCTTTTTAAAGTGAAGGTCAGTAAAATTTTTACCCCGAGTTACTAGTTAAGTACATTTGCACTACATTAATTACAAAAAAATTCGGACCATTTTATTTCGGACATTAAATTTTCGGATGAAAAAGTTTGGACGATTTTTTAGGATTTCGGAAGAATTTCGGACAAAATTTTGGACAAAAATGTAAACAATTGATCAATTTCGGACAGTGAAATATCTTTCATGAAAAAGGTAAAACAAGCGAACGTTACAACATACGAGTAAAGTTTTCTACGAAAAGTTCCTAGTCAAGGTCGGCATATGGATCCTCTGGCTCAATAACACTTTCGACAGCTTCACTTATGCCAGCTTCTGAAAAACCAGACTTGATGGATCATTTCTGAGACGATCGTACAATCCAATTACCCATTTCGCATGAATAGGCTTCATGATGCTTAGGTTTGTGTTCACTTCAATATCGTAAATGTTTTTTCCCGCGCTCATAGCTTTGGAAATTTGATTGGAATACCATTACCAGTTTTTCAAGAATGATTTTGCAACGCCATTAATTGAGAGATCCAATGGTTGGTACATATGGGTCAAATTAGTTGGAACAAATACGTTAACACAGCCGTTTTCATCAAGCAAGTCTAGTACCTTTTGAGTACATTGACCTTTCAATACATCAAAAATGAGCATGCGTTTTTGGTTTTCAGCAAGGCCCAATTCCGTTCTCTTTGATTTTGCAAAGGGAAAGATAACAGCTTCAAGGTGCTCAATCACTTTTTCCTCATTGCTCCAGTGATTTTTAGTATGCGTGACGTTGAATCCCTCAGGGAATTCAACACCTTTTGGGTGACATCTTTTCGTTTTGCTCTGGTAGATCAGTTGCATTGGCAGAAAAATGCCAGATTTCATACAGGAAAAGGTACCTGTCATTTGTTTAGACTTTCCCTTTCCAATTAGAGGTACACTTTTTCCACCTTTAGCATGAAGCGTATGGTTTGGACTACAAACGTACGTTAGCAGAGTTTGGTCGAAGTTAATGATGAGATCGTCTGGAATGTTGTACTTTTGTACTTCCGTTTTAATCTTCCTTTGGAAGTTCAGCTTTGACTCTTTTAACAGTCCCGGGCGATTGGAATTTTTTCGGTTGTGGCCTTTCGACGGCACATTTTCTTCCCCTCCTTCTCCATCCTGTAAAGGACATTTCTTCCCCAGTGAATATCAAGAGACAGATATCCGCCATGTTCGAGAAGGATGGATCGGTCATTCGCAACAATTATACCTTCTGCCACGCTATTGATAACTTTTCCAGTGACCGGGGCACCTTTCAAGCGTAAAGCCTCGACCATTTCGATAACTTTGTTCATCAATTCAGTTGGCAATAACGTTGGTCTTCCTCGTTTCTTGGTTTTCACGTCCTTGGTAGCTTTCCCTTTGTTGTCCTTCGCAACCTTAAAATCGTTAAAAAAAGGTTGAGTAGACAGTTTTTTCTAGCCTCATTGAAATCTGAAATCATCTGAAATCATCTGAGATTTCAAAACTGACACAAACTAAAATGAACGTGTGTTTTATATTTTAAGCATTCGATACGTGAATTTCAAACGTGTGTGACAATTCTTTCACGGAAGTTTTATCTTTTAAACTGGAAACGGATCCTATAGCGCTGAGATTTTATCCGCATTCAATTGCAATAACCAGGAAATCAATTGAGTATTTGGTGCCTGTAACTGTTGGACATATTCCGCTCGAAATTTCAAGGCATGTTTATTTTTTTTATGGAAAGGGGAGGAAAACTGGAAGCTCAAGAAGACAGAGTTAAGTGTGAAGAATCGCCGATTCCAAAGGGAGGACTCAAAATCATAACAAGTGTAAAATCTAAATTGAAGACAGCAAGAAAAGATACTTGGAACGTTTAATAAATCTTATTGGAGAAGATTATGTAACTCCCGTTGAAACGACAAACAACAGCGCTGTGAGTTTTGATGACGAGGAGGATACTGACAATTCTGACGATTGCGATATTCACGATAAAGATGTCATGTTTTTCATTGACGACGACGACGGCAACAACGAAGAAGAAGAAAAAAGGTCTGAGGGACAGAGCGAGGAATGAACCTTAATGATTCTCACTATCTTTGTTATTATTTTTCATTACATTTAATGTACTTAATTAACTTCGTAAAGCATTAAAAACAGATTTTAGGCGACAATCACATTTTGTTTTTCGTTTTTTTTTATTTTTTAAGTTCAGAAAATATTCGGACTTTTTAAGTTTCGGACGTAAAAAATTTCGGACGATTTAGTTTTCGGATACAATTTTGTCGGAAATTAAAATGGTCCGACTTTTTTGTAATTAATGTAAAACGAAATTTGAACGAGTCTTTGTTTTTGTTTTCTGGGAGAAGCGGGTGCATACGTGCATCAGTCAGTGTTTCTTTTGTGATTTTAGATTCTTCTTTTGTGATTTTAGATTCTTCTCCAACTCTCAATAATTGGTCTTTTACCAATCTAAGAAGTGGAATAGCAATGTACTTCCAAAATCAATTTATTGATTGGAAAGCCTCTTGGTACTATTTTCATGACTTAATGATACTACAAATTTAACCTGGGCAACCAATTGAGCATACTTTTTGCACCCTTTCTCATCAACCAAAGAATCTACCCTTGCCCAAAATTCATCAAATCTCTTCATAATATGTTTGCATGGGGCTCAGCTCTTTTCCAATACAAATAGATTTGATTTACAGCTGATGTATTAGGTTCCTCTTCATCAAATTTGTACCATTCATCTTGGATTTCTTCGCTTTGAAAGGACTGCCACTGTTCCCGAATTTGGACAACAAGCCATAACAAAGAAATTGCGACAGTCCCTCTTTGTTTGAGGTCATGATTGCATTATTTGACAGAAGCATTTTAGCTCTTGTTCCAACATCGAGATGATTTAGAGATTTGATGTTTTTCTCTTCACCGACTTTGATACCATCAGACATTTTGTTTTTCTTGATAAACTTTCTCTGTAGAGCGTTCATTAATGTGAAAAGGGTTTTGAGCAACAGATGAAACAAAATGCAGCTTTTATTCACTGATACCTTTGTGTGTTCTCCACCTCTCTTTTGAAACTTTTCTGCCTTGGAAGAGAAAAGAGAAAGTATTCCTGCACATCCAGTATTTCATACTGACGAAGCGAGTTTCAGCGTTCTTTCTCATATACTCTGTAGTGACACCAGTAATAGATTCCAGTGAAGTGTAGTCCTCCCGACTGGCACTGGCCTTGGAAAAGGTTGTCAATGTATAAGGAACCTGTTTTTTCCTTTATAGACCAGGCATATTTTGAGCTAGGTACCACCTCGAAAGGGAGAAATTTTTACTATGCTGGTTAGTTAGGTATATCATTGGAGTTTCCAAAAAAATGAGGTGGGCATTCTGGGGAGGTGGCATGGCTGAGAAATGACAGGAAACCCAGGGTACTGGAAAAATTTCGAAAATTATGGTAAGAAAAAATCTTGAAGCTTCTGCATTAAATATCTCTTCGTAAGTGTATGTACAGATAAGTGAGTACAGATAAGCTGTCAGAATAATTTTATGGAAAAAAAATTGGGAAAAAAATGCTGACGTCAGCATTTTTTTTGAAAACACTGTATATTGACGCACTTTCTTAAATATGTGAGCATATTTTGCAGATTTTTGTAATTAGTATTAAAATGGTTAGTGTCTTTATTATTTAAAACTCCATAAATGGAAGAAGTAGGAGTTTGACTTTTACTAGAACACTCCAACGGGGCTGAGAATTTTGTTCGATTTACATAATTATTCGAATTATAGGAGTTTGAATTACATGAGTTCAACTGTAGTATTGAAATGGTTAGTGTCTCCATTATTTAGAAATTGCAAAATTCAGCTTTAGCCTACTGTAAAGGAGCAATATTGGTTTTTCTAGGTTAGAAATAGATAGTTAAAATAGATTTATGACGAGAAAGAAAGATAGCTATATCCAATATTGGCAAAAAAAGAAAACAGTGAGTCAGATTATTTGTTACTATTTTATTTGTCTGCTACTTTCCTTACTGTTCAACAATAAATAATGAAGAAACAAAGAAAACGGTGAATTTCAGCATTTTAATGTTTATGTATAAGATGGATGCTTTTTTTAGTGTATTTTGTAAGAAAGTAAAATAATTTCATATAAAAGTATAAAATAAATATTTCATATACAACACAATATCAATAATAAAATACAATTGTAGGAAAATTCTGCATCGTTCATTATGAAAATAAAAACTCATATAGTGGTATGAAAGAAGTGAACGAGTTGAACGAGACAAGACTCAGACAAGCCAAGGAAAAGCATGAGAAAAACACCAGTAACTTGCACCATGAACAATGTCGAATGATCACGATGGTAATCAATAAAGAAATTCATGGCATTCACATTAATCCCTGCTATAAATTGTTCACACGCATACTGGGGAATATTGATGTAGAGGAAACAAGCAACCAAGAACCGAAGCGGGTATCCCGTAGTTCTTCCTCATCATCTGATATAGACACATACTCAAAACTCGAATAGAAGCGCTATTTCCAGATGATTTGCTCTTTGTGACAGCAAAAGCCAATCATGCAGAGCTTTGTTATCAGTAAGTCTGTGTTTGACAATTCTGCCCACCATTCCGTTGATAAGCAAAAACCTTCCTGAAATAAACTGGCCACCAAAAATTGAAGAGATCGAAAAAATAGACATGCCAGAATCATTGAAACAATTTTTATGTCATCTTTTAAAGAGTGAAGGTCACAGTTCCTTTGACAATAAATACGTAAACCGCTTAGTCGAGTCCTTTAGCGCTGACCTGATTAATGGTGTCATGAGAGGGAAAGTTTTGACGAAGAAGCATTTCCTCTTATCTTTGGGGTTACACAGTATGACAGGAACCCGAAACATTATCAGTATTTTGGGCAACATGTGTCATTGTTTGCACTATAATAAGACTTGCGAGATAGAAACTGCAACAGCCGAGGCAACCTTTATTCGCTCAAAAGAGAAAAACATCCTTCCTTTACTGCCGGTTGGAGATAAAATTGTCTTAACCTTCTTTTGGGTAGATAATTTCGATGTTAATGTTGAATCGCAAAAAGGTGGTGGTTCAATACATACAACACATTTGATGGCATTCCAAGAATCAACTGATGGTATTAAAAACAATTCAAACGATGACATAATTCTTCCAAGGAGTAAAAAAAGAAAAATTTCAATCGAACCACAAGAAGAAGCTAATATTGTTTGCTATTGACAAGAATATGGAACCTCCAAAGTTCACAGAAATTTCAACTTCTAATTATGTTCCAACTAGGATCTCGTCTCTTTACGTCATCTGGTTGCTATTCCGAAAGTGGAACTCGTTTGATCAAACCGTCCCTATCTTCACTGGTTGGCTATTAAATGTGCGAAAGAAGCATACAACGAATTTTATCAAAACAACTGAGACATACTATGAGTTTACATGGAAGCTGCTTGGTAGTCTTCCAAAGGGATATAAACAGGTGGATCTTATTGCAGATACATACAGAGAGGTATCAATCAAGAATGGTGAGCGACACAGAAGAGGAATTTCAACACCATTATCAATAAGTTCTCCTAAATCAAAAATGCCGTGTGACTTCAACAACTTTTTAAAGAATGGAGAAAACAAGACCAGATTGATAGAACTCATCTTGGAAGTCATTTCAGAAGAATTCTTTACAGCATTGGGTATCTTAAGATCAGAAAAAATAGTCTTTTCTAAAGACAGCCAATGCATGTTAATCACTTCAGAAGGCAAACAAGAAATTGAAAACTTGAAGTCAAATCAAGAAGAGGCAGATACAAAAGTGGTGTTGCATTGTTTAGATGCTTTAAATCGTTCTGAAACAACTGTTGTATTGCGTTCCCCCTCAGCTGATACCGACATAATGGTCCTTGCTGTAACGTTGATCAGGAGTAACACCGACATGGTTTATATAGATTACGGATGTGGCAAGAACCGCAAAGCTATCTGTCTAAGTTGGGTAAAGTTGACAGAAAATGAGAAAGATGCTTTGCTTGGCTTTCATGCCTTTTCTGGAAATGATTATATTTCCACCTTTTTCAGAAAAGGAAAATGCCTTGGTTGGAAATGTCTGTTGAAGGAAGAAAAGTATGTCCAGCTATTTGCAGACTTTGGTACTTCTTTCGAACTTGATCAACCTTCGTCAATGCTTGTAGAGGAGTTTGTATGTAAGCTTTATGGACATAGTAGTCGAAGCGTAAATGTGGTGAGACACAAATTCTTCCAGAAAAAGGTAAGTAAAGGTAGGAGAGCTCCCGACATTGCACTATTGCCACCATGTCAATCTGTGTTGGGTTTACATGTTAGACGGGCAGTTTTTGTAGCGAAAATGTGGAGATTAACCCCCACAGCTTGGCTGGATTTACCAGATATAACGAACTTTGGATGGTATTCTGATGGCTCACCGATCTGGATAGAAGAACCATTTCCCAATAATATAACTGAGCTACTGTTGGAAGAAAGAGAGAACGACGATGAACACGACTATTCAAGTCAAACAGAAAGCGATAGTGAAAGTAGCGACGATGATGATGAAGAAGTTGATGAAGATGACGAACAAGACCATGTATTTGTTTAGAAAACTGTTCTGATGATTTTCGAATTTCCATCATCATAAAATTTTCCCAGATAATTCTTTTAAAAAATTTGATAGTGTGAAAAGCTGCTGAATACTGTGCCGTATATTACTTCTTCCATTTATGGAGTTTTAAATAATAAAGACACTAACCATTTTAATACTAATTATAAAAATCTGCAAAATATGCTCACATATTTAAGAAAGTGCGTCAATATACAGTGTTTCCAAAAAAATGCTGACGTCAGCATTTTTTTCCCAATTTTTTTTCCATAAAATTATTCTGACAGCTTATCTGTACTCACTTGTCAAATATGAAAGTATAACATACACTTACGAAGAGATATTTAATGCAGAAGCTTCAAGATTTTTTCTTACCATAATTTTCGAAGATTTTCCAGTACCCTGGGTTTCCTATCATTTCTCAGCCATGCCACCTCCCCAAATTGCAAATAATGGTTCACCTAGGCACCTGCGTCACAATGGCCAACAAACAGGGAACCACAATACTTGTCCTTTTTGGACTTGGCTAGTGGTAGTTTAACAATTAAATTGTAATTACGCTCTGATTTCTAATTTTATTTTTTGTAGATATGTGTAAACTTTAAGCTATCGGGCAGACATTCCAACCCTAGAGAATCTGATATCGGGAGTTTTACTAAGGAGGGTCAACCAGGGTTGGGGCCGAGGTGGGAATTTTGGCTTTTATCTTTGTCTAGAACGCCGGAAAGGGCCATCTTGAAGAATAATTTTGAGATTCAAACTAGTCAGTGATGAGCATTGTCGCTGTGAACTATTTCATTGAAATTCTAGTCAGGGGTACTCACACACGAACCTGAAAATTTATTTTCATTTTCAATGCAAAGCGGAACACTGTTTTGAATCTTTTCAAAAATGTGAAATTATTTAAAATTCTCCAAAATTTTCCTTTGAATTTTGCTTTTTAATTCTATTTTTTTTATCATTTTGTGGTGAAAAACTTTAAAGAACCCTAAAAACGAGGTTAATTTACATATGCTATTTTTTACCATAATGTAGGCACTGACTAGCTACGACCGGCAATTTATACACAGGCGGCGCTTGCTATAATAGTGGAGTGATAATATGTTGAACTGCAAGCTTATTATTATTATTATTATTATCAATATTTATACAGCATTTTTCGTCAGTAAAGTATATATACTGTTATCAATGAAATAGCTGTAGTAAAATAAAATAAAATAAAGGTTACAATTGTATATTAAGTATTAGAAATAAGTAAATCAGCCTAAAAGTAGGAATTAAGGGGATAAAGCAAAAATTAAATAAAGGGAAGCACCTCTAAAATGAAAACGGAAAAAAATGAGCGAAATGTCACTGTGTAGAAACTGAAAATCAAAAGTAAGCCAAATGCAGAGGATTAGTGAAAACTGAGTGGATAGAAAATCACATATTATAGGAGAATTACAATTATCCCATACAATTACTACATGCCAGAGACATTTAAAATTGAATTATAAGTGAAAGTATACAAAAAAGATATAAAAGATAAAATATATAAAGAATATGTAAAAAATATATAGGAGATAAAATTTGTTAAAAATACTTTATAAATATAAAAGATAAAAGCTACTTTATTGAAATGAATAAACAAAGCAGCAGAGGGTTTGGCTAACAACAATTGGAAATCATGAGAATAGCTGTAGAAATAGAATTCGATTTGAAATTGGATCGTAGGAACTGATGTAATACGTAAAAAATCGGTAATAAAACAAACATATTCTTAATTTTGTTTTTAAATAACTTCATATTTTTCTCCATAATAATAGCACTTGGTAGCGAGTTGTATATGACTGCGCCATTGAAACTAAACATTTTCCTTCCAATTTCAGTTCGTACTTTGGGTAACTTCAGATATTTTCCTTTGCCTCGAGTGTTATATTGATGATTAAAAATATCGAAGTAGTTATCGTAAAGTTCTGGGGCACCGTTATTCAGAATTTTATGGACAGCTACAGCAACTCGTTCCGAACATAACTGATTTACTCCAGGCCATTGGTTTTGGTTCATCATTTTACCATGGGCAATTCGCTGAGCTCGATTTTGTAGTGCTTGAAATTTTTTGGAGACTGTGGACATGGTAAGCACTTCGTTTTCGTTTGCTGTTATTAAAGGCTGGATCATCGATTTATAAATTAATTCTGCAGTGTACGGAGATATATCTTTACGAATACGTGATAACAATTTAACTCAAGACAATACTTTCTTAGCGGTTTTGGCAAAATGTGGCTTGAATGACAGATTTTGGTCAAGCACAGTACCAAGGTACTCATAACTGCTAACAGCATTAACCGGTGTTTGGTTTCCAACGATGGCAAGGCTGGAGGAAATTTTTAA
This sequence comes from Turritopsis dohrnii, assembly GCA_027922465.2. Taxonomy (NCBI): domain Eukaryota; kingdom Metazoa; phylum Cnidaria; class Hydrozoa; order Anthoathecata; family Oceaniidae; genus Turritopsis; species Turritopsis dohrnii. Next base: position 90,077 of record BQMF02000149.1, on the reverse strand, counting down.
TTTCTTGGCAGTTCCAAAAAGAACAGTTTCAGTTTTACCAGGTTTAAGATTGACTATTAAGGCATTATTACGAAACCAGTGGAGTACATTGTCAAAATCAGCATTCAGCACTTCGCAGATATGTTTATCATTTTTATCACTGAAGAATAGTACCATATCGTCAGCATAAAGTAGTATCTCAGCCTTGTCAATGGAATACACGATGTCGTTGATGTGAAGTAGGAAAAGGAGCGGACCTAGGATTGATCCTTGGGGTACCCCGGTTGAAACAAACTCTACTTCTGATAAATGATCTTCATATTGGACGAATTGCTGTCTCCCAAATAGATAATCCGCAAACCATTCATACTCTTTTCCATGTATACCATATTTTGGTAGTTTAGACAGTAAAGTTGCATGGTCGACTGTGTCGAATGCTTTGCGAAGATCAATATAAATAGCTCCTGTAAGTTTTCCAGCATCCATACCTCTACGTATTTGATCAGTAAGATGAACTATAGCGTGTTTCGTACTACATCTTTTTCTAAAACCAAATTGGCGTTTCGTGAGTAAGTTGTTTGACTTTGGTTTTAAAGTGCTCACTTTCGCATGAAATAACTGGACAAGCGTATGATCCTTCGTTGTTACGTTTTAAAACCAATCGTCTAGGTCTTTTGTCACTACCAACAGCCTTCTGCCACCTCTTCTTCGATAGTACTCGTTTTGCCGACATCTCTGTTGATAAGTAATGAAATGGATCAAAGCAATCCTTTTATACACTAGGTTTCGAAATTAAGTCACGTGGCTATTGGCCAATCTGATTTGGCATTTTTAATGATAAGCGTGCAGTCTCAAATGGACTGAAATAAACAGTTCTTCAAAATTACTTTAATGACTTTCAAAGGCACTTGGTATACAAATGATTTAGTTTAATAAAGCTTGTATGAAAAGGGTACAAAATAAGCAGTGCGCAGCGGAACAATGAGGTCTTTCCATATTCAGTTGGTTTTAATAGAATACAGAACGGTGAAGACCGTTTAAGATATCGGCTCTACAAAGACCGCTTTGTCTTAAAAATTGCCATTAAGAAATAAATAACTGAAAAGGTCTCAAGAGGGCCTGCAAAATCGTTCCTCTCTTTGGGGTCCGAATTAGAATTGAAAAAACATACAGAACGAAATACACCTAATATGAATTGAATGTTATCATAATTTAATTTGAACAAAGTATATCATATCATATATCAATGAAAAGGTAATAGAATGGAGAATCAGAATATTGGGAAAAAAACTTTTTTTGTTTGGTTGCTGACGTCAGCAAGAACTTGAAAACGAGACTGTTTTATAATTTTTTGATTAAAAAAAGAAAATTTCAGGTTCAAACTGCTGTAAATCGTTCAAAAATGAACAAACTGACTTGATATTTCACTCAAAAATGGGTAAATACATATCCTACTAGACAACCACCCTAGACATCATTCCTACTCTCTTGCTGAGTGCTAAGCAGAGAGGATTGATTCATACTGTTATAGTCGCTGGCATGACTCGGTTCGGGGATTGAACCCACGACTTCCTGAACAGGAAGCGAGCACTCTACCACAAGGCTACCAGTCGGTTTAGTGAGAATTCCAAGTGGACAGTGGGTAATAACATAAATAAGCACAAACTACCTTAGATAATGATATGGTTCCTAATAATAACAAATACTAAACAAAAAGTAATGGAATATAAAATATATTATATTCCAGGAATCACTTTTGCAGTTTCAATTAATTTTGCTGCGGGTGTGGTATTTCTCGAAACAATCCTTGCAAATGAATTTTTAACATTTCAAACAATAATTACTTGTTTTCTTGTACTGAGCTTTTCCATTTTCATTTTTTTTGTAGCCACATACACAACAGCATCTCCTTTCAGGATGTCTGCTGACAGGAAAATGCTTTCCTTGCAATCGGGGGTCGTCGGCTTGGCTGGGTTTTGGGCCACGTGATGAGTACACTTCAACTTCAGACTTCCGGTCAAGTAATGGCTGAACCAGTTGATGGATCAGATCGAGTCTATAATTCTTATGACATTGGTATCTTTTGGCATGCAAAGGGTTAGCATGATGATACAGAATCATAGAATTAATTACTGCTAAATCTAATACACGTACAAAAACTTTTTTCCACCATTTCACCGTTTTGCGAGTAAATGAGTAAGAGCTCAAATACTGATCACATTTGTCTACCCCGTTCATATATTTATTGTACTCTTGTATCATCACTGGCTTCTCTATGTCATCTCCAACTTTCCTTGCTACCAAGCTAGAACTAGTTCCATGAATTGTTGACATGGCAAAAACATCTCTTTTATCACGCCAGTGAACCGCAACAAGGTTATCTTTCTTCAAAAAGATACTTTCGCCTTTCTCAAGCTTTGCAGTTTTGAATGCTTGGGGGAATGCGCCACGGTCACTTCTCACCGTTCCACAAGAAAATGTTGACCTTGATTCAAGGTCTTGGAGCAAGGATGGGGAACTATAAAAGTTGTCAAAGTATACATGATAGTTTTTATCAAGATATTGATCCATGAGGTCAAATACCACACGATACGCCAGTCCACACTCTTGGATGTTATCGATTTTACCCGTGTAGACTTGAAACTGAAGGCAATAACCTGTCATTGCGTCACACAAAACCCAAAGTTTTACACCAAACTTGGTGGGTTTTTTGGGCATGTACTGGATAAATGAAATTCTGCAACGAGTACCAATCATTTGCTCGTCAACAGATAGGTTGCGTTCTGGGCTATAACACTTTGGAATCAAATCATTCATTGCCTTGATAACATTTCCAACTTTGAATAGCTTATAATCAGGATGATCTCTTGGTGGCATATCTTCACTATTTGCTAGATGAATGAATGCAAGGATTTCTTTGAATCTCCTCCGTGGCATAATATTTGAAAACCATGGGACAGTCAATATATTATTTCTGGTCCAATAATCTTGAAACTTGGGTAGTACAACAAGGCCCATAGCTAGTAACATACCCATAAAAGCTTTCAGTTCTTGAATTGTGACAGGGTTCCATGCAATGTCATGTTCTTTTGTCTGATCATGATACAAATTTGTTTGCTCAACTATTGAATTCAACACCTCATTGGAAAAAAACAACTGAAAATAACCCATCAGTGTTTCTGCAGTGTTTGCTATTCTGCCAGGACCAGTGAATTCAAGAAATGGCTTACTGAAATTATCATTCTCTTTCCCATTCTCTGTTTCAACCCAGCCAAATGCTTGTTTGCCACCCCTTTTCTGTTTACCACCACCTTGACCTTGATTACCACATCGCATACCATCACCACCTCGCCCACGATTTCTACCACCTCGCCCACGATTTCCACCTCCTCGCCCACGATTCCCACTTCCTTGTCCACGATTGCCACCTCGTCCACGTTTTACACAGCCCCCACGACTACTATTATCTCCTACACAAGAGTTATCTCCTGTATCATCAACTTCTTGAATATTCTTATCACTCTCTGTATGTCCACATTCGTTGAAACATGGCAACTGTTTGTCGTGCAGCTCTTCAGCTTCACGCTCTGTATCAACATCAAAATCTGCATCATTGTTTTCATTTGAACCAGGAACTTGGTAATGCTATGAGAAAGAATGAAAAGATATCATAGATGTTTATGTAAATTACTTGAAAGAGGTGAGAAACACAAAAATTACCACAAAACTTTGGAGTTTCGCACTCACCTCATCATCGCCACCAGTTGCACAAACATCTCTGTCATCAATAAAATTCAGTCTAGAATCCAAAAAACATGGTTCCTCTTCTTCTACTTCTTCATCAGAAGATAATTTATCTGATAACTCTTCGTCATCTGACTCCAAAACACTTTCTATAACTTCAGCCAACGACAGAGTCTTTCTTCGCTTCGCCATTTTTGTTTATGTTCAGATCTAATGAAGAACTATGTACAGATCTTTATTTTCACACAAATGGCAGTGTACATGTAAACTTTGAGCTTTCCTAGACCTGCACATAAAATTTCGGCCCAAAACTCCTCCGCGTTGTTCAGAAATCCATCGTAGATCTTTTGTGGTCGTTAGCATTTAAACTTTCTACTTCATTACATATGAGAAATAGAAACACAAAAGGAACAAAATAAATGTATATGTTATATAAGTAATATTGTAAAATAAAAATGTAAAATTCCAATTACTCTTTAGAGAGAAAATTTGTCGTTTTACACTTCAAAGGAATGGAGCACAATATTCAGTAAAAATAAATTGCAAAAAGAAACATTAAGATTTGTTGAAAAGTACCTGAAAGAGTCCAGTTTCTTCATTACATGCATTCAAAACCATGACATCTTCATTTTCTGAATGCACTCTCCACCCAATAAACCCATTGGTGATGACTTGCTCTCTGAACTTTTGATATAGAGTAACTTCAACATGGTTTCCTATATCATAATATGATGATAATCTGTTAGAGGAACTTCTTTTTTTGGATTCATTCAACCGTAAAGAGATTTACCAAGCTTCAAGTCCTCGTATTCTTCAGGAGACATCCCTACTTCTTCCAGTAAGTTCTAGAGGGTTTTTTTTCCGAAGCACATGATGTTATCTTCTTTTTCTTTCTTCTTGGAATTGATGCAGCATTAAAAGAATATTGATCATTCAGAACACAATTCAAAATTGCGTCGGTATCGATAGACATGCCACATACTGACTGGAATGCCTGCAAAAATTAAATTTCTGGGAGATTTTCTGTGTGGGTGAAAATATTCATGTCTTTTGATTCCATGAGAAGTTTGTATCAACCAATGATGATAATTTGGTATGGCAGACAATATTGAAAATTGGTCTGAATGAGTAAAATTAGGGTGGTCATCATCTCTCTCCACATATCTCTCTGCGATCTGATGTAAAGCATCATCAGCAACAGTACCATTCAAAATAAATTCCATCACATATTGTTTTCATGTAGATGTTTCTCCCAAACCCTCCACTTTGATATAGCTATAATTAATTATTGTATTAAAAACACATGTAAAACTACAAATATGTATATTAGTTTATTTAACAATTTTACCTTGAAGAGTTGTATTTGCTGGATGGGTTATTTCTTTCTGTTATTAAAACGAAGCCTATACAACTTTCTTCAAATGCCTGCTTGAATTTAGCATATGATATGGGAAATTGGTTACAAAATGAAGATGCATTCTTAAAAAGCAATTTATGAAATACTTCTGCATAACGATCACCGCATTTTTCTAAAGATAACAGCATAACAGTAGTAAGTGTTCTTGAAAAATTAGACTTTGGTAATAGCTTTGATTAACATAAAGGAATTAAATTTTGTTAAGGAACTCTAATTGTTCTTTGATTGGAAGGTCATTGCAATAGGTATCATGCTATTTTTGAAGTCAATATGAGGAAATCTTTTGAATTTTCGTCTGAGGTATCCGAGGACATACAGCTAACATCCAGGGGTTCTTTTAGTTTTGTTTAGTTTTATGCATCGCTTAAATTGAACCAAGAAGAGACAACTTACAAAATAGTATATTTATTAGGATGTGGCATGACTAATGGAGCTTAATCTGCACATTGCTATTCAAACCAACTATATCACACTAAAATTTACTTAAAAGGAGAGCCAGAAGAATTATTGATTAATGTTGTCTGGTTTCTTTTTTAAATCACCCCACTCAAGGCTGAAGCCACTACAAGGGGTGGGCTACATATTCTGGATGTTCATCCTAGTGTTAATCTTCCTGACTAGCCTTCATTTCCCCCGAAATATATCAGGGAATCGAGCTAGTTGCAGCACCTTCAGGAGTCGCAAAAGTTCAATATTCAATATTGGGATTAACCACTAAGCCACTATTGTGAAAATACTTGTCTCCATCCAAAAGAATCGTGCCGTTCAGTTTAGTGACGAGTCAATTTAGCAAGAAGTAGAATATTCATTTGCATTTTGATCAATTTTGAAAGAGGTCCAGAGGTGTCTGCTTTGGGAGAGGTTTTGCTTTATGACAGGTCAAACTCTACCCTGAACAGTGAATAAAACCTTCATACTAACCCCTGATACCTCTGATACAATAATACCTCACCATAGTCAAAGAAACATTACATAAAATTTAACCTTTACAGTTATAATTTTAATTAATTAAGTTTTGCGGGTAACGGAATCTTTGGGATTCGTGGCAATTGACTTTCCCGGGAAACCCCCAAATGTGCATTTTATGTGATTTGTGATGGTTCTTTTTTGAATGTCTTTCTGTAGTCGTTATTTGTCAGTTGTTGCAGTCTCTTAAAAACAATAAAAGCCAATGTAGTCGTAGAAGAGCAAAAATATTCCAATGAACACCCTGATACAGGCAATATCATGAAAATTTGCCTGGTGTAAATGAAATTTTTTTCATTTATTGTAAATTTCAATGCAAATGCATACAGCACTCCAATTGTGCACGAAGGATATGAACACAAAGATTGCAAACTATTTTCAGCAGTCATTAAGTGTGATGGTTCTTTTTTGAAGTCCTTTATAACACTTACATGAAGGGAAACCGTAGATATTGCATCATGAGCAATTTTTGCAAAGCTCATAGCAAAATTGCATTGACTCAATAATGTATGGATGGGCTCTATCTTTTCTATTGAATGAAAAAAATGAGAGTGTCATAGGCATGGAGCATACATAAATAACAACTGACAAATAACGATTTATGTATTAGTTAAATTTAATCATGATACAACAACGCAATCTATATCCTAATACGCGCTGTGCATCCAGTTTTTAGTTTAGAGAGTGATTGTTTCGGGTCGCTTTTAACGGTCAAAATCTTCTTAATCGTGGTCATATAGCGGCAGTTAGACCAAGCAAAACACATTCACGATTAGTATAACAAGCAATGCAATGCTTCTATTTTGATCTTTTCAAACGTTTTGTAAACATAGCAACTGTGTTCGTTCAAAATGTAAACAAACTTATTTTGGTATTGAAAAAAGATTGCGAAGGAGCTCTACAATAAGAAAAAGATAAAAAATAAGATAAAAGAAGAAAAAAAAACTGAAAACGAATAAAGTTTATGAGGTAATCTATCTAATCTGCCGCTATTTAATTGCTGTTTAATTCGAAAAATGAAAGTCTCTGTTTATCGAAAATGAAAGTGTCTGTTTTATGATTTATATTCAGAGTTGACGAGTCATATAGCAGAATATAGTGGTTATAGAGAGGCAGTTGTAAAAACAATACAGAGTTTTACTCCAGGTTATTTTTAAAATGCTGAATTACTTTTTTTTCATGAAACCACATCGAAATGTGATATATAGTGTTTGTTTATGATTTTTATATATATTCAGAATTATAGCAGTTTTAGCAGAAAGTTTGTGGCATAAAATTATAAAGAGGCAGTGTTGAGATATTGTAAAAACAGTTTAGAGTTTTACTCCAGGTATATAATTGTTAAAATCATGTTATGTTTTTTTTCATGAAACGACATTGAGTCTTTTTATTATTTGTTTTCAAATTTATTTTCATTCAAGGTTGGGAGTTTGTTAATCTACAATTTGGTAGTTATATTTTCTTATTTCTATATATCTTGTATCTGTTCGTCATGTATAATATAGGAAGGGGCAATAATATTGTCCCTGGTGTTCAAGCAACTTTTAGGAATGGACAATTTGTATTGCAACCTCCTGATCAACAACAAATTCGATCAGTAATCCGACGTAGGTTTTCACATGAAGATGTCGATATTGCGCGACATCGCGAAATGCAAGGCAATAATATTTCTCATGACATTTCTGAGAATGAGCGCCACAGGAATCACGATGCCGAAACACGCGTTCAGTATCGTCAAAATGAAGATGCTGATGAGAGATTAACTAGGCGGAACAGAAATATGAAACATGTGCGGGCTAGACGCGCTACATTAATTTTGCATTGTGCTGCACGTCAACCTGATCAATTGCCTGAGCAACATTACTTAGGCCCAATTGACAAGGTTTGTAAACCTTGTAGTGCTAAAATGTTTGCCGATGAAAGTAATTTCAAATGTTGTCATAATGGTAAGATACACCTTAATGACATTAATTACCCTAATGATCTTAAAGATCTTTTACTAGGTAATACAAATCAAGCAAAGAACTTTCAAGAAAATATTCGAAAGTTTAACAGTTCTGTCGCTTTTGCGTCGATGGGTGCAAAAATGGCTGTACCACCAGGTCGAGGACCACCTGTCTTTCGTATAAATGGCCAGGTATGTCACCGTACAGGGAATCTGCATCCGTTGGAAGGTGTTCCTCCATCATATGGTCAGTTGTACATTTATGATGGGATGGATGCATTCAATGAAAGAATGGCGAGACCTGAAAATCAAGGTTGTTCGCCTGAGGTAATGCAAAATTTGCAAGACATCATTATAAGAGAAAGTCCTTACGCTGCTGCATACAAAACATGAGTGAGGTAGAAGCTGAGGAATAACAGCTTGCCCAAGAGCAAAATCGCCAACTATCTTTGGTAAAATTTGGAGTTATTTAAAATCAATTATTTTCAAAATCTTTCATTTTAAAATTTAGGTTAGAATGCACCTGAGGAAGGTGGTGATCGGCGGCGTTACAATCTACCCCACCATGATGAAGTAGCGGCTGTTTTTGTTGGTGAAGATGGTGCACCACCTGCCTTTCGGGATATTGTTGTTTATCCTCGAGACAGACCATTGCAATGTCTACCAACAAATTCATCACATCTGGATCCAATGGTTTATCCAGTCTTTTTTCCAAGGGGAGAGTCTGAATGGACTACAGATATTCCTCATGTAGCTGAATATGCTACAGGTAGTCGGTGCCGCACAACTGCATTACAATATTATACTTATAGGTTTTCATACAGAAGCAATTTTAATCCCATCTTAAAAGGTAAAAGATTATTTCAACAATTCGCGGTTGAATGTTACTGTAAGGTGGAATCTGAACGTCTGAACTATATTCGGAAAAACCAAAAAGTGTTACGTGTTGAGCAATATCAAGGGTTGATTGATCATCTTGCCAATGTTGCAGGAAATAGAGGTTTAAATGCAGGCAGACCTGTGATATTACCATCGTCTTTTCAGGGCAGTCCAAGAGCTATGCAACAAAATTACCAAGATGCAATGGCTATGGTGACTAAAATGGGAAAACCTGATTTGTTCTGTACTTTTACGTGTAATCCAAATTGGAAGGAAATTACCGAAAATTTAGATAATGAGCCTGCACATTATCGACCTGACTTGGTTGCACGTGTTTTTAATTTGAAATTGAAAGCACTTTTAAATGATGTCATAAAAAATGGTGTATTGGGGAAAACAATTTCTCACCTTTATGTGATTGAATTTCAAAAGCGTTCTTTACCTCATGCACATATTCTTATTCATTTAGCACAAGAGGATAAATTACAAAATGCTGATGATGTTGACAGCTTGATATATGCTGAAATTCCTGTTCCCGATGAGGAGCCAGAACTACACAACATCATCAAATCGTGTATGATACATGGTCCATGCGGGATTTACAATGAGACTTCTGTTTGTATGGGAGATGATGGCAACTGTACCAAAGACTTTCCCAAATCATTCTGTGATGCAACACAAATGAATGTTAATGGCTATCCTTTGTATCGCAGACGAAATAATGGTCGAACTGTGAGGGTTAGAAATGTAGATTAAATAATCGATGGGTAGTTCCATACTGTTCCTGGTTATCAAAGAAATATAATGCGCATATAAATTTGGAGGCCTGTACTTCTATAAAAAGTGTTAAATATTTATTCAAATACGTATATAAAGGACATGATCGATTGCATGTCGAAATTAACGAACAATTGCATTATGATGAAATTAAAACTTTTTTAGATGCTCGATATGTTAGTGCACCTGAAGCTCTGTGGAGAATATTTGAGTTCTCCATGCATGAGAAATCACACTGTATCAAAAGATTGGCAGTGCATTTGCCAGATCTTCAACGGGTTTATTTTCAACCTGGTGAAGAGTATGCAGCTGCAGACAGGGCATCTATGAGAGACACTCACCTCACAGCATGGTTTAAATTGAATGTTGAAGATCCTGATGCCCGACAATATCTGTTTCCTGCCATTCCATATCATTATATATTTCATGATAAGGAAAAAAAAATGGAAAGCAAGAGATAAAACATATAAGCCAATAATTGCTCGACTATACAATGCAAGACCAACAGAAGGAGAAAGATTTTTCCTTTGTGTTTTATTGCTTCATGTTCCTGGTGCCACATCATTTGAGTTCAATGGGGTTGTTTATGATACATTTCGTGAAGCATGTATTGCAAGGGGTCTTCTTCAAGATGATGATGAATGGCACAATATATTGGAAGAGGCATCTACATTCCAAATGCCACAACAATTGAGGCAACTGTTTGTCACAATATTGACACACTGTGAGCCATTGAATCCGTTGGATCTGTGGAATACATTCAAGGGTCAATTGTGCGAGGATTATGCGCGCACATTGCCTGCTACTCAATTTGAGCAAAAGGTTTTGGGATATATCGATAACATACTCAATTAATTTGGTATGTCCTTAACACAACTAAACCTTCCTGAGTTAAGTGAACCAATTGACGAGGAAGAGGTTGATGTAAACTTATACATTGACCAGACACAACAGGTAAGGCCTCTGCTTAATGAGCAGCAGGTCCCTGTGGCAGATGCAATATTATCTGCTGTTTCAAATGTAAAAAACGCTTTGGCACAACCTGATACATTGTTTTATCTTGATGAACCAGCTGGCACAGGTAAAACATTTACATACAACTATGTTATAGCAGCATGTAGGGCCAGAGGTTGGAAAGTCGCTACTGCTGCATATACAGGTATTGCAGCCACTTTACGTGCTGGTGGGTGTACATTGCATTCATTATTTCGTTTGCCTGTTCCTGTTTTAGAAACCAGTGTTTGTAATGTAACTCCGACATCAAAACATGCTGAATACTTACGTAGTGTAGACCTGTTTCTCATCGATGAAGCGACAATGGTTTCCACTCATATTTTTCATGCCATCGATCGATTACTTCCTGATGTTTGTAAAAACGGTACTCTCTTTGGTAGTAAAGTACTGTTATGGGGCGGAGATTTCCATCAATGCTTACCTGTTGTAAAGAAAGCAAAACCTACTGATGTTATTGAGGTGTGTTTAACCAGTTCTGCATTGTGGGCTTCAGTGTCAAAATTCTCATTAACTCAAAACATGAGAGCTAGACCTGAGGAGCAACAATTTTGTCAGTGGCTGTTGCAATTGGGTAATGGGGAATTACCATTTAAACAAGATGATCCTGCTAAAGGTGCCATTGAAATTCCAGATTGCTGTGTCGTGTGTGAAAACAAATCACTTATTTCAGTCATGTATGACTGCCTGGAACCTCATCAATATGCTATTTTGACACCTACAAATGAGCAGTCATTAATAATTAATAATGAGGTGTTGGAAAGATTGCCTGGTGAATCAGTTTCCTATCATAGTGCTGATGAAGTTGATTGTGATGATGAGGACGAGGGACAAAATTATCCGCTTGATTTTTTAAACAGCATCAAACCATCTGGTATGCCTCCACATTGTTTGAAAATTAAAGTTGGAGCAATTATTATGCTTTTACGAAATTTGAACATCAAGAAGGGTCTTTGCAACAGGACACGCTTGATTGTTCGGGAACTATCGCAGAATTTTATTAAAGCTGACGTTTTGACAGGGTCAGCTGTTGGAGAAACAATTTTCATACCTAGGGTACAATTGTCACCCTCTGACACAGGTATGCCTTTCACTTTGAAACGTAGACAACTGCCGATTCGTTTGGCTTATTCATTCACTGTTAACAAGAGTCAAGGTCAAACATTTGAAAAAATTGGTTTCTTTCTACAACGACCGTGCTTTTCACATGGTCAGCTATATGTAGCCTGTTCTAGGGCAAAGGCATTTGATAATGTTAAAGTCAAAGTTGCTGCCACAGGTTAACAAGGCTACATCAATGGGAAGTTGTATGCACAGAATGTTGTCTTCCCACAAGTTTTACAGTAAATTATTTGGGCACTCTTTCAAAGAGATATAGTAATGTAGTAACTTTAGCATTATTTTTGTAAGGGTTGTAAGAGTTGTAATTTTTATTTTATTTTAGTAATAATTATAAACAATTCATATAATAATGGCTGCAGCCAACAAAGACCTCAGTAAGTTGTACATTTCTTAACTGTAATTTTCTATTGCATTTAAGTTATTTGCATTCTAATAAATATATGTTCCTCCTGTATTTCAGTATTCGAAAAAGAATGTCATGCAAGTAAGTTTTACCTTATTTACTTTCACCACTTTTTCCTTAAAGAATATACATTTATGGTTTTGACTACTTTATTTTTAGGATTAGATAAATTTGAAAAGAAAAAAACAGGTATGCAACTTAAACATAGCTTCACGTGAACTTTACCATTGTGACAACGCTTAAAATTGCTTTATTCAATTTAAATTTCTCATTTGTTCCAAAGCATGAGACCGGAATCGATGCCTTCAGGCAGTACGAGTAGTAAGTTTTTGAATAGATTTTATTTTTCAAGACACATAGTTCATTTAAGTGTCTTCTTTAATCAGTCATGTGTATGATATTTTTTCAGATCTGGATGTCGAGGAGAACAGTGAAAATAGTAAGATTTTGTTTAGAGTTGACTTACGTGGATTTCGCCCGATATAGGGAACAACACCCTGGGTCCAGGTCCATGGCGGCATTTCGGGTCTGGTACCGAAATGGTGGTCGGGACAGGCCCGACTATGTTTTCAAAAAAAAAGAAAATAACACAAAAAAAATAAAAACACTTTATTAAAAAATATAATGAAAATATTGAATAATTCTACGCTGTAAGAAACAGTGTAGAATTAAAGTACGAGTAATAGATGTTTCTTACAGCGTAGAATTAGTTATAGTTAAGAATTATTTATTAATTGGTTATTTATATTATATATAGTTTTTAATAGTTTCAACTGAGATCACGTTTATACAAAAAGTTGTTCCGAAACTGGATCTATCTGTATCAGAGATAGTGTCGTCTTTGCTAGCGAAAATGAAAATTGAAATTAAAAAATGTCTTTCTTATTGAAGCTTCTTCTACTGCCGTGGTTTTTTATTGCTGTGTTTACAGTTTGTCAGTTTTATTTGAGAATAGATGTCTGTTGTCAATCTGTTATCTTTTTTTAGTTTAATTGTCACGATTCAGTGTTTCAGTAAATAGTTCTTCGTAGCCAAATCACGTCAACCTACCATGTTCTTTGAAATCGCTCCTCTCATTTGATACTTTTTATATTGGTCTACATAAGTAGGAACCTTATTATGCTTAATTTCATTATACTAAGCCTTTCTCTCTGTTCAGCTCACATCGATTAAAACCTGTAAAAAGTTTTTACACAGGTTACTAGTACATAAAAGTGTCTTCAAGAAGCTGGCTGGAAAATGGAGATTTTTCAAAAAATCATTATTTAGACAACTTTTAATTATAAATAGCTATTAAGTGAGAAATTGGCTTTAACTAACCAGGTTTTCCAAATGTATTTGAAGCTCTTCCCAGGCTTTAGTTCGCATGTTTTGGTCATGGTGAGACCTTGTCGATGTATTCCATAGACATGGATATGACTCCATTTCAAGAATAAAGGACTCCGTGTCATAATTTTCTTGTTGTTGTTGTTGTTGTTCAACACAAGACAGTGGAAGTGGCACTTCAATTCTTGGATGACTACTGCTCCCACTAGGTGGTGGTGAAGAAAGGTGGTTGTCACTTATTGAGCTCGTGTCAACAGTTGTTAGCATAGCTCTTCCTCATCTTTGCTTTTGGAAAAGTAACTGATTTAGAATTGCTATATTTCTTGCTATCTCTGGTTCATTTTCGTTGTATTCAGTGTACTCATAATCATTAATGTCATCTTGAGATCCATGTGGGATACTATCTTGTTCAGCCATTTTGTGTTTGAACGTCTTTTTTGATGACTTTGCAAAAAATGACGAAATTCTCAAAATACTGTAATGTGATTAGCTTTCATTAACAAGAGAGAAAAACAACGCTCTGAAAAGTAGAACGAACTCAACTGTCCCTCTGGTGCTCGAGAGCTTTCTTGAAGAGAAAAAACTCTCTCAGTCAGCGGCATTTTTATTGAATTGCGCATGCCCAAGAGAAATGCTCTGGAGCTTTTTGCGCTCTAGCGAAAAATGCAGCTGCATGGAAACAGGCCTTTATTTGTTGATAGTTTTTATGAAAGCCTAAATCTTGCGAAAAGCCTTTTGGATAAGGGCACACACGTTTGTGGGACAATAAGAACAAACCGGGGTGAATTCCCAAAGAAATTTGTTGAAGAAAAGTTAGAGCGAGGAAAGTCAATCTATTTGAGGGTGGGAAATATTTTGGCGGTGCATTGGAAGGATAAGAGAGATGTATTTGTCATCTCTTCATGGGAATCAGGATATCACCATTCAAAGACATGAAAGTGAAGTCAAGAAACCTTCGATGATTCAATCCTACAATATGCACATGGGTGGTGTCGATCGATTTGATCAGCGGCTTTCGTATTACAGCCTGAGTCGCAAGTCAAAAAAGTGGTGGAAAAAGGTTTTTTTTAGACTATTTGAAATGGCTATAATCAACTCAATGATTCTTTTTCATGGAAAGTTTCCTGATTTGAAAAACAAGAGAAATTCCCACCAGAAGTTTCGTGAAATGTTGGTTCATGAACTTGTACAAAATTGGCTTGATGACCATGCCAAAACTCAGGAAAAGCAAGAAAGGTTCAAGTCTTGGATTCAACATGACTCACAGGGAAGCATTTCCCCTCAAAAATGCATCCAAGGAAAAAGTGCACAATGTGTGCGTACACATAGAATGAAAACACCGGTAAGCGCTTGAACAAACGTACAAATACAAATGTCAGAAATGCTTGAAATAATTTGTGAAGGCTGTTTTAAAGAATTTCACACTAAAAGTAACCTTTGAACACTTGTTCCATCTACAATTTACATTATATTGTTGTTTAGTATATTTTTTTGAAGCATTTTGCCTTAGGACTATTTTAGGAATTTTTACGATTTTTTACAACTTTTTTGCATTTGGTTTTTGTTCAATTACAGGAAAAGTCTTTGCCATACTTGAAAAATGTTTTTTTTGTATGTCAGCTAATATGCTTTGCTAAATCACCTGAAAAAATTGAGGCTGGAAAAAGAATTTTTCAGAGCCCAGGCTGAGTCAAAGATGGTTGTATTGAAAATAAATATAATTTTTTTCTTTTTGTTCTGATGTTACGTCATCGTTGTTGTTATGGTAACAATTTCTTTAAAAAAAATATTTTTTTGTAATCTTCAATATTTTAGCTTTCCAGAAGTATATACTTTGTTAAGGTTTACTTCAACACACATTGAGTTATAGCTAATTTTATAACTTTCATCATTTTCCCAGTAAAAAACCCAAAAAAACTCTGGCATCCAAAGCGTTAAAGCGTTACGTTACGTCATAACGGTTGTCCTTGAATTTGACAGTTTCCTTGAAATGTTTGAGAACATCAACTTCATCTTCATCATCATCCTGTCGTCGTCCCACATGGACTCGAATTTTGACGTCTGAGGATATTGAGCAAAAAGCGTATATTTTCTGCTCTTTTCCTTGTATTACCTTGCTGAAATCTTTTAAAAATTGAACAAAGGAGAGGTAGGAGCTAATTGGGCCTTGACTGAGTTCATTTTTTAAAGATTTTATTGGAAATTCAAGAATTTACTACAACATAAATCCCGTGATGGCAGCACGCAAGGCAGGCGTGTTCTGTTCTGCTCTGTGCGTGTTTTTGTTTTTGGTAGTTTTTACTGTTAAATGTCGTTGCTTTATCACACCGGATGGAATAAGTATTACATTACTGAAAGAAGAAATTTATTGCAAGGAGAATTATATAAATTCATCATTGTTTGTTTCAAGAGCTCACCAGAAATATGGTTATCAAAGAAAAAGGAGTTTTTTATGTCTGTTATTGCTTATATGTGGAGATGTGGAGAAAAATCCTGGACCAGTTGATCACAATTTACGAGATTTATTCAAACACAGGGGACTGAAAGTTTTACACCAGAACATTCGAGGACTTTATCAAAACATGGGGAAAATATCAACTTTTCTACACACTCACAAAGACACACATGTTTTCTCTCTCAGCGAAACACATATCGATAATTCGACTCCGCCACAACTTTTTGATATTCCGGGGTACACGTTTGTAAATAAAAATAGAGAAGTTGGCACTTATGGTGGTGTTGCTATGTATATCAAGGAAGGAATACCGTTTACTAGAAGAACAGATTTGGAAAATGCCGATTTGGAATGCATTTGGTTAGAAATAAACTTTCCAAACACGAAAAGCTTTCTCCTCAGTATTTGGTATCGACCCCCGTCTACATCTAAATTTCTCCCAAAAAACTACGATGAACTTCTACACACAGCGTTATCAAAAGCGACGTCAGAAAACAAAGAAACGATATTAACAGGAGACTTCAACATCAATTATCGAAAAGTTAATGAGAATGTGGAACTGAAATCAATTTTCACACTTTTCCAGTTCAAACAGGTTATTAAATCTGTAACAAGAACAACAGATAAATCTGAATCATTAATTGATTTGATTTTCACAAACACTCCATTCAACATAACAATGTGTGACGTATACCCACTCAGCTTTAGTGATCATGACTTAATTGCTTTTAATCGAAAACAAAACAGAGTAAAAACATCTCCAAAGACCATTCGCTATCGGAATTACAGACATTATGACAAATTAAAGTTAAAACAAGAACTTCAAAATACTGACTGGTCATCTATATACAATTCACAATCCGTTTCAGAATCGCTTCAACTGTTTAATATGATATTGTTGGAAAGCTTTAATAAACACGCCCCATACATTACAAAAAGGGCAAATACAAACATTTGTCCATGGCTTACACAAGAAATTAAAAATGAAATGGATTACCGAGATGTTCTTCAAAAAAAGTTCCGTAAATCGAAAACAACCTTAAACTATGAGAACTATAAACGCCAACGAAACAAAGCTAATAATCTTATCAAGAAAGCAAAGCAAAATTATAACAAAAACCTACTAAAAGACAATACACGCAATTCTGCATCATTTTGGAAATCACTGAAAAGAATTTTTCCCACCAAATCGAAAGCAAAGCAGACACGTACCGTATTCAACGTAAATGGCGAAGAAATATCCGACAAACAATAAATTGCAGCTGGATTCGGTCGATTCTTTTCTGACATAGCAACAGAACTGCTTAAAACACTCCATCCAATAAAGAACTTTGTGTGGAATAGACCGATAAAAATGCCAATCCGCACAACTCAGAAATTTTCGTTCCGATCTGTCACATCATCTGAGATCAGAAGACATCTCAAAAAACTCAAACACAAGAAAGCAGCCGGTATTGACGATCTTCCCCCGAACCTCTTGAAAGATGTAACAGACGAAATCTCAAAACCTTTGGCTTTCATAATAAACAAGTCACTGGTATCTGGCGAAATTCCAAAAGACTGGAAAATCTCAAAAATCACCCCGCTCTACAAATCGGAATCAAAATCGGACTTTACAAATTACCGACCCATATCGGTGTTACCTTGTCTGTCTAAGATACTTGAACGCGTTGTACACCACCAGCTATCGAAATATCTTGAAAATAACTATCTGTTAAAAAACAGTCAGTTTGGCTTCCGCCCCAACAGGTCTACAGAACTAGCCTGTAATCTCCTGCTAGACAGTATTCGGAAGAACATGGATAATGGCTTACTAACAGGTGTTATGTATCTCGACTTGAACAAAGCATTTGATACAGTTAGCCACTCGTATCTCTTGTCAAAATTACCATCTTATGGAATAAATGGAATCGAACAGATATGGTTTGAAAATTACCTTTTTAACCGGAAGCAACACGTATTTTACGACGGCTACCTATCAGAGAGCTACCCTGTTTTCAGAGGCGTCCCACAAGGTTCAATCCTTGGTCCCACGTTATTCTTACTTCACATAGATGATATCGACAACTGCCTACGTCATTGCAAAATCATAAAGTATGCTGACGACACCGTCTTATACGTCAGTGGAAAAGACTCTGAATCGATTCAAAAACTGTTAAACACTGATGTTCCTGAAATTCATCATTGGTTGCACAACAATGACCTGTCTTTAAATTTAAAAAAAGGCAAAACCGAGACAATGATTTTTGGAACCTCAGTTCGTGTCAAGAAAGCAGCACCACTAAACGTAAAGATTAATGAATCCAGTCTACATCAAACAACATCCTACAAATACCTTGGAGTCCATCTCGATCCAACACTAAATCTTAACGAAGATTTTAACTCAAAATACAAAAAACTGTGTTCTAGATTACGACTTCTATCAAAGGTGCGTCAACACTTGACAGAAGAGGCGGCAAAAACACTCTACACAAGCATCGTTGTTCCAGTACTCACGTACTGTGGTACTGTAAATCTAAATCTATCGAGAACGTCAAACAGGAAACTACATCGAGTACATGAACGTGCTGTTGTGATAACTACTGGAAACCGAAACGAAAATGTAACCCTCACTCCAATAATGACATTGATTAAACGTCATGCATGTCAAATAGTACGGAAATCAGTTACAACAAAATTACCATCACCCTTGGAGAATTACTTCGAGTTGATGCATCATTCACAGTCAACAAGAAACAACAAACACACCATAAGAATCCCAAGAGTAAAAACTAAAAAAGCCCAAAATGGATTCTTCTATCAAGGTGCGATTATCTACAATGGTTTACCAAGAGATATCCGCGCTGAAAACAACGAGCAAATATTTTTAAAAAGATTAAATGATTTTAAATTTTAAAAATTGTTTTTGGAGTAGTTCAGAAAAATGCCATATTACTTAATTGGTATTCTATCTCACACCTTCCTCGATCATTTTTCAGAACTGCACTAAAAGTAATTTTTTATTGTTTTATTATTGTTTTATTATTTTTACTGTGATTTTACGATTTTTATATATTCGGTAATTTCAATATTTTCGGCAATCGATACGTAATTTTGCATCATTTTAATTACGTGCTCTCATCAATCTCTTCGAATCTTTCACCTTTTTCTGGATAATAATCTCTCTTTTTCTCAAACAGGACTCGTTTGGAAAGCAGTTTTTTTACATTGTAGATACATGTATATACTGAAACGACAATCCTGTATAAATATTTTAGAAATACAAATACAAATACAAATGTTTCATGGTGGTGTTAGAGAACAATATGATTGTAGAAGCACTGACGTGTTGACACAGCTTGTTGTTTGTCTTTCGAGAATGATGGTTGGCAATTTCACCACTCAAGATGTAGCCCAATTACGATTCTATGGCTATCGGTCCTTCTGTTCCTGGAGGTGGTCTGATAACATTGCCTGTGACGAAACCCCAGTAATGATCTATTCCTATCAAAACATCAACTTCCAATTCCTTATGGTCATTTAAAATCTGAAGTTTAACATAGTTCAATTTACGCTGATCACTGTGATTGTCAAAGGTGTTAAGGCGTACATTACAGGTGTTAAATGTCGGTAATTATAGTTTCTGTTGAGCTTTCTCAGTTACGTACGAGAGTTGTGAACTAGAGTCAAAAAGGGCCCGCAATTGTACATGGTTGTTTGTTCCAGGTTTGAGGACTTTAATTCTAACAGTTTGAAGAAGACCTTCAGAGTTCGTAGCAACAGTAGTTGTTGTGTCAACCCAGGCTTCTTCACAGACTGCAGCATGGTGATTCTTCGAGCAAACAATGCATGCAATTTTGGAGGTGCAATTTTTATTGAACTGTCCTGTTCGAAGACACTTAAAGGGATTCCTGCGTCTAAAATGATATTTTACTAATCAGACATAATCCATAAAACAATCCCAAAAACATAATTATTAACATTTGCTTTCGTTTTGTTGTCCCTAAATAAATTTATATCATGAAATTCTGGCTGCCACTACATGCTTGCTGCTTCTCTTACTCCATCGCAAGATCTTAAACATGTTTCCCGATGTTAGTTTGGCTTTATTATGGAAACTAGCTGCCAAGGCGGCGGCGCTCGCCGCCCATGTCTACCTACTCTGTATCACTGTATCAATAAACGTCAAATTTCCTTATAAACGGCTCGTACAACTTGTGCTCAACCAGAAGCAGATTCGAAGTCACAACCTCTGGTAAAACCAATCTTTTATCAGTGTAACATTACACTCAAAACGTAGAGAGAGAAAACTTTAACTTTTTATTAGCTTTTGTTTTAAAAAAGTTACGCGCTCTAACAGAGGTGCTATCAAACAGAGGGAAAATGGTTTCTCTTCTTGAAAAGTTTACACGGGAGGAGAGAAAAAAGGCACGTGCTAAATGAATAAAGAGAATAAAAAAAACGTTCGATCAGAAGCGCTTTATAAAAAGAAATTAAATAATTAAAAGAGAAGCAAAAAAAATATTTTGTTTCATGATACCCATTTTTTAACTATCAGTTTTTAAACATTTTGATTACTCGAAAAAAAAATTCACCCGTCTCAGACAGTCAGGCAAGGATATGTTAGGATACACTGGCAAACCGAACATGCTGCCACGTTCTACCACTGCTGCTTTTTGTCAAAACAGTTTAATCAGTTAGTTTCTTTGTATTTAGTTGATGTATTGTTTATAAAGCCAATGTAGTCAACGTAGTCCTTGAAATATAAAACTAATGATAATAATAAAAACAAAACGTTATTCCTATTAGTTCATCAGTCAAAAAAGTCACGTTCGATTGGGGTTGCAATGTATTTGCTTCGAACTCACGTCGCACACAAAAAAATAAATAATTTCCCTCACAACTTAATCTACCATTTTGCGTGACTTACAAACAAACGAACAAACAAACAGAGAATCGGCTATTAATATATAGATTATGCCAAGAAATAAAGTTTTGTTAAATATTTATACCAAATGTGAAGAGATTTCATAATATCCTTCACTCAAAAAAGCTTCCCCATCTCTTCACTGCCAACTTTGCTTATCTTCTCGCCTTGATTCGCTGAAGTCACCCCAGACCTCAAATTGTTTGTGACGAAATAAGTAGGTATAGTCAAAGTTGGCCACAATAATGTTAAATACAAGAAACATTAATTCGGCATAATAAGCTATCTTCAAGTATTTTTTGCACACTTGGTTTAAAATTCTTACTCTCTATCAGCAGTCTATATATTAATAGCTGATTCTCTGTCTGTCTGTCTGTCTGTTTGTTTGTTTGTAAGTCACGCAAAATGCTAGATTGAGTTTTTATCATTATTGTTAGTTTTATATTCCACGTTGACTTGGCTTTGAAAATAGTCAGGGACCTTATGTAGTAAAATTATGGTTCGTGTGCAACAACTTGTTACAAGCATTTTTTTTTGTTTTAAGATGTTCCTAGGATGTTAGCGGTCTTAAAAAAGTATGGTGTCAATTTTTTTCCAAAATGGGTTGGGCCCTGGATGGTGTCATAGATTTCCCAGTCAATGAAAAACAAAAGTGCTCAGATTTCAAAAATTTTATATCAAACGAAAGCTCTTTGTCTAAGGATGAAAAAATAACAAGAAACATGGGTTTGATTTTTTACCTATCAAAAGATACAAGCCCTTGAATATTTAGTGATGACGTCATCAAAACATAAAAAATCTGTCACTACTGGTCTTAAATTGAAAATTTCTCCAAAAATACTCAACGAAATAAAACATTTAAGTAGTCTAAAATGGTCAGAAATAAATTTCCAAGCACTTTATCTCCATTTTCAAAACTCAAAATGGCGTCATTTGTGATGACGTCATTAAATCTTTTATATTTTGAAACATTATCCTGTTTTGTTTTTTTGCCAAAGTATTATCCTTGTTAGTATGACAAACCTTTGAAATTTGCAAAACTTTGAAGTTTGTTTTATTTGAATGATGAATATTTAGCGTCTCCATGGCAATTTTTAAATTCAGTATTCTTGAAAATGTCAGTTTCTCCTAATAGCTTTTGCTTCCTTTGACCTGACGACATCTGTTTTTCGAATTTCGAATTTCGAATTTTGAATTTCGATTTATCAGTGAGAATTTTAGAATTCAGCAATATTCAGGAGCTATATCAAGACGCAATTTTCATTTCTTTCAGTGATATTTAAGATAAATATAGTTAAATGAAAGAAAGATGGCCAGTATTGAAAGTAAATTGAATTTGAAGTTGTGCCTAATTTGTCAAGCTCAGGATAAAAAAAGGTAATTAGTTATTTTTCTAACAGTCCTTAGTTTGCATTTGAGATGTTACTTTGTAAAATTCTTTTTTGCCTTTGATCAAATTAATTACACACGACTCACACCGTACTACTTAGCAAGACCATGCTATGGAACAAGAAAACAAAAACCTGAAGATTACAGGAGGAATCATTGGAATAACACAAAATCTAGGAGCACTTAATCGTTTCTGTATTGCTGGGCCAATACTAAAGCTCATTGTCTAAAGAGTTTGGAATGAGACACGATGTTACTGCAGAAAACAAATCAGCGTATCACTTTCAACTAAAAGGTTCAACTAACCAAAGAATTCATGAAAATATCCAAAAGATTCTGACTGAGATGGAATCATTTGATATAAACTTTGAACTTACTTGTGCAATCTCATAAGTAAAGCAGCTCTTCCATAGAAAGTAGCTGAAGAATTTTTGTAGCATGCCAAGATTGGAAAAGATCTTTATAACAGCTTCATAAAGAACCGTCTTCAAGGAGAGCTATCAATATGGGATGCAATGAAGAAAAAGAAGCTGAAAACATTTACGTGCTTGCGAAAGGCAACCAAGTCAAAGGTCGGTAAGAAGGTGATTGAACTAAAGGAAGAGAAGAAAGCTATGTCACATTTCCTGGTTGCCGCAAGAAAGCGCCCAGAAATAGAATTGGAACAATGTATAGGAGAATATGAATATTCTGTCATACCAAGATCTCTTTTTTCGTTTGATGGCCAGCCTTTACACTGTACAGATAAATCCAAGGTTCTGCATTTAATAGAAGAACTGTCTAAGCAAACCACAGAAGTGAGTCGTTGTGATCTTAACTCAGTAATAATCATTGATGGTATGGCTGTTGTGAATCAAATCGACAAAGATAGGAGCATCAAGACATGTAGGGTTAGTTGGATCTGTATCTTTGGTAATTTTTAATTGACGATATCGTGTTTTACATGAAAACGCGATGGTCGATGCATCTTTATGCATATGCATACAAATTTCATTGTCCTATTTTAGGATTTCGGAAAGAAGTTTCTCAGTCGTGTTATTAGATTGATTAATGGATTTGGTCAAATCCGTTTGGTTTTCGACCGGTATTTTAAGAATTCATTAAAGTCAAGAACTCGTGAAAAGCGTACCAATCGCGCCGGAGTACAATACCACATTTCAGATTCAACTGATATTACAAATGTTTCTTTGAAGCAACTACTATCGCATATCAACACAAAGCAAGAGCTCACAATCTTTTTGGCAAATACTTTAAAGTCAGAAACTTTCGCGGGAAGAAACTTTCGCGGTTTCGCCTTTTTTTGCCCTTTTCGCGAAAGTTTTTTCCGCCAAATTTTTCAAAATGCCTGATCCGCGAAAGTTTTTTCCCGCGAAATATTTTAAAATGGCCTATCCGCGAAAGTTTTTTCCCGCGAATTTTTTCGAAATGCCTGATCCGCGAAAGTTTTTGTTAAGAAGACAGAAGTAAAAAGAAAAGACATTCGGAACTTTTTTAATCCTGTTGTTATTGACAGAAACCAACAAAGAAAGATCCAGTCCAGTTCCGAATCCCAAAAGAATATTCCAGATATTGTGGAAATAGATTAAAAAAACAAAAAAACTGAGATTACCAAATATTTTGTCCTTTCTTTGTTTGCTTCCGCGAAAGTTTTTTCCTGCGAAATCTTTTTAAGTTGGTCAGCCGCGAAAGTTTTTTCCCGCGAAGATTTTAAAAATTGGTCATCTGCAAAAGTTTTTTCCCGCGAAAGTTTCTGACTTCAAAGTATAGCAAAAGAGTTCTTCTCCTCGCAAAGAAGATTATATAGTATTACTTATGATACGCATTACGAAAGCAATATACCCGAATGTCAAATGACCAACCATCATACATTCCAACTCTCCCGATATGAGCGGGAGACTCCTGGTCTCAAGATGCCAATCCCGATCTCCCGATGAGCCATTTGATCTCCCGATATCAGGATATAAATAGGCCACAATATTTCAAAGTGTGCAAATTTTAATGGCAAGCTCGCAGTTCACGATGTCACTCCTCTATAGTGTTGTAAACAAAGCAACAAGCAAGCGCCTGCTACAAATTGCTTGCTGTTTAGTCGGTGCCGGCATTATAGTAAAAGATAACGTATGTAAATCAACCTCGTTTTTAAGGTTCCTTTAATGTTTTCTGACACAAAATGATAACAAAATAAAATAAAAAAGCATCCGAAGGCAAAATTGAAAGGAAAATTTTGGAGAATTCTAAAAGTTCAATGAAATGGTTAACGGCGGCAGTCTAGTGGTGCTCAGTTTAAATCTCAAAAGTATTCTTCAAAATGGCGTTTTCCGGTGTTTTAGACAGAGATATAATCCAAAATTCCCACCTCCACCCCAACCATGGTTGGCTCTCGGGTAGTCACTAAACTTAGCAAAACTCCCGATATCAGATTCTCTAGGGTTGGAATGTCTGAACCATGATCACGAAGAAGCGGACACCCTTCTAATTCTGCAGGCTATCGAAGTAGCACGTCTTGATCCCTTTACAGAATGCGTCATTTTTCCCCAGATACTGATGTCTTTCTTCTGGCCATTCATTTTTATCAGTCCTTGCCACAGGTAACAAATGCTTTTTACAATATGAGTTTGAAAAATTAATTTACAATATTATTAAGATATTGAGATCTTTATTTTTTTAGATGACGAAATTTCGCACAGGCGAAGGAGAAAGCTTTGGCGACTTGGATATTGGTGACATTTATAGAAAGCTTGGGCCAAAATGATGTGAGGCACTACTCGGCTTTCACACGTTTACAGGATGTGATCAGACTGGTAGATTCAACGGAAAATCAAAATCAACCTGCTGCTCAACCTTAATGCAATCAAACGATCAGATATTAAGTGCCTTTCAGCAGTTAGGTGTCGGCAAAAATCTCCCTTCTCTTGAAACAATCGAAGCTCTAGAGAACTTTACTATCACTCTCTATTCTTCAAAACGATCTTTTAAAAATTTGTCTTCATTACGCTGGTATTTGTTTTCAAGATTTCAACAAGAGGGCGAGAGGCTTCCTCCTACTTTTGCTGCCTTGAAGTATAAAATATTTAGATCTCATTATGTCACTATGGTTTTACGCAAGGCCAATATTCCCTTCCAATGTTTACCACCTCCTACAAATTATGGAGGGGAAATATCAAAAGATGGAGTATTGTGTCCAATAATGACAGAAAACCTTCCTGCTCCTATGGCGTTAATTGAAATGATATCTTGTTCTCGTAAATCATCGTGTAAAACGAACAGATGCCAATGCTTAAAAAATGGGTTTATGTGCACTGATATGTGTAAATGTTTGACTTGCAAAAATGATGACTCTTTAGAGAAGCCAACAATTAGAAGTGACGAAGATGATGTGTGCGAGGATGAAGAGTTTTTCATTTAAACGATTTTTTACGATTTTAGCTTTGTTTGTTAATCTTGTTTGTTCCATAGTTTTTGTTCTTATAAGATCACGTCATCAAGGTTACCATGCTAAGTCAAATGAAACTAGCTTAATTAAAAATAGTTAAAATTATTTTGATACCTTATTTGCAATATCAGAAAGTACATTAAATCGGCATAAAAAGGTACTGTGATGACGTCATCACAAATGACGCCATTTTGAGTTTTGAAAATGGAAATAAAATGTTTGGAAATTTATTTCTGACCATTTTAGACCACTTCGTATTGAGTATTTTTGGAGAAAACATCAACAGGAAAAAAAAGAAAACATCAATTTAAGACCAGTAGTGACAGATTTTTTATGTTTTGATAACGTCATCACTAAATATTCAAGGGCTTGTATCTTTTGATAGGTAAAAAATCAAACCCATGTTTCTTGTTATTTTTTCATCCTTAGACAAAGAGCTTTTGTTTGATATAAAAATTTTTGAAATCTGAGAACATTTTTTTTCATTGACTGGGAAACCCATTTTCGAAAAAAATTGACACCATACTTTTTTAAGATCTCTACCATCCTAGGAACATCTTGAAACTAAAAAATTGCTTGTAACAAGTTGTTGCACACGAATTACATAAGGCCCCTGACTAAAACAGTACATCAACTAAATACAAAGAAACTAACTGATTAAACATTTTGGACAAAAAGCAGCAGTGGCAGAACATGGCAGCATGTGGGGTTTACCAGTGTATCCTAACGTAACCTTGCCTGACTGTCTGAGACGGGTGAACTTTTTTTCGAGCAATCAAAATGTTTAAAAACGGATAGGTAAAAAAAGAGTATCATGATACAAAATATTTTTTTTGCTTTTGTCATTATAGTTGTCTTAATTTGTTTTAATCGATTTCTTTTAATCTATTTTAATCAGATCGAACGTTTTTTTATTCACTTTATTCATTTAGCGCGTGCCTTTTTTTCTCTCCTCCCGTGTGATCTTTTTAAGAAGAGAAACCATTTCCCCCTTACGTTTGATAGCACCCATGTTAGAGCGCGTAACTTTTTTAAAACAAAAGTTAATAAAAAGTTGAAGTTTTCTCTCTATACGTTTTGAGTGTATTGTTACACTGATAAAAGATTGGTTTTACCAGAGGTTGTGACTTCGAATCTGCTTCTGGTTGTACGAGCCGTTTATAAGGAAATTTGACGTTTATTGATACAGTGATACAGAGCAGGTGGACATGGGAGGCGAGCGACGCCGCCGTGGCGGCTAGTTACTGTATATTGCTTGAATATCATTTTGGATGCAGGAATCCCTTTAAAACACTTTCCTTTATTCATAAGTAAAGTTTTTCTTGTTAGAAGATCAATAATAACATTGCATTTGGCAGCTAAATGTTTGGCAGAGCCCAAAAAAAGGCACTTTTTAGGAGAGTCAAAATGTTTTATGGGTTTGTAATGTCTTCTCTCTCTTGTAGCACCAGCAAAAAGGTTACTAGCACTAAAGGATTCTTCAGGTTTCAGTTCATTTTTAGAAATTCTTTCCTTGGCTTTAATTTCTTTCCCCAAAAGTTCAAAACAGTGTAAATGTTCCCATTAAACTTTCCCATTTCACAAGAAACAATCAGATTCAAAGCTTGTGGAAGTTTAGATACCAATATGGGTATCATCATTGAGCCATACTGTTTTGAGTTAACTCCAAGGTTCTTGAGGCTCCTAACTTGGGCCTCAATATTGTCATGAATTTTTCGCAAGGAAGAAACATCAGCTATAGACTTGACTGAGTCTAAGCTCAAAAGTTTGTTCATATGAGACGCAATTAACATATGGTCGTTGTCATATCTATCTTTAAGAAGAGCAGGAGCTTCTCCATAGTTGTCATTAGAAAGTTTTAGTCCAGCTATGACTTTGAAGGCATCAACCTTTACATACGAAAGCAGATACATCATTTTCTCAATGGGTGATCTTTTTAATAAGACCGCCAGTCATTTCTGGTGTAGATAAATGAATCCACTTGAGGATTCAGAGGATTTCAAAAGATAAAACAAGATTAAGCAATTGTGGGATCAGACAGTTGAGTTGGTTGACTGTATTATTCGTAAGATAACATTTTTGAACTTTGGTTCCGTATAATACAAGTAAGTAAGAAAGCACATGAGATATTTATGAGATATCTACAAATGGACGCCACTGCCATTCGGAAATATTCCACAGGGTTAGGATTTGATTGTAGTTATATAGTTTCGCATGTCAACTGAACAAAGATTTGAAACCATGAACCAAGTAAAATGTTTCCCTTGTAGTTATTTTGTGCCTCTAAGCAAAGACGGAAAAGAACAGGTTTACTTTTTCATTCATTGTACTTATAGGCTGAGAAACTTCCGCTAGTTTTGCAACAACCTGTTTTCGAATTTTCTTACAAGAATTAGCTTTTATAAATTCACAAGTATTTGATTAACTTACGTATGGTTTTATGCTTTTCTGAAACATACTTACATTTCTAAGTTGTTTGACAAGAAAAAAATATACTACAGAAATATTAGTTGCTGTTATTTAAAAAAGAATTTTCTCCGAAATAAAACTTTTTCTGTTCATGAAGAAAAAAACAAGAATTTAGATTATTTTGAATTGTATCAAAAGTCAACAAAGTGCAAAACTATCTTTCTTTAAAGACAATAAATTTTGAACATTATGTCTTTAATGGTACAGTCGGCACTTGTTGCCTCAAAAACCTTTTATGTCAAACTTTCATTAATTAGCCAGTCCCCTGAAGCAATACTGAAGACAAACATCCATTGTCTCTAACTTTTTGTCCAGCCCCTTCAAGGCTCAAGATAATAAGTGTTGACTGTAATTGTAAAATTTTTTTCCCTGTTGTTAGAGTAACAGCTACAAAAGAGGTTTTGATGAAATTGATTTCAGTTTGCAAAATTTTGTCGTTGATTTAGTAAGATGCTTATTTATAATCAGTTTACTAATTTTTTTTATCTAAAATGTTATATATTTGAAATACAACGTTCAATTTTTTTTTTTAAATTTTGAAAATAGCTTTTGTCTTCAGACTGGAAATGGTTTTGACTATGGTGATGATGATGATGATGTTGAAATGAAATATGCTTTACAGGCTTGTGTTGCTGCATCTGATGATATGCAAGAAGCCAGTCCTATTATATCAGTAATTTTTCTCTTTTTCTTTTTTAAATACCTAAGAGAATTCTCAAGCCTTTTGCAATATGGATCAAGTGCCAAGTATTATCCTTTATGATGTGAACTTGATCCTTATTGCAAAACGCAGTATTTCATAGTTTTGTGATTTGCATGTTCAAGTTTCGTGTGTAAAATGTTTTGTTCTAGGTTTGTAAGTCTACACCAAAAGTGGAGGCTCATACGAAGAAAACATTTACAGATAAAGTTGATTATGAACTGGATAGTCATCAAACAAGAAACCAACAGTGAATGAAATAGAAGCAGGTTAGGTTTTAATCTCGTTTGTTAAGATTGCTAAGAGAAGGTATTGTGGAGCAGGTACATCAAAAACTTTATATATTTGTTTTTTCAACTGCCCTCTATCTTCCATAGATATTGAACATAGATATGCGATTAGTATTTTAGCTTTTTTAATTAGTTCCACGATTAAATGTATTGCAGGTGTCTGTTGAGAATGACTCTGGGCTTGAATTGGATCCAGACCTATTAGTTATAGACTCAGAAGAAGATACTGATAATAATGCATCTTTGGTAAGTGACACAATACAGCAGAGTTTTAGCATTATTTTGCAATTTTTAATTTGCCAAATTCTTTGGTTTTAGGTCAGTGAGTCTGCAACAAACATGCAAGCACATTGCAAAGTTGTAAAAAAAGCTATGAAAAAAGTAACTAAATTTCACGATTTATTTAATTACCTTGTTGAGCAACTTCTCTGAACGACGTATAGCATAACCTCTGTAAAGCAGAACCCTAACAAGACCAGAAATTTTGTGCACTTTAGAAAAGTGTCGCTTTGGAGAGGATTTTATAAAAGGGTTCGTTAGAAAATCATTCAGGATGGGACAAAATTCTTTATCTGCTTTAGGGTGCATCCACTTTAGGGAGGTTCAAAGGAAGGAATTATACAAATTAATAAAAAAGAATCAGAGAAAGAAATTCCGTTGTTTCAAGGGGAAAGGAAAAAGGGAAATATCATGATTTAATGTTCTGTTCTGCCTTCATTTCCAAAAGATTTTTCTCTACACACAAACGACTTTGTTGTGAAAAGAATGATGGTGTTGTTGTTGGAATTCCATTTCAATCTATATCTAAAAATGTAAAACTCTCTGATGGTTTCTAAAACAGAGATGATGAAGTTGGCAGACTTATACCCCATTCACACCATTGTTTTGATTAAAACTAGTTTAAAAAATATTGAGTTCACACTAACTTATGCGGAATGTAATTTGTTTTTTTAATCAAAATGGCCTTGCGTAGACGTATATTAAAAAATAAAAGGAAACGATTGTTGTTCTATCTGTTCCTGCGTAGGCGAAGAATACAGAGTAACTACAGAATCTATATTCTATTTACAATTTTGCTTAAAAAACATGTTCAACGTTCAATATGGATAAAGCCAAGAACACAACATTTTTGGTATGACACAGTCATGACATATTGGGACGAGACAGACTGGCTAGATAATCTTCGAATGAACCGTGAAGCTTTCATGTACCTATGCAACAGCTTGAGTGATATGATATCGAAAAAGGACACTTTAGGAAAGCTATATCTGTTGAAGTGCGTGTAGCAGTTACACTTTACTTTCTTGCTGGAAATTGTACTTATCGAACATTATCCAACTTGTTTGGTTTAGGGAAATCAACAGTATGTTCTATTGTTCTTTCTGTATGCAACGCAATTAATAGTAAACTGTTGAGAACGTTCATTTTTTTACCTGGCAGAAATGAGGTTGAAAATATCATTTCTGATTTTGAAAAACTTTCTGGATTTCCGCAAGTAGTGGCAGCAATTGATGGATGCCATGTACGAATCAAAGCACCAAACCAAAATAGTGAGGATTATGTGAATCGAAAAGATTACCATTCAATTGTTCTTCAAGGATTAGTTGATAATCAATACCTCTTCAGGGATATTTTCGTTGGCTGGACCGGAAAATCACATGACGCCAGAATATTCAAAAACTCTCCACTTTATAAAGAATGTGTCGACAGAACGTTCTTGCCATTATCACTGTCTAAGGAAATCGATGGAAAAGACGTTGGGCCCCTCGTTTTAGGTGATTCTGCCTACACACTGACCGATTGGCTAATGAAACAGTACACAGACAGAGGGAATTTGAGTGATGAAGAAATTCGTTTTAATTTTTCCCTCAGTAGATGTAGAGTCGTCGTGGAAAATGCATTTGGAAGACTTAAAGGACGATTTCAGTGCCTGTTAAAAAGAATAGACACTGCAGTTGAAAATACAGTTACAATCACGACTACCTGCTGTATTTTACATAATTTTTGCATTATGTCGAATCAGAAATTTCCTGTTGAGTGGTTAGAAGGAATAAATGCTGATATGCTCCGACATCCGACAGTCAGGCTCGTTTCTGGACATAATAGTGAGGCAGAAGCTATTAGATCAGCTGTCAAGAGGTACATTGCAACAGCATAAAAAATTGATTCATGTATCTTAATTTTGTTAACAAAAGGTGGTGTTTCCTTTAGAAGTATTTGTGTTATAGAAAATAAACTTTCTGATAATAGAGTTTGTTACTTGTTGCCCAGAAGCCAGCTGCATTTTCAGAACAAACATCAAAAACAAAAACATTCCTTTTTAGAATCTATTGAACGAAAATTGTGGCACCAGCAAAATAAATAGCATTATGATACAATGCAAAATTCTATCTCCTGTTCATTTTTTAATCTTCTGACATCTTTATCATTTCTAATTAAAGTGTCAAGAAGTTTCTTTAGCATAATCAACGTTTCGTCATTCAAATCGTATTCTCTCCTTATTGCATTAACTAAATATTCAAAAGTGTTATTGTCGAAAGGTAAATCGATTTCTATAAACAGCTGGTGACCCTCCTGTCGCACTTTCAACACGATTTCCACTTGATTAACTTCGTGATTATTTTCCTCAAAGAACTTTTGAAAAAATAAGTTGTCATTATCATTTTGTGACTGCATGAATGCGTTCATACTTGCATTCAAAGCACATCACTTTTGCTTTTCTTCTTCTTGTTGGGAAAGTAGAAAGCTTCTTTACGTTTTGAAGAGGAAGAGACATTTTCACTTTCGTTTTGATCTTCTTGGTCGAAACATTCTTCATTATTCTCTTCCGTGTTTTCTAAATTAAGGGTTAGTTCTTCTTGATTCAAAATTGCTTCTTGAGAAACAGTCCCACCATCCATGCAAAAAGAAGTCTCTCCGGGAAAAACTAGTGAGATACTTCGGAAAAGTTGTTGGTTTATCACCTAAGATGTCATCCAGCTGATCAAAACAAAGTGGTTTCTTAGGCACAGATGTGCCTGTGCAATTCCTTTTACGATCAAGATATGTTCTATAAGCACTAGTTAATGTGTGAATACACGTTTTACACACTTCTCCATCTCGATCAGTGTATCCTGCTGCCTTTATGTATTCAGCAATTTCCTCCCAGATCTTTTTTTTGCGAGTGCATGATTTCAGTTTTTCTTGAATGTTCTCTTCTGACCATTTTTCAAGAAGAATTTGTGTTTCTTTATCATCCCAGTGTCTCGCACGAGTTTTAGCTGCCATTTTTGTGATTTCTAAACGTGTTTTAAATAAAATGAAAATAAAACAACCTCGCGATGTTGTTTTATTTAACCTGGATTAAATTAAACAGGTTTATTTTAAACAAAGTTTAATCTCAATGTGAACACCTGCTTCGAAAATAAAACACGATTAAAACATGTTTTAATTTTGGTGTGAACGGGGTATTATTGGGAAGGAAGATAATATTTTGTACTTGGGGAACAAGTTTTTCAAGAAGCAGGAGCATAAAAAAGAAAAGCTTGCTACAGTATATAAGTCTGTAAGAAATGACATGAGGCAATTGTCTCTGCTATATCTAGAGTTTTTAACGATAGAAGGAGTAAATCAATCAAATTCAAGTTTGCTGGATCTCTTTAATAGGGAAAACTTTGAATTTCTTTGTAAAGCCATTGAAGGAATGACCACTAATGAAGATAAGACTCTTAAAGCAGGACTAAGACACCTCCTTACCTCCTTTTGAAGTCAGTAAAGACTACTACGTGACAAAATGTTCTTGTGAAAGAAAGATGATTGCTTCCAAGAAATGGACAGACCCTGAAGTCAAATGAAGATATAACTGTTTCGAGTGCTCACTACCAACTAGAAAATACAAGTCTGAAAAAAAGACGGAAACCAACTCAACTTCTGATAGAATCAGATATAAAGAAAATGCATAATTTCATCATGCAAAGAATGAAAGAGGTAATACAAGACTTTGAGTTTTGGAGGTGTCATTCCTTTATAGAGCTTTGGAATCTAATAACGGCCAGACTAACTTTACTAAAAGCAAGGAGAGGTTAGATAGTATTAAATATTAATTAGAAATTAATTATTTAATCTCAAAAACCCAGAATTCTCCAATTTTAAAAACTATTCCTTTAAGTGAAATTTTTGTAACAGATATTTTTGAATGAACAATGATAACGAATAAGGATTTTTTTCGACAAGAAAACTGTTATAGATATTATGAACATATACAGACATTAAAGCTATTAAGGCATCATTCTGTTCAGTTTTTTGGAAATTTTTGTTGAATATTATTTTTAGGTGGCGAGGTTGGCCATGTAATGATATCTGAAAGGACAGATGCACAGAACGGTGGATGGATTAATAAACAACAAATTGCGAAATTATCAAAATCTGATCAGTTGCTTGTTAGTTCAATGAAAATTGTTTATTTGACTGGCAAAGGGAATCAACATTTAGTGTCATTGATGTTTCCAGAAGACACGATACCCGCATTGACCAAATTATGTGACCCTATAATCAGATCTCAATCTGGTATATCTTCCAAAAATAATTTCATTTTTGCAAGCACACAGCTTTCAGAACTAAATTTCTCTGGATGGCATGCTTTGAACTGTGTCCGCAGTAAAATCGATTTACAAAAGGCCAGCCTAATTAACGCTACCAATAATCGCCATCGTATCAGCACCTATTATGCAGCACTTGATATACCAGAGAGGGAGCTATTTTATACACATATGGGGCATAGCTCTGATGTTAATAAAGATGTTTATCAGGCACCACTTGCCATAATGGGAGTTGCCAAAGTTGGTAAACAACTACTAAAGATGGATGGTGGTACGTATATTTTTATACTATCAAGGTGAGTTTACATTACAGCATGGGGCTAATATAAGCATTATATTGTACATAGTATATTGTTCTAATATAAAAAAATAATTGTGGCAATATGTTGTAAGTTTAACCCACCTTTAGAAGTACAACACAAATATTTTGCTGTGTTTAATTTTCTTTTGCTGATCACCCTTTTGTTTTGTTAAGAAAATTTTTTGTGGATATATACTGGATATATATATTGTATTGAATTATCTATAATTTAAGGATTGCCAACAGAAAATACAACAGAGGAAATGTCAATGGAAAAACAGCATCAGGGTTATCAACAGAAAACAAGACTTTCTTATTACTTTTCACAAAAACGCACTTCCAGGTTCTTATGAACTTTCGTGGTTGAAAAATTCTTATAATCTGTTTAATCAAACTTTTATTTAAATTCAAGCAATATCACCTTGCAATGCTAAATAAGCCATTTTAGACATCCACACAACTCAGATATCTATATACTAATACGCGCTGTGCATCCAGTTTTTAACTTGGTAAGTGTGAAAAAAGACTGGGGACGAAATGTTTCTATGGAAAATTCAATACGGCATCTTTAGAAAGTGAGTAACTGAGTGTACTGTGTGCACATCCACGATTAGTATATGCTCCTCCGTTTGGTTCTTTTTTGGTTTCGCACTGAAAATCTGCCGAAAAACGTCAATGGAGAAGCGCGAGCAATGCAATGTTTTTCGTTCGAAATTGGTTAACGATCATTTTGTAGCAGTAAAAACAAAAACAAAAAACTTCACGAACACGAAGATAGTTTTTTTTAAAACGAAGATCTTTAATTTTATTGTTTTAGTCGTTTTCGGAGAAAGATCGTATCGTAAAAGATTGAATTAGCAAGTGTAAGTAAATTCACGGAAGAACTGAATCATAAGTCAAAGTTTTGAGACTGTTTTCGTCTTTTTCCATTTAATTCATTTTTGACTGTTTGGTGGCTGGAACTATACTCATGATAATTTAATAACTTTTTCTATGTTTGCTTTCCGATTTGGATAAGAAATCAAGTTTGTGTTTTGTTTTATTTTGCTTTCCTTTTTTGTTTGTGTGTATGTGTAGCATTTTGTTTATTATGATATGGTTTTCATTGCTCATGGAAATCTTCTTTTTTTTAGTTTAAAATATTTACGAAAGAATTTAACAAGTCTAAATGCTTGAGTGTTTTGGTAAAGAACAGACTATTAAAATAACGAATGGTATCGAATCTTAGTGGATAAAAAAGCAACATTAGCAGGTATAATTCCGCATATCATTTACATGGCGTTTTTATTCTTCTTCATAACATATCTTTTATTTCTTTTTTGACTGTTTGGTAGGCTGAAGCTAAACTCATGATCTTTTAATAAATATTCCCTGTTCCTACCCATATGTTTGCTTCAAGTTTGCGTTTGTTCTTTTAGTTTGCTTTTGTTTGTGCTTATATGTAGCTAAATATGTTTTTATGATTAATAGAAATCTTCTTTTTTAGGTAAAATTAATTATGAAAGAATAAATAAATTCGACATTGTAATATGAAGGGTGTTTGGTAAAGAACTGACTAATGAAATAACGAATGCTATCGAATCTTATTGGAGTAAAGAAGCAACGTTAGCAGGTATAATTCCGTTTATCATTCATATTTCCTTTGGCGTTTTTATTTTTCACTACACACCAAGGCAGCTTTGTTTACCACCCATTATCATTAAAGACTGTAAGAACAAAATTCCCACCTATTGCCCTTTGCTATGCGCCATCTTAACCAACAAATACAGCAGTCACTTCATCCATCGTGACATGAGGTTTTTTTTGTGTCTGTGTCAAAATCTACATTTTATGTTTCGTAATCACCTCTTTCTCTTTTCACGATGAACTGAAATCTTACGACATTTTAATAATGACGTTAGATTAAAAAATAGTGCCGCCTCTGCGTAGCCTTACGTCAAATATGTAGGAAAAACCGTTTAAAAAAAGTTAAATATTTCACTCCCTAAATTAGAAGTGGTATGCACAGCGCCGATTATGATAACTTTTTATTTCTATAAATGTTCGACACGGGTGTAGCGATGCGTCGTTTTGAGAAATGCAACAGTAAAAAGTTTTTACACGGGATACTAGTTTCTAGTATTGTAACTACTTAAAATGTGAGCATTATCTTGATTTTACCCGGTTGCTAGGGAAAATTAAGGGTAAATCTTAAAATTCACTAGTATACCGGGTGAGTAAAAAAAAGTACCGTTGTTTCTCAAAACGTATCTTTCGATTGACTAATTATGAAAGTTAGTGTTTTTTATTTCTGAATCTCTATTCAGAAATATTCTATTCACCGAAAAATGACGAAAAAATCTAAACAAAACTTCTCCAAACAAGATTTTCTGTTCTTATTGCAAACCCTATGGGATTGAAACTCATACACGCTTCAATGTGCTAAAACTTACTTTTTTTTATTCCCAATGCTTAAATTAAGTAAAAAGTTCAAACTTTTTTCAAAATTTTATTAAAACTTTACTTGATGAAGTTTTTTATAAAGACTGTTTTGTAAAAAATACCACAACTCACGTTACAACAAAGAATTTGGGTATGTATCCAGTTTCCAGTTTCGAGAAGTTTTGTTCAGCTTTTTTCGTCATTTTTCGAGAATTTTTACAAGAACCACCTCCAGTTTTTTGCCCATAACTTTTTTTCTACTCAACCAAATTTGACAAATGATACACCAAAATGTAGGTAAAGGATTCCTCTATTCAGAAATAAAAAAACACTAGCTTTCCTAATTAGTCAATCGAAAGATACGTTTTGTGAAACAACGGTACTTTTTTTGACTCACCCGGTATACAAGCACCACACACCATATTTACTTATTTTCTGTTTAAACAGAGTCAAAAGTTGTCAGTTGTCCCATTTCTAGTATCGTAATTACTTGAAATGTGCATTTTGTCTTGATTTTACCCCGTCGCTAGGGAAAATTTGGGGTAAACCTTGAAGTAATGTGTAATTTGGTTCCGCAAACTTAATGATTCTTTGCTCCACCTTAGTTTGAAGTAGTAAAGTATATGTTTTTCGGAGCTTCTGCCTGTAAATTCTTGTTTTAGCCCTATTTTATGTGTTGTTGCCATGGGGGAGATCCCTGTTGCTATGGATAGTATTAATTGAAAACAAATATTGCTCTTTGTAGTAAATGGTTATTCAAATATACGCTGAAAATATTAAGTCCAAATTATGAAGTGTTAAAAAGTTATGACAATATCCTTTAACCTTATTTTCAAGAAAAAATCCAATGTTTTGGTGCCATTAGACATATGTGACGTTCCAGGGGATTTTGATAACAAACGATATTAACGTTAATATCGTTAATATCGTTATTATCGTTAATATCGTTAATGGAACTACAGAGTATCGTTATTATCGTTAATATCGCTAATATCGTTAATATCGTTAATATGGTAAGAGCATAGATTACCGTTACTATCGTCAAAAAGTTTTGTTCAAGACGTTTGTTTGTACATTTCACATACGTGTGTCGTTTTATGAAGTTCTAAAATAACCGTGATTTAATTATTATTTCGCCAAATAGCAATCAATTCAAAACAAACTCGCTTGTTTATGACATGATAAACCTGATTCATTCAATTATGACACACGGAAATATATATTTTTCTAGAAATAACAAAGCACTTTTTTTTCATTTGTTATTCCTGTAACTTCAGCACAAATTTGAAAAGCCACTTTAAAATACCGTTTCATTCGATTTGGTAATGTATTATTTTGAAATGTACATTTGCAGGTAGCACGCGTTTGTGTATTAAATTGAACTTAATTAGCTGGTTCTTATATTCATTTGGAGATTAAAGATACAGAAGTAAGTTCGAAAGCAGGCACGAGTAGAAACCGTCTGCTATAATTCTTTTTTCTGAATTGTTCGACGGGTTGCCATTCTATAAGCTCTTGGGAAAAAAACTTTACATTATTAAAGACACGTTACATTAAAGTTTTTTTCAATAGCAAAACCTTTATTATTATTCTTTCGAAAGACATTTCACTTGCACTGGGTGAAGATGTACCCTTAATTAAATTGATCGCAACGTTTTCAGTGAAAAAAAACTTTACATTATTAAAGACACGTTACATTAAAGTTTTTTTCGATAGCAAAACCTTTATTATTATTCTTTCGAAAGACATTTCACTTGCACTGGGTGAAGATGTACCCTTAATTAAATTGATCGCAACGTTTTTAGTGATCATTATTGATTTTTGTCATTTCGTCGATAATGTTTTCAGGTTCAACATTGGGATGAGGGACGAATGAAAACATTTTAACGTCGGCTTGACGAGTTGCAAAAGTTCTCTTTTGAAATACTCACCTTCGTTTAAATATAATATTACCTGTTTACTTCAGTTTGTTATGAAGTTTATGTGAAAGGTTGTCTGAAAGTTGTGTTTACACAGGGCTCTAAAACTTTACTTGAGGGTAATTCTAAAAATATTGAATTTCTTACGCCGTAATCAAGCGAAAGAAAGATTAATATACACGAAATGGTTTCCTTGTCACAAATAAAATGATCACATGTTTAATATTAATGTTATTATCGTTAATATCAAAAATATAGTTATTTTCTTACTATAATTTCGTAATTATAGTATATATAATATATATAACGATAATAGCGATAATAACGATATTAACGATAATAACGATATTAACGATAATAGCGCTATTAACTATAATAACGCAACGATAATTATTAGCGATAATATCGCTAATTCTATTGTTTTATTAACGATATTATCGTTAATAATTATCGTTAATATCGTTTGTTATCAAAATCCCCTGGAACGTCACATATTATTACAGTTGAATACTATAGGGAAAATATCTAACAGAATGTCAAGAATTGCCCCAAATTTCCAATACTAAATTTCCTATAACTTCGGAACGGCTTATCGTTGAGAGGTGCATGACCCCTCATTTTTTTCTATTGAAAAGATCTATCCAATCAGCATAGTTTTGTTGCGTCCAGATAGCAAACGCGACCCGTTTATAAACCGGTCGGCCGGATTGTTAACGCATGGCCATCTTGAGGAAGCCTGCCAGTCTCCCAAAAGACAGCGATGTGCAATGTTTAACTCAATGCGAAAAATTTATGACTTCGATTGATGTGTTTGAATTCAACTCGAAAGCATACATTCCGGTTAGATCCGCTGTAGCTACTGCTTTAATAATGTTTAATGCCAGAAGAGGGGGAGAGCCTGTACGCCTTTCTATCAAACAATGTGAAGAAGCTGTTAGAGGTGAATGGGTTGAAAAAGTTAGTGAAAACCAACAGATAATTGAAGAAACAATGTTAGTAACATATCAAACTGGGAAAGGCGCCAACCATTTAGTGCCTGTAATGTTTCCCCCAGAAACCCTTTCAGCAATGAAATATTTGGTTGATCCAGATGTGAGAATTAAAGCTGGAATCAGACAAAGCAACTAATACATTTTTGCCACAACCAGTAGTGATAGTCATGCAAGTGGTTGGCATTGTGTTGATCATATGTTGAAAAGGCTTTCACTATCAGGAGCAATAAACGCAACTAAAAATCGACACAGAGTAGCATCAATACCTGCTAAACTGGAACTATCAAGTAAAGAAAAAGATCTCATTTATAAGCATTTTGGACATTCCAGTGCTATCAACCAAAATGTGTATCAGGCAGCTGCCGGTACCAAGCAACTAGAAACAGCAGGAAAGAGACTCTTGCAAATTCAAAGTGGAGATTGTGTTAATGATATACCTGAAGTGAGTATTTCATTATTTGGCTTTGCTCAAAGTTTTCTTTAAGTTGCACTCTAATACTTAAGACAAAATTTTTCAGATTTCTTTCTTATAATATTGCTAATGTGATATGAACACTTCATGATAATGTATGCGGGAGAAGGCTGTATGAAATGGTGAATGTAATGAACGAGTGCCAAAAAATTACTTATAGACCATGATCCATCACATAAAAAAAGCTCTGGAAAATACTTTTCGTGACCTTTCTCTCAGAACCAGCTGATTCTCCTGTTTTTGGCGTTTTTCAGTGAGTAGATTTCAAATTCGAAAAGTTCCCAAGTTTTCCACCTGCAGTTTTTGAGTAATTAGGCCTCAAAGTTACGGTTATCGTGCGTATCGATTTTCATTGTATGTTAACGATTTTCATTGTTTCGTTAGTAAAATTTGTGAGATTATTTGTTGAAAATAAAGTTTTGTTTTGGTTAGGAATGCTTTTTGTCGTATAATTGTCAAAACATTTTAACAATCGTGCAATTAACGAGTCTGACTCGGGAAAACATCAAATAACCTTCATAACTGCATAATTTTGGATGGGGAGGTATCAAAACAATGGAATATTATATTAGCAACATCTGTGCTGCATTATTAAGTAAATGTGTACATAATTAACCTATTCAACTAATATTCACTCTTGATTAAAAAACAACAACATTTCACAGTATAATTTGGTATTGGTTCACAGTCTGTTCACTGTGTATGTGATATCTATGTTTTTATTCCCTGTTTCAAACATTAGCAACTCTTACTGTTTCATTGCATCCTCAGATCCAAACAAGGTATGACATAATTAGATCGTATCCATACTGTAGGTATGTATACATTTAAAATATGTGGCTAAGCCGGCAGCGAACCCCCCCCTAGTCACTTACCCTCGAAGTATAAAGGTCTATAACATACAATCTATCAAAGTAAAAAAAGAAGCAGATGGATTGGAATGGAACCATTCTTCTGACAAATTATTCGACACCATCAATTTGAATAAAAGCAGTTAGTCTTCTCTTCATGTCTTCAGCACCGTGGACTTTATTTCTCGTTGTTGATACCATCAATTTGAATCGGAGCAGTTGTTCCTTATGTCTTCGTCACCATGGACTTTATTTCTTGTCGCTGATACCATGAATTCTAATCGAGGCAGTTGTTCTTCATGTCTTCATCATCGTGGGCTTTATTTCTCGTCGGTGAAGGTGCTTTCCTGTCTCCCAAATGTTCTTCATATCCTGAGATATACATTGGGTAGCTACTACACCACTTGCTATTTGTCCATTGTGTGCCCCACAAGTACTATTATGAGGTACTGTGATATTGCACCGATGGACCCGAATGCGGTAAGTAGGTAAGTAAGGAAGTGCAACTTGGGATTTACAAAACCCTTTTTATCTTTACACAACAACGAAGCGAACCCAAAAATGTTTCGTTGCGACTCTCGGGTGGTTTGTATTGAAGCTTGTAGCTATATCCACACCTATCTAGTGTTTCTTGGTAGTATGAAGCAGACTGCTTGAAGATCATTCAGTATATATATATATATATATAGGAAGACCTGACGAAGACCTGACGACCTGACGAAGAGAATAACTGGAAAGCTTGTACTATGCATTAGTTTTTTTCTGATTCCATATATAATTTTTTTAAAACTTGACTATGCTGTTATAGAAGAAATATATATATATATATACTTACCTCTATTATAAGAGGTGATTTAGTTTTGCAATGATTAATTTTGCGAATTTTGACCAGTTTCATATAATTAAATTCTCAAAAACAACAGATGGACGATTCGAAAAAATAAATCCATATATATACAAAATGTTCAATTTTTTATTTTTTCTATCTTTAAATATAATAAGCCCTTCTGCTGCAGGGTTTAAGTATCATTTCTGTAACAAAAAAGGTGGAAATGTACGCCGCAGAAATACCGGCCTACGCATATTCACACAATGCAAATATTTATTTCTCATACAGTGCTAATTTGATTTGCTTTGGTAGTAGATAGAGTGGCTTCGGGAGCTACATCGGGTAATGCCAAAAATGAACCTAAAATTTGCTCATTTTTTGCGTATGCGTACATTTCATTAAAAATTTCTGAATATTTATGGATCACCAAATGGTTTTGCAGTGTCACTGTCATGGAAACAGTGATTTTTGCTGTGATTTCTAAGCCACTCTGGACAAAAAGTGGCTAAAAAATGGTCATTATCTTGAACATTTGCTTTCTTTAAATGTTTCTCCAGCTCCTTAAGGGGTCAAAATAAAAAATGTCAATTGTAGCTGTGTGTACATGGATAAAAACTTTAACAGGGCAAGTTTTTTGCTGAGAAAAAGCTTTAAAGGGAAATTAAGCCTTAAAATTTCTTTTCTGAATTTGAGCATGAAATACTTCATTTATCCTAGAGGAACACCTTTTTATGTATAAAAGGTATTCTAAATGAAAAAAACTGCTAAAAAACAACTTAGTTAAATCGCCATTACAGCTTTCGTTATAAATATCATGACGTCACAGAGCGAATTTCATTTGCAGAAACATCAGCCGTAGGCAGCACATGATGACATGTTTTTACGCCTATGTTCTAAAGATACGAGAAACGGTAGAAAAACAACAAAGACAACACAAAGATATTTATCATTTACCAACAAAACAATCTTAAACAGCCAAATGTAAAATAAATTTGTCGTTAGCGATTCAAGAAAAACAACTGAAGATTTCATTTTTTATACATCTAAAATATACACATTTGTTCAAAAACTCACTTATGCACATATACCCAGGCTTTATTTCAGGATTTTTAGCTGCTACCGTTTTTTCTTTTAAGATTGAGTTTGACAACGGTTGTTTACCTGTTTGCTTGGACAGTGACACCCGACAGGCCCACCATGGTTGGGCCTGAGGGGAAGCAAAACTTTTGAAACAAGGAACAGCCAGATCGCCGAAAAATGAACTTCCCAGGAGAATTCTTACGATATGGTACGTAGATAAAGCAAGAATAATATTGTTGGCAGCATTATTTTAGATGCAAAATTTAA
The DNA here is from genome assembly GCA_027922465.2 of Turritopsis dohrnii. Taxonomy (NCBI): domain Eukaryota; kingdom Metazoa; phylum Cnidaria; class Hydrozoa; order Anthoathecata; family Oceaniidae; genus Turritopsis; species Turritopsis dohrnii. The sequence continues at coordinate 47,157 of BQMF02000149.1, read as the reverse complement.
ATAATGCAGCCAAGTGGGGGACGTTCCAACTCGTGAACCCATAACACGAGAACTGAGCTTCACAGCATATAGCTTGAATCTCTCAGTCTTAACTTCCTTGACTGCATGGCCGAAATATTTGCATAATAAAATGTAGCAAAAAAAAAACGAAGAAAAAAAACCATTGAAAAAAGAAAAACTTGTTACGTTGGTATGGAATGTGAAAGATCAAGTGTTAGAGATCACATGTGCAGCTGGTTGCGCAATAAAATGTAGCATAAAAAACGAAGGAAAAACCATTGAAAAAGAAAAACTTGTTACGTTATTACGGGATGAGAAAGGAATGTGAAAGATCAAAATCTTAGAAATCACACTGGTATAGTGCAACGAGAAAGCGTATTTTGAGATAAGAAAAAGCGCCGAAAATAATAAATTCATACATTCAAATTTATGGTTACCTATCACATATGTGTAAGAAAAGAAGTCTCTCGAGACGAGCTCTATTTAGAAATACACAATAAGAGCTAAAAATGCGGTTGAAAAATACACAACAGACGGTCTGCGTGCATTAATAGAAATACATTTCACACTATTCAATTATCGTTCTGCAATTTAACAATCGCAATCGAAAACAAAATAAAAATGGAAGAGGAGGAGCTAGGTTGTACACAAGGAGCCGTCTCTCTGCACCAGCACATGTAAAGGGCGATGCATAAAGACAGAGAGTTTTTGAACAAAAAGAACACTCAACTACTGATTGTTATGAGTCAATTAATGCCTATTAGACAGTTTTGGTTTTTTTTCAGTTTTTTTGTTTTGCTCTTATTCAAGATTGAGTTTCAAAACTCAATTCAAGATTGAGTTTTTGCTACCGTTTTCCGGTAGCAAAAAAACCCTGAAAAAAACGCTTATACCTGCTATAAATCTAAAACGAAATACTTTTTAATAAAGGTGTTATATCACAAAGCACACAAGAACTTTCATCAACAAAAACAAAATATTACAGTTTATGTAATCCTTACAAAAAGAACAATCGCGCTGTGACGTCAAAATTTCATCGCAGAGCACTGCAATGACGTCCGTTGTTAGATACTAAATAACGAAAAACTGAGTATAGTTATCATTTAAAATAATTTTTAATGGTCACAGAAGATTAATGAGACCTTCCTGCAGCTAATATAAAAAGTTTTTGATAAAGGCTTAATTTCCCTTTAATCAATTAATATACTTTTGCAGGCCTTTCATTGAGACCTACGTGATCACGCAGGCTAAAACATTCACTAACGTCAAAAATCGTGTCGGCAGATTGAGTTGCAGAACAGTATTTTTGGCTTGCCTTAACTCACAATACTTACTTTCGTATCAAAAAATTGCGCAATTTTTTATATATCGTGCCAAAAAGTCATTAATTATTGCTGTCATATCTGTCATTTAAAAGAAAGAAAAAAAATGTACATACCTTGACCGTACTTTGAACATTCGCTTTGAACACTTTATTCTCAAGTGAATCTACTTATAATAATCCGCAATCGTGTGTAACACATTTAACTTAGAGAGTGATGGTTTTTTTAAAAATTTACGGCCAAAATCTTCTTAATCGTGGTCATATAGCGGCAGTTACTCTCAAGCAAGACACATTCACGATTAGTATAATAGCACGGGGCATCTAACGTCAGCTATTCTTAAGCCAATCAAAACGCAAGGAATTCTTTTTTCGCCGTTTTGATTGGTTGCCGACAGAATCCGTTAGTAAATCCGTTAGTCTACAGACAGTTGCACGAAGGTGAAAGGTGAAAGGTTAACTACACTTACTGGAAAGAAAAGAAAGTTTACAGAGGTATTTAGTGTATGTTTATAGTAGAAAATCTTCTGCAAAATAGAGAAAGTTACCTCACATAAGCATAAAAGCAGTTTTTCCAAACAAAGAAAGCAGTTTTATGTTTTTCAGTGTATAAATATGGAAGCGTATTTTCAGTGGAAAAGAAATAGCAGAAGAAATTGTTTTAAGTATATGTTTACAGTAGGAAAGTGTGCTGGAAAGTAGTAGTTTAAATTAGTAGTAGTTTAAAGTATTATTATTTTGTTTACAGATATGAAATATGGAAAGTAAAGAGTTTAAGTGTTTGAAAATGGCTGCAGAAGATGTTTACTAACATGATGATGTGAATTAGTATGGATAGGTATATTCTCTTTGTTTAAAGTTAAACCAAAGTTAAAATATTATAGATTTATATATTTAGTTAGAACACAGTTTATTTATCCAGCATTTTTGTTGTTTTCCTGTACGCACAATTTATTTTTACTACTATCATGAAAGATGTATTATGAATATTTTGATGTGTGACAGATCTTCCGATTAAAAAGTTTTTCTGTTCATAACTCCAGTGTTGATAATGAACTAAAAATGCTTCAGCTGGAATACCTAGAGCTTTTTAATTAAAAGGGTGAGAAGTGTTTTTTTCGTATTGACGTTAGATTTTTCATCACGGGCAACCATTGTATTGCATCTTCAACCGATACAATTTATTTTACAAAGTGAAAAAAGCCAATGCACACGCAGCGCATATTTTTATTTTTAATGGATTTAAGATCTTCCAAGTAAAACGACTGTTCTGCGCTCCTATTTCTTAAGTTTAAAGTACTTACAGCACTGAAACCCTTTCTGTTCATCATGCTGTGATTTAATTTTTGGACACCAGGTTTGACATGTCACTTTCAGAATTAAAACCCGTAAAAAATTTTTACACGGGATACTATTATACAAATACTCTTGAAAAATACATCAAAATATCAAATGATTTCTACGCCACAGGTTTTCAAAGAACCGTTGTTTTAGTTTCTAAGTGAATGTGAGCCAGGTGGCCACGTTTATTTCTATTACTTAACGGATACCACCAGTAAACATTTTTTTTTTAAATGTTTGTTTATCAATGTCAAATATTAAAGTATACAAAGAATTAAGATAAAGAAAGTGATACTCAATTGTAATGGTTTTATAATTTATCGTTATGCTAGCGTAATAATTGTACAACATTTTTAAAGCTTATCCCCCGTGAAAAAATAATTTATGTTAGAATAACGTATATTTATGTATAATTTAAGAATATGAAATTTATTTTGCATAAAAGTTCTTCATATATCTGTTATCTGTAATTTAAAAGTCTAGAAATTGATCCAACATGAAGCTCCGATAGGCCGTCATATTGATTTCCCGATCAAAATCAAAATTCATAATGGCCAGCAGTTTGACATCATGAGGTTGCTCATCGCACATGAAAACATTGAGAAATGAAAGTAAACACAGCAGAAAAATGTTTCTCAGAGATCTAAGATCGGCATATTATGTTACTTTATGCTTCAACTACCCCCGTCGATAATTTTGTTTGCAGCAAACAATGCGTACAAATAAAAAAAGTATTAAAAGAAAGTGAAAATAAAATTACTTGAAGCAGAACTGATAACAAAACTAATAATAACGAAGCTAACAACAACTATAAGATAAATAATGAAAAAGTGTAAGTTTTCAATTCAAGCCTCTTACAAATTAAAAGATAAATCGACTACTGATTTAAATTCTTTGGGAAAGTTTTCACAAGGAATCTACGATGACTCGATGTGGAGAAGCGCACATAAATATTCTCCAAGCTGTTGAGGAAGAATTGAGGATGAGTTGCAAAATCTGCATCTGCAAAGATATATATCTAGTTGTTGCCTCCTATATAAGAAAATTTGTAAGGATTTTATTAGTTCTTAAAGGCCTACTGGAAGCTTAAAGAAATAGTGCCTTTATGTTACATTTCTGTTCTGAAGATATTTGAGAAAAAATTCAAAGTAAATGCTCAATATAAAATAGAATTGCGCGCAGAGTGTTCAGGTGGCTTGGTTTTTCCAAGCCCCGCTTTTTCTAACAAAATGTCATAAGAATTAACTTGTGTTCAAATATGAGAAATTGTCAGCCTGATTTGAAATGAAAAAAACGGAAATGACATCCCCTTGAGTATATAAATACTAAGGTAAGTAAGTAAGTAACCGAGAGTTTTTAGTCCTTGGGCTTCCAACTTTAGCGGTTGGTTCTTCCGCCCGCCGACTTGCAACTATTAGTTGACTTACCGCCGGAGATACGTATAGCATTGCTCCAACTTGCCCGAAGGCCAGTGTGCAGTCAGTCAATGGCTCCTAATGGGCTGATACGCTGCTTTTAAACCGCATCGGAGTGATGTATTGAAATACGACATGACTGGGTCACAGCAGTCGCACTCATAATCACTACACCATCGCTGCACTAAATAATGGTAGCAGGGTTGATGTCAAAATTTGTCAAATGTTTTTCAATCATGCACAAGAATCTTTCAAAATTTCATCAAAATTCTCACATAATGTACAGTTTTTCAACGTTTTAATGAACTATTAATACGCTTTCTTTCTTTCTTTTTTTTTTTGTAAGCAACCCGGTTGCTTAGGGGTGAGGTCTCAAAATCAGCCAAAATTTAAGCAACTTGCTAAGAAACCCTGAGGCTTAAAAGTTTCCAAATAGTTTTTGTGACACATGAAGAGTATTGTAAGATATACCTTTTTACTTGAATTACTAACACAGGTATGTGAATTCATAGGCTTTTTCACTCTTCTTAGTGACAAGTGCAAAAAAAATCCAAGCAACTATGTAAGCAATTTGAGGCCTCAAATTTGCAATTTGCTAAGCAACTCAAGCCCTCACCTGAAAAATGGGGTTGCTTATAAAAAATGTGTATGAATTTCTTGCCTAAATCATAATTATGTGTTTAGTAAACTTTCATTTCAAAGTCCTGCATTTTCAACTATGTATGAAAACTGTTTTAATTATTTAAACTACATAAAACTAACAGGTTTAGTCCATCTTTAGAAATTCCCTATATTATTTTTGCTGTCTGCAGTATTTTTTAAGTACAACCCAAGAGGAGTTATAAAGGTTATTCTACCTGCATGTATACTTGGTACCACAATGTTGACTCAAAATTTTTAACATTGTTACTTTGTCTTTATATTCAAGGGCGAAACTTTTTGCAAACTGCTCTTATATATGATTTATATTTACATACATGCTATATAATATTTTTACTAAGATGCCTGATGTAGATGTATAAAACAAATATTTTTATTTAAGGTGGTATCATAGTCTAAAATGGCCCCCAAAAAGTTTTTTTGGAATTTTTTTTTTTATCCTTGAATTAGTCAATTTAATATGTCTGCTAACTATTTTCCCCCATCCTGGGCTGTCATTTCGGTTTTTTGGATCAATATTGAGCCTAAAAGTGACCTACCTGATAATTTCTTCCCTAAGCAACGCCTTAGCAACAGGCAAGTGACTCCTTATTTCGTGAAATCTACTCAAAATATTAACGTCAAAATTGTTTTGATGGCTTATCGAATATCTCCTTGTTTCACGCGGCTTTTCGTAATCTAAAATCTGTAATTTAAAAGCACAAACATTCAAATAGTGCCATGTTCATCTGACTACTATTATAGTCATGATATTGCCAATCAGTGATTTGTTTATGTCTTGATGTATCCATTATTTAGTTGTTTTTCTATGCTCTTTTATGAAACTGATGATATTTTAAATTGTATTTAATTCTAGAGCAATATGAATAAGAATGATAATACACAATCAAATAAACAAAACTTCACTCTGAAGAGAAAGCGTCACTGGAATGATCACATTCCAGGGCAGAAGAAACAGTGTTCAGTCGATACAACAGAGGCTTCTTGCTCAAGCTCTAGAAAACTGTCACTGAATAGTCGATACAAATGTAGATGATTTTTACATATTTGCTCACTTTGGTCTCCTTAAAGGGCTTTTATCAAAGTTGGTTTGTCCTGAGTGCTACGGTGATGTCGAGACGATGAACATTCTGAAAGATAGAAAGGGATATTTTCACCACCTAGTTGTCAAATGTACCACCTGCAAATGGGAAACAGACTTCAACTCATCCCCTGAAATTTCAAAGAAGTTCACTCAAAGAAAAAGTAGGATGAAAGATGTTAATGTAAGAGCTGCCGTGGCATTCCAAGAAATTGGATGTGGACATTCCGCAATGAAAACTTTTTCGAGTCTAATGAACACTGGTTGCTTGTCGGTGTTACGTTTCAAAACCATCAATGACAAAGTGATGTCAGCATACCAATTGGCAGCCAATAATAGCATGAAGAAGGCAGCAGAAGAAGTCAAGGCAATAGATGTTGTTGACGGTTTACCATGTGCACGGGTATCCATCGACGGTACCTGGCAAAAACGTGGACACTCCTCCTTACATGGCATTGTCACAGCAATGTGAGGAGATAAATGTGTGGACATAGCAGTGAAGTCAAAACATTGTCATAGTTGCAAAATGTGGGAGTGCAAGAAAGGTACAAAGGAGTGTGAAACATGGTTGGCTGATCACTGTTGCTCAATTAATCATGAGAAATCATCTGGCGCAATGGAATCTACGGGTGCTGTTGACATCTTTGCTCGGTCAATCGAGAAAAACAAGTTGATATACAAGGAATACCTTGGGGATGGGGATAGCAGCTCTTTCAGTGATGTGGTTAAATCTGACCCATATATGATTCAAAAAGTGATACCAATCAAGCTTGAATGCATTGGACACGTCCAGAAGCGTTTAGGCACCGGACTGCGTAATCTTGTGAAATCGTATAAGAGAACAAAGACACCACTATCTGGAACGGGTAAATTGAGTGAGAAGTGCATTAACTCAATGCAAAATTATTATGGATTGGCTATCCGCAGAAATACCAATAACCTTTATGCAATGAAGAAAGCAGTCTTTGCTATTTTGTTTCACTTCACCGATAACCCGAACGCAAGTGAACGCCACAAGTTTTGTCCACGCGACCCTGACAGTTGGTGCAAGTACTGGACTAAGGATAAACCATCTAATAATATTTCAGTCTGGATAAAGTCCTTACTACTACCTATATTCCGTTACCTGCAGGATGATGTGCTTCTAAGTAAATGTCTCCACGGACAAACGCAGTTCAAACGAGTTCAAACGAGGCGTTTAACGGTGTTTTGTGGTCTAAAGTCCCAAAAGCCAAATTTGTCGGAAAAAAAGACTATTAAAATGGGAGCACATTCAGCTGTGTTGCATTATAATGAAGGTAAACAAGGTATTTTAAGTGTATTGAACCATTTTGGTTGTAAGGGTTCAGTAACACAACGAGAAGTTCTGAAATTGGATGGTTTACGTGTCAAACGTATGGTGAAAAAAACCAGTGAACTGGTAAAGAAGCGCAGGAAAACTCTTCGAACAATCAAGAAAGGGTATCAAGACAAGTTAAAGGAGACTGAACCAAATGACTCTTACAGCACTGGTGCCCATTGAACAGTTTTTGTTAGTTTTTATCATTGTTTACTAGTTTTTAAAACCAATTTTGACCTTTTTTGCTAATTTTATCAATATTCAATTTTTGAGCAGATTGCGCTTTTTCAAAACATGAAATCTCAAGATAGGATAAAGCTTTCTTCTTCAAATTTTCAGGGTATGTTTATCACACTAAAAGGTTTCATTTGACAGTTAGAATTTCTCTATAAACAGCTAGATCTTATTCATTTTATATTTAAATATTGAAATCTTACTGTAAATATTGAAAAAAACTGCGGTAATGGCAAAAATGAAAATATTTTACAAAATTTCAAACTGTTAATAGTTTATAATATAATTATAATATAATTAGCAGTCCTAAAAAATTTTATTTCAGATACATAAAGTGAAAGCCAGATAATAATAATAAAAAAAGCGACAGTCTTTTCTATGATATGTTTATTAGCTTTCGGCTCTCACACGAGCCATGATCACACAAATGTACAAAATTTTTTTATAATTATTTTATATATACAAGTATTCCCTATACAAATTTTAATAAAAAGCAACTAATTAAATAAGTACAATGGAGCTGACAAAATATTACGATTCAGCTGGGGTTTGTCTTTTTGAATAAAAAGACTTTCCTTAATTTCTAATATATAATTGGTGTTATCGGATGTAAGAACGGAGAAATTGCTAATGTCCGCGCAATGTGATGTCATCAGTAAATGATCACTGACTGCGGAGTGCTGACGTGTCAAAACTATTTTGTCAGTGAGAGGAGACACTCCCAGGTGTTCACATGCTCTAACTTTCAGGTGTCGCATAGTTTTACCAATATAAGTAACGTTGCAGCTACTACACGAAAATTTATAAACAACATAGGAAGCTTATCCTTATACTGAAATAAAGAAGATAATCTCAAAGACGACTTGAATACTACTTGTAATTTGGAGAACGACAGTTGTCTATGAAAAAGTTTCCTAAGACGTGTTCTAGCTAGTAAAGAGACAGAACCCAAATATGGTAAAACAATAAGACCATTCTTCTTAGGTACATCATAACTAAGTGTGTTGGGAGGTGGTGTGTGTATCTTATCAAGAAATTTCTTAACACACACGTCTATAAAATTCTTAGGGTACCCATTCTTAGAAAGAATTTCATTTAAAAATTGAATTTCTACGTGAAACTTAGAGAAATCTGAGACGATAGTGAAAGTGCGAAATAATAGTGAATAAACAAATCCATATTTGTAAGTTACTGAAATAAAGCTATAGAAATTAGAATAAACACCGCTAAAGGTCGGTTTACGGTAAATACTGGTAACAAATTTACCCTCTTCTCTATCTAACTTTACATCCAAAAAGGAAAACGATTCATTTTCCTTTTTCTCGAACGTAAAATTGATATTAGGGTGCTTGGTATTCATATAATTTCTAAAAGATTCAACCTGTTCAGATGACGAAAATAACAAAAAAATGTCATCAACATATCTTCTATACAAGGTAGGTTTAAACCCATTGGGGCAATTTTGGAGCCACTTACGTTCATGAAAACAAAGAACAATGTTAGCTAATGTGGGACCTAGAGGAGACCCCATAGCCACACCATCCAATTGCCTATAATAATCACCATTAAAAATGAATAAAGATTCTTTAGTAGCTAATGTAAGGAAAGTACGAAAATCCTCTTTACAAATACCGTTTACAATGTTGTTATTAGCATAAAGTAGAGATACACAGATGTCAATAGTTTCATCGAGAGGAATGTTGAACAGGAAGTGATTTACATTTTCTTTGTTGATCCGGACAACATGGTACCTACATTAATCTTTTTTGAATGCCTAGGGTTAGAAAGTAGCCAAGATGCCAGCGGTATATTGGATGCTATAAAGGAAGCATTTAATAAGTATAACCTTTCTGCGTTGTTAGATAAATTGATATTTTTATCTTCTGACGGAATATCTGTCAACAGCGGAAAGAAATCGGGACTAATATCTCTTTTCCGAGAGGAGAATGAATGGATGACATTCATATGGTGTTTCAGTCACCGACTCGAACTTGCCTTGAAAGATGCCTTGAAAGATGCCTTGAAAGATGCCATATCCCCTGTTGACGAGTCTTTGCTTCATTTGTTTTATCTATATAAAAATTCTTCGAAAAAACATAGAGAACTTCAAAATTTGTACCAGCTGATGAAAGATGACTACGAAATGTATGGGGGTGGGATAACGCCTGTCAAATCTACAGGTACCCGTTGGATAGACCATCGAATTCGTGCTATGCAACGTTTGGTGGATAAGTACGGATTATACTGCCAGCATCTTCAACACGCAATTCCTGAGACGAAAAGCTCCAAAGATCGTGCCAAACTTAAAGGCAAGTTTGAGAAATTAGTTGATGCGAAAGTCGATCCTGCTTTTTCTTAGATACTCTTACTGCGGCAAAACAATTCAGCTTGACAACCCAAAAGGCTGATATTGACATAATATCAATAGTTGACAAAGTAGAGAGTACCAAACATAACTATGAAAAGCTGTTAAGAAAACTTGAATCAAATGCTGATAATGTTTTATCATTGCCAACGCTTAACTCGGTGATCAAGGAAATCGAAAACAACGAAGATGGAAAACCAGTTTACCAAGGCCAAACGTTGAAGTACTACAACAGAGAGATTCAGTTCCTTAAAAATCACGGTGCAGAAATCGTCAAATCAATTCTCTCCTGTTACGAAGACAGGTATGGAAATCTTTATTCCGAAACAACTGATGATCCTATTAGTGATGGGGACACAGTACTTTTCGACGTCTGCCGTGTTTTAAACTCGACCGTTTGGCCTGAGTTAAACGATCCAAACGAAGACAAAGTAGTACTTTCCGTTCAGTTTGCCGCCATCAAGAGTATTTTTGAAAGATTCAAGTACATGCATGTCTTTAAATCGGTCTCGTATCACTCACTACAATGTGGATACGTCGATGTCATACGCTACGCTCATCGATATTTTGCCGTCGACAAAATAAAACCTATGGTTCTTTGGTCGAAGATTCTTCAAGGAAATAAAGAAAAAGAATCTTGGCATGATATAATGCTTCTTATTGAGTTGTGTTTGTGTACCCCATTTTCAAATGCCACACTCGAGAGGTTCTTTAGTCATTTGAAAGTTGTTAAAACGGAAATTAGATCAAGAATGTCCAGTGAAAGTTTGAATTCCATCATGAGAATTCGTATGAAAGGTTTGTCGGTTACTGAGTTCAACAAGAAATATTCAGACGAATGTGTTGAGTTTTGGTACAACTCTAAGTCCCGGCGCATCAACCAACAAAAAAGAAAGAAATACGAGGATCGGAAGAAGACAAAGAAACAAAGAACAAATTTTTCTTTGAGTGACCTTGAAAGTGATTATAGCACCACTGGAGGATCTAGCGACGAAGGAGACTGATGAATATTTAGTTATTTACTCTTGTATTTTTATATACACAAAACAGCATTCCGGGATTGCCTGTTGCCTCCGTAGTAACATTTGATTTATAAGTGGCGCTTGTTTGATCGTTTGTAAATTGTTTTTTTCTGCTGAACACCGTTCTAAAAGGCTTCTCTTTAAATATATAGCGTGCTACAAAATAACCTGAAGGAGAGTGGATTTTCTTTAGTGTCATTAAAGGGAAGTTGTTCTTAATACATTAAGTGAGACTATTTTTCGTATTGCGTGACCTAAAGAACAGCAGTTAACATTTGTATCAAAAGATATTCAATTAAAAGAAGTTTCCTTAATTCATTAAGTGTGTTTCTTTTTTTAACCCTATTTATATCTTCTTTTTATGACGTAAATTGTGTGAATAAGTGATGAGAAAAGCCTTTAGAATTGTGTTTAAGCTGTTCTACAAATCAAAAAATTTTCTTCCTCGCCCAACCATGGTGGGCAACATTTGTCCCACTGCCTTATTTCCATACTTAATTCAAAACAGCCGGCTACACAAAGTTTTCTTATTTCGACCCCTGCAACATAACAGTGAATCACGTGATCAATTGTATCAATTTTGCCCCAGTGTCACAGTAAATGTTAACTCCCCTAAATAATGACTCCCCAGTCAAAATAAACTAGTTTATAATCACTCCCCCATCAAAATAAACTAGTTAATTATAACCCCCCAGTTAATATAAACTAGTAAATTATGACTCCCTAAAGTTAACATTTCCTAAGAAATCTTGATTCCCTTGGTTTAAAATAACTCCCCTCTGAATCTTGCTTAAAAACTTTCAAAATTCTTATGGCCATTCCTTGGACCTTGAGACGTTTGTTAAATGGTCGGATTTGACTGAACTTTGGTATATTTGAACAACTACAATTGAACCTTCGAGTTAGTTGGAAAATATTGAAGTTGAGCTCAGTGCAGTTACTATGTTTGACTATATCATAAGGTATATGATAACTTATTTTGTCATTATTTTGTCAGGATTAACTAGTTTATTTGACTCCCTGACATTTTTCAATCCGAAATAATGGGGAGTCATTATTTACTAAGTGAGTCATTATTTCATAGGAAATTTCTACTCTAGGGGAGTCATTATATCCTAGTTTATTTTAACTGGGGGAGTCATTGGTTAAAGTGAGACCGTTGAATGTTTGGAAATGTTTTTTGTCTTGATAATTTCAACTTATAGTTTAAAAATGTTTTATGGCCATGAAAAAGAATATGAACCAATTCATGAAAAATCTATATCCTAATATGCGCTGTGCATCCGTTTTTTTCACGCTTTCACTCTCTAAAAATTTGGGTCCTTTTTGCGGTCACTTATTCATAATAGAGTGTCAACCACGACGGTTAATATTTTTCTACGATTAGTATAGGGGAAAACATTGCATTGCATTTAATCGTTTCAAATGTTTTGATTATTCGCGAGATCAAGAAACAATAGACAACAACGAAAGTATTGCGCGAAGATTTATTAATGTTTTTAGGGTAAGTACGCCATTGAATTGGATCTTCAATCAATTTACTTCACAGAGTGAAAAAAAGCGGATGCACAGCGCGTATTTTTATTTTTGATGGGTTTAAGATCTTCCAAGTAAAACTACTGTTCTGCGTTCTTATATTTCAAGTTCAAAGTACTTACAGCACTGACACCCTTTCTGTTTGTAATGCTGTGATTTAATATTTCGACACCATTTTTGAGACATCACTTTCAAAAAAACCCGTAAAATGTTTTTACACGGGATACTAGTAATGACTATAATATCTTCTGATCAGTGATTAGTAGGCCTTAAATCCCACAAATATTTCTAGTCTAATAATCTTATTATACTAATTCGCGTTGTGTGTCACACTTTTATTTTAGAGAGTGACATATTTGGTTTTTTTGATTTTCCACGATTAGTATATGCTCCTCCGTTTTGTTATTTTTGGTTTGCGCAGTGGAAATCAGCCGAAAAACGTCTTTGGAGGAGTGCGAGCAATGCAATCTTCTTTGTTCGAAATTTGTCAATGATCATTTCGTGAGCAAGAAACTTCGCGAAGAAGACGTGTTTCTTTTTGTATACGAATATTTTAATTTAAATTTGATTGTTTTAAGCAGCAAATCAACGAAAGAACTGACGAAGAAACACAGGTTTGTATGCACAAGTGAGTTAGTTGTTTGTTTACAATGAAAAATCATATTTAGATATACAGAAGAAGTGCAGTGAAGTTTTAAAAAATTAAAACATTTTTAAGACATAGTAATAGAAAAGTGTTTCAAAATAGTGTCAATGAAGGAATGACTTGAAGTGCGCTATTTGACAAGTAGTTTTCTACTCAGTTTTTAACAAGAAGGTCTTTGTATTTATATGATGTAAGCCCTAGCATAGTAGAAAGTTTTATTTGATAAAGAACTTAATTCTTGTCAAAGGGATCATGTGTTCTTGATATGTATTCCCATTGCCAAGGTACAGCACCAACACCAACAAAATAGTCCCAAAAATTATTGCGAATTTGTTTAGCATCTTTTGAATAGTTATTTGAACCTTGACTGGGGAGAGGCACCAAACCTTCAGTCTCTATATCCTCTTGCATCCACCCTTTTTCTGCATAACCAGCTGGACAATAAGCATTATCAAAACTTCTTCCATACATGAGATAATTGTGGAGGGCAACAACTGCTTTGGTAATTGAAGTAACTGTGTCAACATTGGCTATTACCGGTCTGCGAAATATTCTGAATCTAGAAGCGCATATTCCGAAAACGTTCTCAACTTGTCTACGAGCTCGAGATGTTCTATAGTTTGCCACTTGTTCCTTTGCTGCAAGAGATGATTTGGCATAGGGCTTGATCAAGTATTCTTTTAAAGGAAATGCCTCATCACCGACAAAAACAAACGGAAATTTCTTAGTTGTGCCTTTAAGTGGTCTCGGATCTGGAATATTGAGAGAATTATCTTCCATTGCCCTTCCCAAATAACAGGAATTAAAAACTCCACCGTCATTTTGTCTTTCAGAATCTCCAATATCAACAAGTATGAACTCATAATTTGATTTAACAACAGCCATCAAAACTATGCTATGTGTTTTCTTATAGTTAAAGTAATATGAGCCTGAACGTGCTGGAGCTTGCATGATAACATACTTGCCATCAATGGCACCAAGACAATTTCCAAAATTCCACTTGGATTCAAATTGGTCAGCAATTTCTATCCATTCATTCTTAGAAGAAGGTGCACATAGAAAACCTTTCTGCAGTAACTGTTTCCATATCACGTCTGAGGTCTCCTTGACTATGTTACAAACTGTTGCCTTCGACATTCTGTAGCTATCTGCAATGGTACTCTGGGCATCGCCAGTAACAAGATAGCGTAATGTAACACACAATCTTTCATCGGGACTTATTGGTTCTCTTCTTTCAGATGACTTGACTATAAAAGTTGCAATGTAACCAAGCAGTTGCTCAAACTTAAAGGGTGTCATTCTAAACTGACAAAAAAAAAATTCTTTGTCAAACAATCTCATGTCTTTGATAAGCAGATGGTATTCCCCCTTCGTCTTTCTTTCCAGGAAAAGTTTACGGACCCAAACTTTTCGTCAGACTTTCTTTTCTGGTTGGGAATTCAAATTTCTGTTTAAACCTTGTCGTATTCTCCTTCTCAGAATTAATAATATGATAATTTGTTTTTTTGTTAGAGCAGTCATGTTGATTCATGTCTTTCTTATCTTTCTTACATTCACGCGAACTTAAAGAATGTCTAAACACAATTCTTTCCATTCACGCGACCAATTCGTGCGAACTGTAAACCCACCTTAAGGAATGGTTTGAATTTAGTTTTGAAAGATTAAATACTATAGCTTTCAATAGATATCTTATTATATGAGTTCTTTCGTTTAGTTTATATCCTACTGGATGAAAAACGAAGACAAGAGTAATTTGTTTTGGTAACGCGCACTATTATTATTTTTATAGTTAGCAAAGAAGATTTGATTTGATTTATTTATTTACAGATCAATTAAAAATGGTCCCACAGCTATGACTGTTTTCCTTTCTCATGGCTGTGGAAGTAGAGGGAACGTGTTATTCTGTCAAATTGTATCTATTGACGATGTTTGATGCTTTGTCTGCATGCCTTTCTGCCAGCCATTTATGCCTTTTGTTTTGGTTTGCTTAAATATGGTTGCAGTAGTAGTAAGTATTGTAGCTGTTCTTTACTGAAATCTTTTTCTTTTAGGTCAGAAAAGAAAAAGTGTAGCTATTTATAAACGAAATTTATAAATGTATAAATGAAACACGTGGTATGATGAGAAGGTTATTTAAGAGAAGAATGGATTATGTATTTCATTGCGATTGTACTACAAAAAAGAAGCATTGCTGGGGTATATTTTTCTTCAGTTTATATTTGTTTACGGCATTCATTATTTTGTGTTATGTTAATTGCTACATACATACTTGCTAGGTATATAAGTTTAGCATTATGTTTTTATTTGTTGCTTTTAATATCTTCTGGGTATTCAATAATGGTTTTGGTCAAAGTAGGGCATTTTGTTGTTTCAATTATTTTTATTAATTTGATGTTTGGTTGTGTATGCCAGGTAAAAGTCTTTATTCTGTTCAGCTCTAGTGTTGAGTGAACCCGTATTGACTCACAGTATCGGTTGACTTTATAGACCAAATTTTGTTTTTAATTGTTATCTTTAGGATAAATGCGTACTTGAATTTTCTTTTTCTTTTTTCTTTCTTTTTGTTTTATTTTTTATTTCAATATTGTTATAGCATGATTAGGTTTTCGGTATTACAATTCAAGTATTAATTTTTTAGGAAATAATAAAAAAAGCATAAAGAAATGAAACTCATGGTTTTAATCATGACGTTGATGGTTTTGGGAAGAACAGACTACATATCATTTCAAAAATTCATTAATGGTTGCAGTCGAGTAGTAACTTTGGGACAAAAGAAAAAGTTGGAAGGTATGAATTTGTTTTAAACTAACATTTTGTAATGTTTGGTTTCGTATGTCTGGGTAAACAGTTCTGTTATATATTGCCATTTTTTTACATTAAAGTTACTTCTCTTCTGCGTATAAATATATTGTTCTGAGCCATGTTGCTATTTGTTTCTGTTTTTAATCTTCTGAATGTGAGAAATGAATTAAAAAAATAATGCCTGTAGAAACTTTTACATGAGTTAAATTTTGCAACACAACGCATACTGAACATGGGTGGCGAGCGACGCCGCCTGGGATGGTTTTGACTTGCGATTCTACGATTTATTTTTTCGTCACGGGGTACGTACACGGGAATGGTGGATTTGGCCTAATGTTTTCGAAGTTAAGATCGGTAAAAAGTTTTTACCCAGGATACTAGTCTGTATATACTAATTCGCGTTGTGCATACCACTTTTATTTTAGAGAGTGACATATTTGTTTAATTTTTACAGTCATTGTCCTCTTATGTGCGCGTAAAACCACGTAGATGCGAGAGACACTTTTTTCACGATCATTCCAAAAGCATGTGGCATCATTTGACGTCAGTTTTTTATGATCACGGGGAACCATTGCATTGCATTCCCAATCGAACGCGACATTTTTGGGGAAATATCTCAAGAACCAATAGGGATAACTGACGTTTTTTGGGGTCAGTGATACGGGTGATGAGGTGACCCATCATTTGGGCCTAAATTTTATTTGGTACTGCGAAATCATCGAAATCATCGAAATCTTTGATCAGCGATATCTACGAAACGGTTGGTCGTAGCGAAACGATCCCATATACTTTTTTGCTCAGTTTTTCCAGCTCTACAACATGGGTACACTTTTGAGTTGTGGTTCCATGATTTATTTTTTCGTCACCGGGTACATACACGGGAATGGTGGATTTAACCTAATATTTTCGAAGTTAAGATCGGTAAAAAGTTTTTACCCGGGATACTAGTCTTATTATACTAATTCGCGTTGTGCATCCTGGCTTTCAATTCTTTGTTGTGAATTTCACCAGGAAACACAGGTTTGTACACACATAGGTATTGTTATTATTATAAAACGTTTTATAACCGTATTTATTGCCAAACTTTTACTGTTATTGTATTTTAGATTAATAGAAGTACATGTGGCACATGAGTAAGTAAGTTTTTGAACAGATGTTTGTTTTTTATATAATGGGTTTTTTCAGAGGAAAACCAAACGAAGAAGAGTGGAAGACCATAGAGCATTCATCTGTTTTCCATGTATTATGTATTTAGCATTGAATTAATGCTACACTCTTGAATTTTACTGAACAACAAATTTGACTCTTCTAGAAGCTTGCCGTACATATTTTCAAACACTTGCGCGGTCAGAAAGGAATCGCGGAGAAGAAAATTTTGACAAGATAAAGGAGGAAAAACCAAAAGATTCCGCCAGACATAGAGTAAGTTTGGTTTCTTTTTTTTTAACTTGTCTGATCTTTATTCGATGTAATCTCGATTTTACTCCTTTTATTCATAGCTTAAGAGTTATAGAAGGAAATACGGTGACGAGGAGACCTGGAAGCTCATTCCTCCGGAGTTGATGAGCGATACAGAGGAGGATGAGTTTGGGAACAAAATTAAAAGGACCGTCATTTGGCGTATCGATGCAGTGACAACGATGTGTCGTGAGAGTGATCGCGCTCGCAAAGTTAATTACATCTATGGCGAGACAGTACTGAGAGGGCCTTCCAGTAAAGTTCCTCTTGATCTGATTAAACCTCAGTATCAATATAATTTAGAGGAAGAGCACGAACAGGAAAGTTAACTTAAGTCAAGCCAAGGTCATTATGTACATAAAATTTCTTAAAGGGGAAGTCTACTAAAAAATGAAATAACAGATTTTGTGTTTTATCTGTACTCAAACATAAGAAGAACAAAAAAAATACAAATTCAGTGTTCGTTTACTCTCCAAAACATTTAAATTCCCCGCCATCATGCTCTTGATTTACTACGGAAAATACGAGTAGCAAAAGTTTTCAAGAGAACTGGGTCCAAGTACACTGTATGATGTCACGTCGTGCAAGAAACAAATCTCGCATGCGAAGAATTCAGTGAAGCAAAAAAATATCTTTTTCGTAAAAGTTTATAATTAAGTTCTTGTGAAATTATGGTTAGCTGTTCAGCTAATAGATTGTACGAATCGGTCCAAGCGAAAGGAAAACGAAATTAGTTTCCATCGAATTCCATCTAAACAACACAAAGATATTCGAAAGCAATGGCTGCATAACATACGATGTGACGGAACACTTCCCAAAGACTGTAGTTTTTACATCTGTTCAGATCACTTTGAAGAGCATTGCTTCGTACGTGACTTGCAGGGTATGAACACACCATATAAACTTGCTTTAGATATTGTATGTCATTCCCACTATAAAGGATGATGAATACTGTAAAGTGCTTTTATTATCCTTCTACCGTACGACTATTTTCAAAACAATTTCTGTATTCTACAACGATTGCAAAGAAATTGATTTCGAATGAAACATGTGCATCACGTGAATATCAAAATAAGAAAACTGGGGGGAGTTACTAGAGATATTGTAAAACCTGGTTTTTACACATTTCAATTTTATACTATTTTTCAATCTTTCTTTCTTTTTTCTTGATTGGCTGAACTTTTGGGAATCAAGAGAAACCGTCGTCTTAAGGAAGACGCTGTGCCCACACTATTTACTTTCTCTTCTGAGAAAAAACGCCGCCAATCTTCAGAAAACTTGATATCATTCACTATATAAACAAAATTAAACTAACTCGTTTTTTTTCTCCAACGTCTCCCCTTTATTCGTTAACAGCTGCCATGGCTGTTTCCAAAACGCGCTGTTCAATGCAGATCGTATGAAAACCAGGCGCTTTGATTGATTAAAGAATAAGCACACATTTACCCCCGTTTATGAATATGGATTGGAATAATTCTTTTCATTCAGATAGAATAACTTTTCGAAGATCACATTTTCGTTCTCCATCGTTACTACTATTTCAAAGAGGCCTAGTTTATTATTTGAAGTCAAAGGGAAAATGACCAACGATGGAGCATTTTTCATAGCATCGTAATTGACAAATCTGTGATGCGTGAAAGCGAGAGAAATAGTTAAAGTTGAAAGTTGAAAGAATTTCGAAAAAATCATAAAAGAAAATAAAAGTGTAATTAAACTTTATTACTCAAATATTTTGCATTTACCATCAAAGAAATCGTCTGGTATTTCATTAGACTCGACGCAATATATGCTTTCAGCTTCATTTGTCATATTTTTGCACTCGCCGCCGCATTCGCACCATGAAATATAACCTATGCGAGAATTTGATGCAGAAGAGCTGTTGTA
Organism: Turritopsis dohrnii; assembly: GCA_027922465.2. Classification (NCBI taxonomy): domain Eukaryota; kingdom Metazoa; phylum Cnidaria; class Hydrozoa; order Anthoathecata; family Oceaniidae; genus Turritopsis; species Turritopsis dohrnii. The sequence continues at coordinate 28,053 of BQMF02000149.1, read as the reverse complement.
ACCGATTACATTACTACTTTCATCCGAGGAAACGATTGGTTCAAAATCATAAGGTTTCAGTTTACTTGCATTGGAAGAGGAAAATTCTTCATTAAACGAAAAATCATCAGTCTCGGAGTCCTCGCTGCTTGTTGACATTGATTTTTCATGTGAATATCAACGTCTGGTTTACTCTCTTGCACGACGTGACGTAATTGCTTCGATTGGGGTCCAGGCTTTCGCTCTTTGCGCGACCGTATCAAAAACACAAGAATATGGTGAACCTATTCGTCATGAAAATAACTGAAAAAATGTTTTTAAGTGATGCATTATATATTTTATCTGTTTTATGGAATATAATGTATCATTTTTGACAATTTCTGAAAAATGTTTTTCAAAAGTAGACTTCCCCTTTAAAACAGCATGTAGCAGCTGTTAACTTTCCTGTAGTCATTACATAGATATTTTTCCAAGTTTATTGCCTCTTTCAGAACCTTCTCTTTTTCTCTCTCTTCGCTTAAACCGTGTATGTTCATTTAGTTAGATATTCCCATTAGAAATCATTGCATACCATGTGATATTCGTGATGTTTCAATTGTAGATGCGATAGATGTTAAATTATGAGATGTTTGTTTATTTGAAATTTATAGTGAGGTCAATAGCATTGTAAATATTCACAATTTTCAGTAAAGAAACTCGATAAAAATTTGTTTTTCATTAATATCACTATTAAATGCATTGAAAATGGATCTGCGCATACAGTTGTAGGACAACAAATCGTACACGCGCACTCGGCACTATATTCCACGTTTTTTAGGCACCATAAGCGAGGTATGCGGTACGTATACCATGTCGCATATCAGTCATCAAACGGTACACTATCCTCGGATACGGCATGATATCATATTAGTGGCACACAGTATACATCCTCGTATACACAGAACGTATACATGTCGTATAACATTGAGATTAAAAAGTACATTTCCCACATGTATACGGTGTGATACAGTACGCTGCATACGATTGTATACGTATATTTGTACATATACCATGATATACGCCAGAGGATTCTATCATATTTTCAATCATTTTGGGCAGTGTAAGCTATTAATTTTTGTTGATTTTGTTTAGAGTTGACTTATGTGGATTTCGCCCGTTATAGGGAACAACACCCTGGGTCCAGGTCAATGGCGGCATTTCGTGTCTGGTCCCGAAATGGTGGTCGGGACAGGCCCGACTATGTTTTCAAAAAAACCCAAAATAATAAAAAAATAAATAAAAATAGTTTGTTAAAAAATATCATAAAAATATTGAATAATTCTACGCTGTAAGAAACAGTGTAGAATGAAAGTATGAGTATATAGACTAGTAACCCGTGTAAAAATTTTTTACGGGTTTTAATCGATGTGAGCTGAACCACAGCAAAAGGCTTAGTATAATGAAAAATTTTATGCTAGTAAGATCTCAAGTTTAACTGACATTGCAAGTGAGTCATTTCGTACAAAATCGGTATATCGATGGTATGTTAAATCCAATATATCATAAAAGATCTTTCAGTTTGAATCGAATCTTATCAGAGAAGAAGAGCTACAATGAGAACTCAGTTTTAACTTATCATTTAAGATGGATTTCTGTTGAAGACTATAAAGGTCCAGCATAATCTAATGTTTCTATCGGGTTATTCTATCGGGTTATGAATTTAATAGGAAAAGACTTTTTAGTGAATCGTGACGATTAAACTAAAAAAAGATAACAGATTGATAACAAAACATATATTCTAAATAGCTAAAAATAATAAATAAACTGTATAAACTAATTCTACGCTGTAAGAATGCGCTTGAAATAAAAACTACTGTTGTTCTAAACTGTTCCTACACTCTTATTCTATTCTCTTACACTGCATTGTTTCTTACAGCGTAGAATTATTGAGAATTTTAATAATATTTTTTAGTAGGTTTTTATTATTTTTAAATTTTTTTTATTTTTTTTATTTTTTTCTATAAACGTAGTCGGGTCGGTCCCGACCACCATTCCGGGACCAGACCCGAAATGCAGCTTCTGATTTGGAGCCCGGATGCTCTTCGCGGTACTTGGCGAAATCTACGAACGTGAGTTCTAAACAAAATCAATAAAAAGTAATAGTTTATCGAATATAATAGATGATATTTGATTCTAGTAATAAAATCTTACTGTTTTGCGTATTTTCATCGACATCCATAATATCTGAAAATATATAGTTTCTGTATGTACACATGATTGAGTAAAGAAGGCAATTAAATGAACTAAAAAGTGTGTTGATAAATAGACTATATTACTTATAAATTCAAAATCTTACTGTTTGTGCTGCCGGAAGGCTTTTGATTGTCAACAACTAAAAAACATAACAAATGAAGGAGTGAACTGAAGAAGGCCTCGAAATTATTGTTTTCCTATTTATAACAAACATATGCATTCGCTGTGAATTTCGAATTCATTAAGTCAGCCTTTTAAATTTAAATTTATAAATTCGCGAAATAAATAGTGTCAAATTGACAGAGGAATAGTATGCAGCCATATTGAAATCTTACCAATGTCGCGTTTTTGTGGTAAATTTACCACAGGCTGTGGCCTTTTCACCTTTTTAATCGCTAAAATATTAATATGAAACTAATGAAGACACATTCACAAAAATTTTATCAAGCAAATAGATAATGTCCTTATTCAAATTCCATCAAGGTGTTAAAAAGGATTTACTGGAAAAGACCTTTGCTCAAGTTACATACCTCCCTTTTTTCTTTCCAACTGATCCATGTCTAAATAAGTAAAGCAACCATTAATTACCAGTGGGCAAAATCGTCAAAAAGTCACTGTGAGGGAGAGCATTTTTAGTGAAATTGTTTGTAGAATTCTATAGAAATACACTCCTTCGCAGATAATTTTCAATAAATGTGCCCGCTGGATTAATGCGCGTAAGTGCGTCACACTTTTATTTTAGATCTATATTTCGTTTGTATGTTAATGTCACATTATAGGATATCATAAAAATAACAAACCATACTTTCGACAACGGCTTTCTCGAATACTAAAATGTAAAGTGTGCATATAATTATAAATGATTCAATTAGCCACGAAAACCCTTGCAAAATATTTTTCAAAGTAAAAATGTTTAACTTACTTGCGTCTTTAAGTGGCACTGCCATTTGTTGGTTGTCTATTATTTAGATATTATTTAGATACTAAAATAGAATAAAAACATTATCGTAAATTCTAAAATTACAATGATTTTGACAATAATTATCGACCATCATCTGTGAAAGATTTGCCCTGACTTTTGGTTCATGAATTGCCTATGGAAGTTTTCGATTTTCCATGCGCAACTTATGGTAACAGAGTACACGACGGGAACGTAAGTCAATGGGACTTGTACTCCACCTAAAGAAGAAATGAACATATCATGCGATATAAGTTGATTACATTTCTTCAATATTAAATATAGCAGTTAACAGCTGGCACCTTAAAGAACAGTCATCGTATATCAGAAAAAACGGAGACGGTAGTTCTACTATAAACAGCATTAACGAACCACCAGGCGGATAGAATAAATATCACACCGAGAAGGTTGCACAGAGGGAAACCATACACAGTGAATCAATCATCCATCACATCCGTCACAATAATACACATGTTACTGAACTAACAAAAGGGCACAGACTGTCAAATAAGGAAGTGTTAAAAATTAAACACAATAAATTAATGACAGAAAAACTATAAATATAAATATAAATAAATAGTTTACTGTAAAACTTGTGGAAAGACAACATTCTGTGTATACAACTTCCCATTGATATAGCCTTGTTTACCTGTGGCAGCAACTTTGACTTTAACATTATCAAATGCCTTTGCCCTAGAACAGGCTACATATAGCTGACCATGTGAAAAACACGGTCGTTGTAGAAACAAACCAATTTTTTCAAATGTTTGACCTTGACTCTTGTTAACAGTGAAAGAATAAGCCAAACGAATCGGCAGTTGTCTGCGTTTCAAAGTGAAAGGCATACCTGTGTCAGAGGGTGACAATTGTACCCTAGGTATGAAAATTGTCTCTCCAACAGCTGACCCTGTCAAAACGTCAGCTTTAATAAAATTCTGAGATAATTCCCGAACAATCAAGCGTGTCCCGTTGCAAAGACCCTTCTTGATGTTCAAATTTCGTAAAAGCATAATTATTGCTCCAACTTTAAGTTTCAAACAATGTGGAGGCATACCAGATGGTGTGATGCTGTTTAAAAAATCAAGCGGATAATTTTGTCGCTCGTCCTCATCATCACAATCAACTTCATCAGCACTATAATAGCAAACTGGATCACCAGGCAATCTTTCCAACACCTCATTATTAATTATTAATGACTGCTCATTTGTAGGTGTCAAAATGGCAGTTGAAGCATATTGATTAGGTTCCAGGCCATCATACATGACTGAGATAAGCGATGTGTTTTCAGACACGACACAGCAATCTGGAATTTCAATGGCACCTTTAGCAGGATCATCTTGTTTAAATGGTAATTCCCCATTACCCAATTGCAACAGCCACTGACAAAATTGTAGCTCCTCAGGTCTAGCTCTCATGTTTTGAGTTAATGAGAATTTTGACACTGAAGCCCACAATGCAGAACTGGTTAAACACACCTTAATAACACCAGTGGGTTTTGCTTTCTTTACAACAGGTAAGCATTGACGGAAATCTCCGCCCCATAACAGTACTTTACCACCAAAGAGAGTATCGTTTTTGCAAACATCACGAAGTAATCGATCAATGGCATGAAAAATATGAGTGGAAACCATTGTCGCAATGTTTTTGTACTCAATAGGCATCAAACGTTGGTCACCTGACGATTGGCATTGGTTGTATTTTTTGTCCAAACGTATTTTCTGTAGAACATTCTCAAATGTTATAGAAGTTTTCTTTTTCTTTCAAATTACATACAAACAATGAATAAATAATCTTTTGTTTTTTTTTTAAAGATAAGATACATAAGATAAGATGAGAAACAGGTCTACACTACGTAAGTATTCAGCATGTTTTGATGTTGGAGTTACATTACAAACACTGGTTTCTAAAACAGGAACAGGCAAACGAAATAATGAATGCAATGTACACCCACCAGAAAGTAAAGTGGCTGCAATACCTGTATATGCAGCAGTAGCGACTTTCCAACCTCTGGCCCTACATGCTGCTATAACATAGTTATATGTAAATGTTTTACCTGTGCCGGCTGGTCCATCAAGATAAAACAATGTATCAGGTTGTACCAAAGCGTTTTTTACATTTGAAACAGCAGATAATATTGCATCAGCCACAGCCACCTGCTGCTCATTAAGCAGAGGCCTTACCTGCTGTGTCTGGTCAATGTATAAGTTTACATCAACCTCTTCCTCGTCAATTTGTTCAATTAACTCAGGAAGGTTTAATTGCGTTAAGGCCATACCAAATTGTTTGAGTATGTTATTGATATATCCCAAAACCTTTTGCTCAGCTTGAGTAACAGGCAATGTGCGCGCATAGTCCTCGCACAATTGACCCTTGAATGTATTCCACAGATCCAACGGATTCAATGGCTCACAGTGTGTCAATATTGTGACGAACAGTTGCCTCAATTGTTGTGGCATTTGGAATGTAGATGCCTCTTCCAATGTATTGTGCCATTCGTCATCATCTTGAAGAAGACCTCTTGCAATACATGCTTCACGAAATGTATCATAAACAACCCCATTGAACGTGCGTAAATACTCAAATGATGTGGCACCAGGAACATGAAGCAATAAAACACGAAGGAAAAATCTTTCTCCTTCTGTTGGTCTTGCATTGTATAGTCGAGCAATTATTGGCTTATATGTTTTATCTCTTGCTTTCCATTTTTTTTCCTTATCATGAAATACATAATGATATGGAATGTCAGGAAACAGATATTGTCGGGCATCAGGATCTTCAACATTCAATTTAAACCATGCTGTGAGGTGAGTGTCTCTCATAGATGCCCTGTCAGCAGCTGCATACTCTTCACCAGGTTGAAAATAAACTCGTTGAAGATCTGGCAAATGCACTGCCAATCTTTTGATACAGTGTGATTTCTCATGCATGGAGAACTCAAACATTCTCTGCAGAGCTTCAGGTGCACTAACATATCGAGCGTCTAGAAAAGTTTTAATTTCATCATATTGCAATTGTTCGTTAATTTCGACATGCGCTCGATCATGTCCTTTATATACGTATTTGAATAAATATTTAACACTTTTTATAGAAGTACAGGCCTCCAAATTTATATGCGCATTATATTTCTTTGATAACCAGGGACAGTATGGAACTACCCATCGATTATCTAAATCTACATTTTTAACCCTCACAGTTCGACCATTATTTCGTCTGCGATACAAAGGATAGCCATTAACATTCATTTGTGTTGAATCACAGAATGATTTGGGAAAATCTTTGGTACAGTTGCCATCATCTCCCATACAAATAGAAGTTTCATTGTAAATCCCACATGGACCATGTATCATACACGATTTGATGATGTTGTGTAGTTCTGGCTCCTCATCTGGATCAGGGATTTCAGCACATATCAAGCTGTCAACATCATCAGCATTTTGTAACTTATCCTCTTGTGCTAAATGAATAAGAATATGTGCATGAGGTAAAGAACGCTTTTGAAATTCAATCACATAAAGGTGAGAAATCGTTTTTCCCAATACACCATTTTTTATGACATCATTTAAAAGTGCTTTCAATTTCAAATTAAAAACACGTGCAACCAAGTCAGGTCGATAATGTGCAGACTCATTATCTAAATTTTCGGTAATTTCTTTCCAATTTGGATTGCATGTAAAAGTGCAGAACAAATCAGGTTTTCCCATTTTAGTCACCATAGCCATTGCATCTTGGTAATTTTGTTGCATAGCTCTTGGACTGCCCTGAAAAGACGATGGTAATATCACAGGTCTGCCTGCATTTAAACCTCTATTTCCTGCAACATTGGCAAGATGGTCAATCAACCCTTGATATTGCTCAACACGTAACACTTTTTGGTTTTTCCGAATACAGTTGAGACGTTCAGATTCAACCTTACAGTAACAGTCAACCGCGAATTGTTGAAATAATCTTTTACCTTTTAAGATGGGATTAAAATCATTTCTGTATGAAAACCTATAAGTATAATATTATAGTGCAGTTGTGCGGCACCGACTACCTGTAGCATATTCAGCTACATGAGGAATATCTATAGTCCATCCAGACTCTCCCCTTGGAAAAAAGACTGGATAAACCATTGGATCCAGATGTGGTGAATTTGTTGGTAGACATTGCAATGGTCTGTCTCGAGGATAAACAACAATATCCCGAAAGGCAGGTGGTGCACCATCTTCACCAACAAAAAACAGCTGCTACTTCATCATGGTGTGGTAGATTGTAACGCCGCCGATCGCCACCACTCCTTAGGTGCATTCTAACCTAAATTTTAAAATGTAAGATTTTGAAAATAAATGATTTTAAAAAAACCTACAAAGATTACTGATTAATAACTCAAAATTTTACCAAAGATGGTTGGCGATTTTGCTCTTGGGCAAGCCGTAATTCCTCAGCTTCTACCTCACTCATGTATTTGTATGCAGCAGCGTAAGGACTTTCTCTAATAATGATGTCTTGCAAATTTTGCATTACCTCAGGCGAACAACCTTGATTTTCAGGTCTTGCCATTCTTTCATTGAATGCATCCATCCCATCATAAATGTACAACTGACCATATGATGGAGGAACTCCTTCTGACGGATGCAGATTCCCTGTACGGTGACATACCTGACCATTAATTCGAAAGACAGGTGGTCCTCGACCTGGTGGTACAGCCATCTTTGCACCCATCGACGCAAAAGCGACAGAACTATTAAACTTTCGAATATTTTCTTGAAAGTTCTTTGCTTGATTTGTATTACCTACTAAAAGATCTTTAAGATCATTAGGGTAATTAATGTCATTAAGGTGTATCTTACCATTATGACAACATTTGAAATTACTTTCATCTGCAAACATTTTAGCACTACAGCGTTGACAAACCTTGTCCATTGGTCCTAAGTAATGTTGCTCAGGCAATTGATCAGGTTGACGTGCAGCACAATGCAAACCTATTGTAGCGCGTCTAGCCCGCATACGTTGCATATTTCTATTCCGCCTAGTTAATCTCTCATCAGCATCTTCATTTTGACGATACTGAACGCGTGTTTCGGCATCATGATTCCTGCGGCGCTCATTCTCAGAAATATCATGAGAAATATTATTGCCTTGCGTTTCTCGACGTCGCGCAATAGCGACATCTTCATGTGCAAACCTACGTTGGATTACTGATCGAATTTGCTGTTGATCAGGAGGTTGCAATACAAATTGTCCATTCCTAAAAGTTGCTTGAACACCAGGGAAAATATTATTGCCTCTCCCTATATTATACATGACGGACAGTAATAGATTTAGAAATAAGAAGATATAACTACCAAATTGTAGATTAACAAACTCCCAACCCTGAATGAAAAGAAAACAAATAAATAAAAGAAAACAAATAATAAAAAGACTCAATGTTGTTTCATGAAAAAACAAAAGACAATTTTAACATATACCTGGAGTAAAACTCTGAACTGTTTTTGAACAATGCCAACAATGCCAACAATTCGTCAACTATGAATAAATATTTATACTTTTTTATAAATCATAAACAAACATTATCACATTTCGATGTGGTTCATGAAAAAAAAGAAGATAATTCAATACTTTAACAAAACTCTGAACTGTTTTTACAACTGCCTCTCTATAACTTTATGCCTAAATCATAAAACAGACACTTTCAATTTTTGATAGACAGACACTTTCAATTTTCGAATTAAACAAATCAAATTAAATAGCGGAAGATTAGATAGATTACCTCATAAACTTTATTCGCTTCGTTTTTTTTCTTCTTTTATCTTTTTTTGTATCTTTCTTATTGTAGAGCTCCTTCGCAATCTTTTCTTTTTCTTATTGTAGAGCTCCTTCGCAATCTTTTCTTTTTCTTATTGTAGAGCTCCTTCGCAATCTTTTCTTTTTCTTATTTAGAGCTCCTTCGCAATCTTTTTTCAATACCAAAATAAGTTTGTTTACATTTTGAAAGAGCGCAGTTGCTATGTTTACAAAACGTTCGAAAAAAACATTGCATTGCTCGTTATACTAATCGTGAATGTGTTTTGCTTGGTCTAACTGCCGCTATATGACCATGATTAAGAAGATTTTGACCGTGGAAAACGACCCAAAACATTCACTCTCTAAACTAAAAACTGGATGCACAGCGCGTATTAGTATATAGACTAGCCGCCAAAGCGGCGTCGCTCGCCACCCATGTTCAGCTTGCGTTGTGTCGCAGAATTTGACTTGTGTAGAAGTTTTTTACAGGCATTAATTTTTTAATTCCTTTCTTACATTCAGAAGATTTTTAGAACAGAAACAAATAGCAAATATGGCTCAGAAGATATATTTATACGCAAAAGAGAAGTAACTTTAATGTAAAAAAAATGGCAATATATATATAACACAGATCTGTTTACCCAGACATACAAAAGCAAACATTGAAAACATTACAAAATGTTAAATAAAAACAAATTGATACCTTCCAACTGTTTCGCATGTGCTTGTTACTGGACTGCAATCATTAATGAATTTTTGAAATGATTATAGTCTGTTCTTCCCAAAACCATCAACATCATGATTAAAACCATGAGTTTCATTTCTTTAATGGTTTATGCTTTTTTATTATTGCCTAAAAAATAACATTTCAAATAATAATACGGAAAACAATATTGAAATAAAAAACAAAACAATTAAAATACCCTATTACAGTCCAAAATCATGCTTTTACATGCAGAAGATATAAGGCATAAACAAATAGTAATATAACAAAGAAGTAAAGTATATAATATTGTATATGCAGAATAAAAGAAGTATATAATAACTTAAGCGTAAAACACAGCAATACATAACACAGAACTATATACCCATCCATAAAAAAGCAAACATTGAATAACATTACAAATGTGAATTGAAAACAAATCTATTCCTTCTAACGGTGTGTCTTTTTTTAGAATTTTTAAAATGGATAATCTGTTATTGACCAACCATCGACATCATGATATCAAACCATGAGTTTCATTTATCTATTGTTAATGTATTTTTTATTTTGCTTTTCTAAAAGAAAAAAAGATTTCGAATGCATATTGATATTACAGAAAACCTAATCGTATTATTATGTAGATATTGAAAGAAAAAATTCAAACTAAAAAAATGTTCGATAACAAATTTACCTTAAAAATAATAATTAAAAACACAAACATAAAGACAGAAATTTGTATAGCTAAAGAATTTTTAACAACTGAAAACATTCTGTGGAACTAATTCAAAACACAACTAAACAACCCTTTATTCTTATTTATTCAGCATACTAACTGTGTTATAACTAAATAGATATATGATATTTTAACTTTGGTTTAACTTCAAACATAAGAGGATACCTTTCAAAACCAATTTACATCATCATCATGTTTGTAAACAACAACACATTGATCATCTTCTGCAGCCATTTTCAAACACTTCTAAACTGTTTACTTTCTATATTCATACCTGTAAACAAATATTAATAACACTTTTTATAACACTTTATTTACTTTCCAGCACACTTTTATACTGCAAACACATAAAATGTCCTTGCTCCTACTCTCTATTCTCTCGGTCGATATTGTCGTTGCCGGCATTTTCGAAAATTTCGAAATAGCTACCATTTTGTTTTGGGGGAAAACAATCATTCTTTTTAGAACATTACAGGAGAGAAGAAGCATGTCTTATGAATATTTTGAAAAGTTGTCATTAGAAGCTAAAGTAAGATATCGAACTAAATTAAATATATGTAATCTCGAAGATTGTCCATACAAATTGGCCGCTGATCAATGGAAGAACGAACCGAAAAGTTGGCCAAGTTTTGAATATGCACATCTTTATCATTATCTCATTAAAAATCCACGTAAGTATTTGAACTTGTTTTAAATAAGTGGGCCTTTACTTTTTTCTGTTGATTTATCTATTGATTATTATTTTTTTAGGTGTATATTCTGCGAAAGCAATGGAGAATTATCGTTCGCTTGATGCCCATCGTTTTTTTTCGTCTGGTTGGGTGCAGACGATTTATCATATCAATACTAGTTCTTGTTATGTTTTCAAAGCCGATGTTATGCGATCTTATGCTACAACCGAAGCTCCACATCACCCTTGGGTTGCTATAAACAAAGAATGTAATGTTGTTACTGGTCATTGTGATTGCATGGCAGGGTGAGATTTAAAAGTCTGCATTGATAAAAAAAATCAAACGTTGTTGAATTTCCTATGTGTTTATATGTTTTTTTCTTCATTTCATTTAGCCTGGGAGAAACATGTAGCCATGTTGCTGCTATTGAGGCTGCAGTCCGCCTGGGATACACTCGAAGCACATGCACTGATATGCCATGTTACTGGAACAGCTGTTTTACGAAAAATGTTGAACCATCAAAGATTGTCGATATAGAGTTTTATAGTAGCACAGCGAAGACTAATGTCAAAGCTAGAGCACCATTGCCACAAACACCATCACTTGCATCAAAGAAGTCATTTTTGGAAAAGCTTGCTAATAGTAATAAGGACATTGTTGGTCTTAGTGCATTTAAGCAGTACCAACCACATTTCATGACAGAAAAACCAGTAATTGTTCCGCAGCATGGCCCTACGAAGTTATCTAATTTCTATGATCCAAAATTCAAAGACTTGCCACCCGATCAGTTACGTGTGGAGTGTGACAAAGTCAAAGAACAAATCTTTACAATTTCAGATGATGAAATAAATTATGTGGAAAAAATGACACAAGGACAAAGTAGCTGTATGTTATGGCATGAACAGAGAGTCGGCCGTATATCTGCATCAAGGGCACATGCAGTACTAAAATCCAAGGAAATTCCAGCAAAGAGCACAATAAATGCCATATGTTACCCATCAATCAGTTCTACTTTCTCTGTTCCAGCCATTCAACATGGAATAGAAAACGAGAAACATGCCTTTGAGTTGTATGCATATGTTCAAGGACAGTCATCCAATTCAATCATTAATGAGTACAAATTACCTTCACTTGATGTGACAATGAATATGGTTTCACCTATTAATCACAATAACTTTCAGGTTGTAAGAAGTGGATTAATTATTAAAAAGAGTGCCCCATATCTTGCAGCATCTCCTGATGGTCTTGTCAAATGTGCTTGCTGTGGTAATGGCGTTTTGGAAATAAAATGCCCATATAAGTTTAGGGAAAACGGAATTACAAATGCTATTGGGAATAAGGATTTTTATATTTCAGAGCAAATGAAATTGAAAGAAACGCATCCATATTATACGCAGGTGCAGCATCAAATGTTGGTTACAAATTGCACATATGCAGATTTTATTGCATGGACTCCAATAGATGCAGTGTGTATACGTGTTCACCGAGACGATGATTTTGTTAATTCATTATTGAATAAACTTGGTGAAATTTGGAATCAATATATATTGCCCGAGATTCTTACTCAAAAGCTTAAGAAGACAAACATTTCTGCATCAGTAAAGCGGGGGCGAGACAAAGTTTACTGCATTTGTGAAACTTCAACCAATTTCGATAACATGGTTGGTTGTGATGGATGTGATAACTGGTATCATTTGAAGTGCATCAAGCTTAAAAAATTACCAACTGCAAAAACCTGGTATTGTTTAGTATGCCGTAAAAACAAAAAAACTCAAACACAAAGCACCAAAAAACAATGTGTATAATGTATATAATGTTTGTATATATAAAACGTATGTTATAATTTTTAGAAAACATATCTTACACAACTAATAATCTAATGTTTTTCGTAATTATATACACAACTTTCTCCCAGGTTCACTAAGGCTGCACATACAGTTACAATTTTGTCAATACTAGAAATTTCTGATTTGTTGGCTTCGTCTTTGAGACTCTATAATGTTTGAATCGGCAAATTTCCTTTCAAAATTTTGTAACGGTTACGCAACAGACCAATGACACGTTCAATGTGTATACGCACAGAGGAAATGCTTCGGGAATCTTCAACTTCTTTTCCTGAAAGCTGATTTTTGCCTTTGGTGAAGGCTGGAGTTATAAGTTCACATGAACAAGCAGCAGCAAAATCATCTTTCAATGTGAACCCCCTGTCAGCTAAGATTTGATCACCTGGAAAATGGTAATTAGACGAAATAAAGCCACTTTCTCGCACCAGATGAACATCTGAAACTCGTCCACCCCAGACAGATGAAACAAAATTAATTTGGCCAAGGGGGCTGCATGAAATGAAGATCTTTGCAGTTGTGTGTTTCTTATAATTGCTGTAACATTGTGCACGAGCTTTCAAAACTCTCGGTGATTCACAGAATATTTCAAAGCAATCAATTATGGAAGTTAAACGTGGAAATTTACTCTTGAACACAGGAGGAATTAATTTGAAAATGTAGTCTCTATCTGCCCAAGTTATTAAAAATTTCAAGTTCACAAAAAGTCTGTCAATCCATCGCCAAAATATTCCAATTACAGTGCTCTTTGATGTAGCTTTGCTATAGCCAAGTAAATCAAATGACAAATCATGTCTCAATTTGATTAAGGTCATTAGCAATTGTTCTTTCAACGGTAGACCATTCTTACGATTGGTAAGATTTCCTTTTGTAAACATGTACACATGTTCAAATGTTTCCCATGATAAACCAGTTAGCATTTGACATTTTTCATTGTGGTCTTTTATTGATCCTATGTTAAATGGAAAACAGCTAACAGCTGATTTTAATTCGGCAAGCTCTTTTTTAAATGATTTATTTTCATTTGTTAACTGTTCAAATTAATCATCACGACCAGTCAGGTCAGCCATCAATTTTTTATTCTTTTCTGACAGCAGTGATATCATTGATTCTTTTTTCTCCAACTCTCTGCGTAATTCTTCATTTTCAGCACGTAATTTGTGAAGTTCCTCAGCTAAATCTTTTGAAGATACAATTTCAAAATCTGTTCTGTTTGCTGAAGGGGTCTCAAAAATACTTTCATTACTCAGGATAGCAGACTCGTTGCCCATTAGATTTATTGGTGGAGACTGAAAGGAATTTGTTCTTGTTCTTGTAGGCTTTTGTAGTTCTAAAAAGTGATAAATATATGCCATTTGCATCAACATTTTCTGCAAAAATCTCTCGGTCAAATAAATATAACAACATAATAATATTGTATACTCACGTATATTTGACATATCTTGGAATATACGCCTTTTCTGCAGCCTTTCATGTCGCTTTAACCGCTGGATATCACCTCCTCGTACACTATTTTTTGACAAGTTTCTGGATGGCACATAGTCAGGGTGAAGAGGATCGTTTACTTTTTTACCTAAAAATACAGAGATTCTGTTAAACTTATCCCCATGCATGCAAAATGAAATTCGCGAGAATAAGGAAAGCTTACCAGTTATAAAATGGTCTGAACAAACATAATGATAATAACTTTTAGGCGTCCATCTTTCACCATCATTTTCTTGATCGTTGCTTTTTCTACTTATCGCAGCCAGCCATTTATCTTTTCTAGCTTTATCCGCTGGGAAAACAAAAAACTTCTTATCTGGATATTTTCTTTGGTTGTTAGAACAACCGTGTACAGCACAAGATTTAGGCATTTAGAGCAGTGTTGTGACCTTTTGCGATGCTTTCTCATAAATGTTTTCCCCCAACTAAAGATGGTAGCATCAACTGCTTTGTTTACCGCAACAAGAGAAAACGACGGTACCGACATTCTCGACCGAGAGAATATATTTCTTCGTTACTGAAATTTGTCTGCCATTTTTACAACACTCAAAGACAAAAACACTGGTTTCTAAGTTTCCCAGCACTGTTATTATGTCGTTTTTATGTAAATCTCCCGTTAATAATGTCTTTTATCTATATATTAATAGCCGATTCTCCGTCTGTTTGTTTGTTTGTTCGTTTGTAAGTCACGCAAAATGGTAGATTAAGTTGTGAGCGAAATTATTTCTTTTTTTGAGTGCGACGTGAGTTCGAAGCAAATACATTGCAACCCCAATGGAACGTGAATTTTTTTGGCTGATGAACTAATAGGAATAACGTTTTGTTTTTATCATTATTGTTAGTTTTACATTCCACGTTGACTTGGCTTTGAAAACAGTACATCAACTAAATACAAAGAAACTAACTGATTAAACATTTTGGACAAAAAGCAGCAGTGGCAGAACGTGGCAGCATATGTTCGGTTTGCCAGTGTATCCTAAAGTATCCTTGCCTGACTGTCTGAGACGGGTGAACTTTTTTTTCGAGCAATCAAAATGTTTAAAAAACGATAGGTAAAAAAAGAGTATCATAAAACAAAATATTTTTTTTTTTGCTTTTGTCATAATAGTTGTCTTAGTTTGTTTTAATCGATTTCTTTTAATCTGTTTTAATCTGATCGAACGTTTTTTTATTCACTTTATTCATTTAGCACGTGCCTTTTTTTCTCTCCTCCCGTGTGATCTTTTTAAGAAGAGAAACCATTTCCCCCTTACGTTTGATAGCACCCATGTTAGAGCGCGTAACTTTTTTAAAACAAAAGTTAATAAAAAGTTTAAGTTTTTATACGTTTTGAGTGTATTGTTACACTGCTAAAAGATTGGTTTTACCAGAGGTTGTGACTTCGAATCTGCTTCTGGTTAAACACAAGTTGTACGAGCCGTTTATAAGGAAATTTGACGTTTATTGATACAGTGATACAGAGCAGGTGGACATGGGCGGCGAGCGACGCCGCCTTGGCGGCTAGTATACCTAAATTACGTAAATAAACCCACCAAACTTCCCATCAAAAGATCGTCGTGAATGTAACAAAATAAACATCATCTTTTCTGCAGCCATTTTTAAACAACTTTCACTGCACTTTGCACTTTGCACTGCACGTCTGAATAGAAATACTTGATAACTCACTTACAATACAATACAATACAATAACAGTAAAAGTATAACAATAAAAGTTTTAAATATAATATAAAACTTTCCCGTTTCTTCTTCAAAAGAGCAGCAGAAATGAAGAACCTTATTAACGAACTCCGTTGCTATGAATTTTTCAGCCAATCAAAATAGCGCATTTCAAGAGTTTTCCTTTATTAGCCAATAAAAACGATCAGCACCGGGGCTTCCCCATATATAAAATCCTTTTGTAAAACCACCGTTCCCTCATTTTGATGCAGTAGGAAACGGTTTCATTTCGGCCTTTTTATTTGGGCATATAAGCCCATTGGCGAATGGACTAACTACCGCTATATGACCACGATTAAGAAGATTTTGACCGTAAATTTTGAAAAAAACCATCACTCTCTAAAATAAAAGTAGGATGCACACACGCGAATTAGTATAGCGCGATGTTTCTTACAGCGTAGAATTAGTTATAGTTAAGAATTAGTTATATAGTTTTGAATAATTTTATTTATTTATTTATTTATTTGGTTAAGAAGGTCGTTAATATTTAATATTTAATATAGACTGATGTGGACCTACTAATTTTAACTGAGATCACGTTTACACGAAAAGTTGTTCCGAAACTGGATCTATCTGTATCAGAAATAGTGTCGTCTTTGCTCGCGAAAATGAAAATTGAAATTAAAAAATGTCTTTCTTATTGAAGCTTCTTCTACTGCCATGGTTTTTTATTGCTGTGTTTACAGTTTGTATGGTTTATTTGAGAATAGATGTCTGTTGTCAATCTGTTATCTTTTTTTAGTTTAATTGTCACGATTCAGTGTTTCGCTCTCTCATTTGATACTTTTTATATTTGTCTACATAAGTAGGAATCTTATTATACTTAAATTCATTATACTAAGCCTTTCTCTCTGTTCAGCTCACACCGATTAAAACCTGTAAAAAGTTTTTACACGGGTTACTAGTTTATTAAATAATACTCAATGTTGAAATCTAAACAAAAGAAAAACACAATATAATAATGTCAATAGATGTTCATTGTTCTCTATCTCCCCTCCAGTCATTAGCTCGCAGAGGGAATGACGTTTAAGTTTCATATTCTTTTAAATGAAGAGGCGGTCGATGTATTTGTGTAGATCGACGTATTGATACTTGTTGTGGGTCAGCAGGTTGTGTTCCAGTAGCTGTCGGGTTGGACGATGTCGACTAATCTGAAACATTTGAAGAATTGAGGGGTACCAATTGCGTTGAAGCGAGTTGGTTTGTAGGGGTGGATGGATCAGTTGAAGTGGTTGGGAATGATGCGGCGGGGCGCACAGCTGGTGGGAGGACAACTGGTGGGGCTGGTGGATGGACAGGAATGTAGTGGCGTAGAAACTTTCGGTTTCGAAGGGTCACACGTCTGGAACCATCAACATTGACGACGTATTGGTCATATTGCTTAACCTCAACAATCGATCCAGTTTTGTCCCATTTTTTTTGGGTGTAGGCCTGTCTGGTTTTGAATCCTCACACGGTCGCTAACTCGGAGTGGTGGTAAGCGTCTGGTGTGTTGTTTCAAGGCTTCAGCCACTTTCAGATGACGTTGTCATAGGGCGGTCTCACGATCATCCAGAACGCTTTGCCATGTTGGGTGCGGTTTGTACTTCCCCGGGATGATTAGGATGAAATCTTTGATTGGCCGGCCAAATAAGCACATGGCTGGAGACAATTTGGTATCTTGGTTTAGTGTATTACGGTATTGAAGCATAGCACGTTAAAAAGCTTCAGTGTCTAGTTCTCCATTTGGTCCAATGTTGTCTGTTAGCATGCGTTTAACAGTCTTTACACCAATCTCTGCACAACAGTTGCTATGGGGGAATGCAACAGATGAACGACGGTGATTCACACCCCAATTCCTTAGAAAGGTCTCGGTGGATGTGGCTTTAGATTCAGGGCCACCATCAGAAGACAGTTCATCAGGTATACCGTATGTTACGAATGCCCGACGAAGACTATTTATCAAACTCTTTGCACCTTCTCTCGATTCCTCAACTATTGGCCAGTTTGAGTAACGATCCACACAAACAAGGTAATAGTGACCTTGGTAATGAAAAACATCACCACAGATATACTGAAATGGGTATTCCGGGTATGTAAGAGGTGTTGGTGGAGCAGATGGTTGTGATGGGTCTATCCGATGGCAGTGGTCACATACTTTGCATGTGTTGATTATATCATTTGTGATGCCAGGCTAAAAGACGGAGGATTCAGCCCTGGCTATCATAGAGGTAACACAATGGTGTGCTGCATGTAGAGCGGTAAGCACCTCCTTATGTAATGACGGAGGTATGATGATTCTATCTTTGTAGAGTGCCACCCCATCGATGGTGGATAAGTGGTCGCCAAATTGATAGTATCTTTGAAGAGAGGTTGGTATTTTTTCTTTCT
The DNA here is from genome assembly GCA_027922465.2 of Turritopsis dohrnii. NCBI lineage: Eukaryota > Metazoa > Cnidaria > Hydrozoa > Anthoathecata > Oceaniidae > Turritopsis > Turritopsis dohrnii. The sequence continues at coordinate 9,602 of BQMF02000149.1, read as the reverse complement.
CGGTCGGTATTCCTGAATCAATTATATCAACCAATATTCTCATATCTGGGTCACTGGTGGTTGATAAACGCACTCTGTCCCAAGTGATAGATTGAAGCGAAGTTATAGATGCAATGTCATCTGGTAAGATCAACTGGTCAGGAGCAATTAGTCCAGTAGGATATCGGGAGAGTGCATCTGGTACTCTATTCTTCAGACCAGGGACATGATACATGGTGAATTTGTAACTTAAGGTACGCTCTTTAAGGTTTCGTATATCATATAATGTTTGGGATATCATATAATGAACGGTTGTTAGAAAGACCAAGGAGAGGTTTATGGTCTACAGCGACTGTCAGTTTTTCACAACCCAGGACAAAATTCTAGATTTATCTAACGCATCAGCAACTGCCAGGGCTTCTCCCTGTATCGGTGCATAGCGTGATTCTGCCGGGTGGGTAAAACGACTTCTAACCAATACAACTTGCCAACCTTCTTTGCATCAAAAGGTCTCCTGAACAGTGACAATGTTTTTGGAAGAGCCAAAACCTTATACCAGATTTGGACCAATCGGTTGCGATACATGCCGGTTTGGTTTTGTCGAAAATTTCTATTTCCTCTAGTATCTCTTCTTGGAATCTTCAAAGATTAGTTGTAAATTTTCGTCCCAATGGAATGTGGTTTTTGGTTTCAGTAACTCACGAATAGGTAACATTTTGTCAGTCATACTGAAGGCATATTATACTTGATTAAGGAGCCTAAACTAAGAATGAATGTCTGTGAGGTTTTTAGGAACAGGGAAGTCTGAAATAGCGTTCAACATTGCTGGTGCTGGTCTAACGTTATCAGAAGTGATTTCGTAACCTGAAAATTCAACAGTATCCTTTCCAAACATAAATTTAGTTGGGTTCTGGATAATACCATTTCTGCCACAAATGTCTAACCACTTGCATCATCCTCATGATGGGACCAAGATCTTTCGCAGCAGTTCAACGGAAGATAGACAAAAGAACTGAAAGAAAAAAATCAGTTAGAGGCAGAATGCGTCTTATTGCTAGAATGTATCTCGAATTTCGAAAATTTTATGGACAGCAAAACCAGATAGCGTTAGATGATAAAATGAACAATGCAGCCGATATTTATCGAAGGGAGACTATCTCTTTTTTAGGACAAGCTGTGCTGTCATTATGTGAAAGGGATGGTGCGAATTGTAATAAAGAACATAATGAATCTGTGACTAATTTAAAGAGTGGCTTAATAATAAGTATTCTCAACATGCTTAAATTAACATCTAAGTTTTTGATAGGACATTTTCTGGTGAAAAACATGGATGCTAAGTCTAAAAGAGTGGTTGATTTTCTGTAAGTTTTGAGATTGTATGAACATGACTATTTTGATGTAGCTTACTATAAAATAAACCAAAGAAGAAATACCACCTTGAGGAAGCCTGCCAGTCTCCCAAAAGACAGCGATGTGCAATGTTTAACTCAAGAATGCGAAAAATTTATGACTTCGATTGATGTGTTTGAATTCAACTCGAAAGCATACATTCCGGTTAGATCCGCTGTAGCTACTGCTTTAATAATGTTTAATGCCAGAAGAGGGGGAGAGCCTGTACGCCTTTCTATCAAACAATGTGAAGAAGCTGTTAGAGGTGAATGGGTTGAAAAAGTTAGTGAAAACCAACAGATAATTGAAGAAACAATGTTAGTAACATATCAAACTGGGAAAGGCGCCAACCATTTAGTGCCTGTAATGTTTCCCCCAGAAACCCTTTCAGCAATGAAATATTTGGTTGATCCAGATGTGAGAATTAAAGCTGGAATCAGACAAAGCAACTAATACATTTTTGCCACAACCAGTAGTGATAGTCATGCAAGTGGTTGGCATTGTGTTGATCATATGTTGAAAAGGCTTTCACTATCAGGAGCAATAAACGCAACTAAAAATCGACACAGAGTAGCATCAATACCTGCTAAACTGGAACTATCAAGTAAAGAAAAAGATCTCATTTATAAGCATTTTGGACATTCCAGTGCTATCAACCAAAATGTGTATCAGGCAGCTGCCGGTACCAAGCAACTAGAAACAGCAGGAAAGAGACTCTTGCAAATTCAAAGTGGAGATTGTGTTAATGATATACCTGAAGTGAGTATTTCATTATTTGGCTTTGCTCAAAGTTTTCTTTAAGTTGCACTCTAATACTTAAGACAAAATTTTTCAGATTTCTTTCTTATAATATTGCTAATGTGATATGAACACTTCATGATAATGTATGCGGGAGAAGGCTGTATGAAATGGTGAATGTAATGAACGAGTGCCAAAAAATTACTTATAGACCATGATCCATCACATAAAAAAAGCTCTGGAAAATACTTTTTGTGACCTTTCTCTCAGAACCAGCTGATTCTCCTGTTTTTGGCGTTTTTCAGTGAGTAGATTTCAAATTCGAAAAGTTCCCAAGTTTTCCACCTGCAGTTTTTGAGTAATTAGGCCTCAAAGTTACGGTTATCGTGCGTATCGATTTTCATTGTATGTTAACAATTTTCATTGTTTCGTTAGTAAAATTTGTGAGATTATTTGTTGAAAATAAAGTTTTGTTTTGGTTAGGAATGCTTTTTGTCGTATAATTGTAAAAACATTTTAACAATCGTGCAATTAACGAGTCTGACTCGGGAAAACATCAAATAACCTTCATAACTGCATAATTTTGGATGGGGAGGTATCAAAACAATGGAATATTATATTAGCAACATCTGTGCTGCATTATTAAGTAAATGTGTACATAATTAACCTATTCAACTAATATTCACTCTTGATTAAAAAACAACAACATTTCACAGTATAATTTGGTATTGGTTCACAGTCTGTTCACTGTGTATGTGATATCTATGTTTTTATTCCCTGTTTCAAACATTAGCAACTCTTACTGTTTCATTGCATCCTCAGATCCAAACAAGGTATGACATAATTAGATCGTATCCATACTGTAGGTATATATACATTTAAAATATGTGGCTAAGCCGGCAGCGAAACCCCCCCCTTGTCACTTACCCTCGAAGTATAAAGGTCTATAACATACAATCTATCAAAGTAAAAAAAGAAGCAGATGGATTGGAATGGAACCATTCTTCTGACAAATTATTCGACACCATCAATTTGAATAAAAGCAGTTAGTCTTCTCTTCATGTCTTCAGCACCGTGGACTTTATTTCTCGTTGTTGATACCATCAATTTGAATCGGAGCAGTTGTTCCTTATGTCTTCGTCACCATGGACTTTATTTCTTGTCGCTGATACCATGAATTCTAATCGGGGCAGTTGTTCTTCATGTCTTCATCATCGTGGGCTTTATTTCTCGTCGGTGAAGGTGCTTTCCTGTCTCCCAAATGTTCTTCATATCCTGAGATATAGATTGGGTAGCTACTACACCACTTGCTATCTGTATCAGCTGACTTTTCTCCTCATCAAAAGGGTTAACTATTGTATCTATAGTATTGATGATTGATAAAACATCTTGCTTATCCCTATTGATCCTAGTTGCATTCAAATCTTTTCTACCACAAATCGCAAAAGGACGTGTTTAGAATGTTTATTATTGTTTAGCAACTTTATTCCTCTTCTGTTTGATTTACCGTTGGTATTTGTTCTGAACAGTTTCTTATCAATAACAAAGTTGGGTTAAATATTTTGTCTATTTTGTCCTTTTTGTATTCCCATAATTACAATTCTTTTCGGACACAAATTCGCAAAGAAAACTCAATTTTTTGTTTCTCAGTCTATATATTAATAGCCGATTCTCTGTCTGTTTGTTTGTTTGTTTGTTTGTAAGTCACGCAAAATGGTAGATTGAGTTGTGAGCGAAATTATTTCTTTTTTTGTGTGCGACGTGAGTTTGAAGCAAATACATTGCAGCCCCAATCGAACGTGACTTTTTTTTGGCTGATGAACTAATAGGAATAACATTTTGTTTTTATCATTATTGTTAGTTTTATATTCCACGTTGACTTGGCTTTGAAAACAATACATCAACTAAATACAAAGAAACTAGCTGATTAAACATTTTGGACAAAAAGCAGCAGTGGCAGAACGTAGCAGCATGTTCGGTTTGCCAATGTTGTATCCTAACGCTTGCCTGACTGTCTGAGACGGGTGAACTTTTTTTCGAGCAATCAAAATGTTTAAAAACCGATAGGTAAAAAAAGAGTATCATGAAACAAAATATTTTTTGCTTTTGTCGTAATAGTTGTCTTAATTTCTTTTAATCGATTTCTTTTAATCTATTTTAATCAGATCGAACGTTTTTTTTTATTCACTTTATTCATTTAGCACGTGCCTTTTTTTCCCTCCTCCCATGTGATCTTTTTAAGAAGAGAAACCATTTCTCCCTTACGTTTGATAGCACCCATGTTAGAGCGCGTAACTTCTTTAAAACAAAAGTTAATAAAAAGTTGAAGTTTTCTCTCTATACGTTTTGAGTGTATTGTTACACTGATGAAAGATTGGTTTTACCAGAGGTTGTGACTTCGAATCTGCTTCTGGTTGAACACAAGTTGTACGAGCCATTTATAATGATTTGACGTTTATTGATACAGTGATACAGAGCAGGTGGATATAGGCGGCGAGCGACGCCGCATTGGCGGCTAGTATTTACTTTTTTCTGTTGACCAGAGTAAAAAGTTTTCAGTTGCCCCATCTATATCCTAATACGCGCTGTGCATCCAGTTTTTAACTTGGTAAGTGTGAAAAAAGACTGGGGACGAAATGTTTCTATGGAAAATTCAATACGGCATCTTTAGAAAGTGAGTAACTGAGTGTACTGTGTGCACATCCACGATTAGTATATGCTCTTCCGTTTGGTTCTTTTTTGGTTTCGCACTGAAAATCTGCCGAAAAACGTCAATGGAGAAGCGCGAGCAATGCAATGTTCTTCGTTCGAAATTGGTTAACGATCATTTTGTAGCAGTAAAAACAAAAACAAAAAACTTCACGAACACGAAGATAGTTTTTTTTAAATCGAAGATCTTTAATTTTGTTGTTTTAGTCGTTTTCGGAGAAAGATCGTATCGTAAAGATTGAATTAACAAGTGTAAGTAAATTCACGGAAGACTGTTTTCGTCTTTTTCCATTTAATTCATTTTTGACTGTTTGGTAGGCTGGAACTATACTCATGATAATTTAATAACTTTTTCTATGTTTGCTTTCCGATTTGGATAAGAAATCAAGTTTGTGTTTTGTTTTATTTTGCTTTCCTTTTTTGTTTGTGTGTATGTGTAGTTTTTATTCTTCTTCATAACATATCTTTTATTTCTTTTTTGACTGTTTGGTAGGCTGAAGCTAAACTCATGATCTTTTAATAAATATTCCCTGTTCCTACCCATATGTTTGCTTCAAGTTTGCGTTCGTTCTTTTAGTTTGCTTTTGTTTGTGCGTATATGTAGCTAAATATGTTTTTATGATTAATAGAAATCTTCTTTTTTAGGTAAAATTAATTATGAAAGAATAAATAAATTCGACATTGTAATATGAAGGGTGTTTGGTAAAGAACTGACTAATGAAATAACGAATGCTATCGAATCTTATTGGAGTAAAGAAGCAACGTTAGCAGGTATAATTCCGTTTATCATTCATATTTCCTTTGGCGTTTTTATTTTTCACTACACACCAAGGCAGCTTTGTTTACCACCCATTATCATTAAAGACTGTAAGAACAAAATTCCCACCTATTGCCCTTTGCTATGCGCCATCTTAACCAACAAATACAGCAGTCACTTCATCCATCGTGACATGAGGTTTTTTTTGTGTCTGTGTCAAAATCTACATTTTATGTTTCGTAATCACCTCTTTCTCTTTTCACGATGAACTGAAATCTTACGACATTTTAATAATGACGTTAGATTAAAAAATAGTGCCGCCTCTGCGTAGCCTTACGTCAAATATGTAGGAAAAACCGTTTAAAAAAAGTTAAATATTTCACTCCCTAAATTAGAAGTGGTATGCACAGCGCCGATTACGATAACTTTTTATTTCTATAAATGTTCGACACGGGTGTAGCGATGCGTCGTTTTGAGAAATGCAACAGTAAAAAGTTTTTACACGGGATACTAGTTTCTAGTATTGTAACTACTTAAAATGTGAGCATTATCTTGATTTTACCCGGTTGCTAGGGAAAATTAAGGGTAAATCTTAAAATTCACTAGTATACCGGGTGAGTAAAAAAAAGTACCGTTGTTTCTCAAAACGTATCTTTCGATTGACTAATTATGAAAGTTAGTGTTTTTTATTTCTGAATCTCTATTCAGAAATATTCTATTCACCGAAAAATGACGAAAAAATCTAAACAAAACTTCTCCAAACAAGATTTTCTGTTCTTATTGCAAACCCTATGGGATTGAAACTCATACACGCTTCAATGTGCTAAAACTTACTTTTTTTTATTCCCAATGCTTAAATTAAGTAAAAAGTTCAAACTTTTTTCAAAATTTTATTAAAACTTTACTTGATGAAGTTTTTTATAAAGACTGTTTTGTAAAAAATACCACAACTCACGTTACAACAAAGAATTTGGGTATGTATCCAGTTTCCAGTTTCGAGAAGTTTTGTTCAGCTTTTTTCGTCATTTTTCGAGAATTTTTACAAGAACCACCTCCAGTTTTTTGCCCATAACTTTTTTTCTACTCAACCAAATTTGACAAATGATACACCAAAATGTAGGTAAAGGATTCCTCTATTCAGAAATAAAAAACACTAGCTTTCCTAATTAGTCAATCGAAAGATACGTTTTGTGAAACAACGGTACTTTTTTTGACTCACCCGGTATACAAGCACCACACACCATATTTACTTATTTTCTGTTTAAACAGAGTCAAAAGTTGTCAGTTGTCCCATTTCTAGTATCGTAATTACTTGAAATGTGCATTTTGTCTTGATTTTACCCCGTCGCTAGGGAAAATTTGGGGTAAACCTTGAAGTAATGTGTAATTTGGTTCCGCAAACTTAATGATTCTTTGCTCCACCTTAGTTTGAAGTAGTAAAGTATATGTTTTTCGGAGCTTCTGCCTGTAAATTCTTGTTTTAGCCCTATTTTATGTGTTGTTGCCATGGGGGAGATCCCTGTTGGTATGGATAGTATTAATTGAAAACAAATATTGCTCTTTGTAGTAAATGGTTATTCAAATATACGCTGAAAATATTAAGTCCAAATTATGAAGTGTTAAAAAGTTATGACAATATCCTTTAACCTTATTTTCAAGAAAAAATCCAATGTTTTGGTGCCATTAGACATATTATTACAGTTGAATACTATAGGGAAAATATCTAACAGAATGTCAAGAATTGCCCCAAATTTCCAATACTAAATTTCCTATAACTTCGGAACGGCTTATCGTTGAGAGGTGCATGACCCCTCATTTTTTTCTATTGAAAAGATCTATCCAATCAGCATAGTTTTGTTGCGTCCAGATAGCAAACGCGACCCGTTTATAAACCGGTCGGCCGGATTGTTAACGCATGGCCATCTTGAGGAAGCCTGCCAGTCTCCCAAAAGACAGCGATGTGCAATGTTTAACTCAAGAATGCGAAAAATTTATGACTTCGATTGATGTGTTTGAATTCAACTCGAAAGCATACATTCCGGTTAGATCCGCTGTAGCTACTGCTTTAATAATGTTTAATGCCAGAAGAGGGGGAGAGCCTGTACGCCTTTCTATCAAACAATGTGAAGAAGCTGTTAGAGGTGAATGGGTTGAAAAAGTTAGTGAAAACCAACAGATAATTGAAGAAACAATGTTAGTAACATATCAAACTGGGAAAGGCGCCAACCATTTAGTGCCTGTAATGTTTCCCCCAGAAACCCTTTCAGCAATGAAATATTTGGTTGATCCAGATGTGAGAATTAAAGCTGGAATCAGACAAAGCAACTAATACATTTTTGCCACAACCAGTAGTGATAATCATGCAAGTGGTTGGCATTGTGTTGATCATATGTTGAAAAGGCTTTCACTATCAGGAGCAATAAACGCAACTAAAAATCGACACAGAGTAGCATCAATACCTGCTAAACTGGAACTATCAAGTAAAGAAAAAGATCTCATTTATAAGCATTTTGGACATTCCAGTGCTATCAACCAAAATGTGTATCAGGCAGCTGCCGGTACCAAGCAACTAGAAACAGCAGGAAAGAGACTCTTGCAAATTCAAAGTGGAGATTGTGTTAATGATATACCTGAAGTGAGTATTTCATTATTTGCTTTGCTCAAAGTTTTCTTTAAGTTGCACTCTAATACTTAAGACAAAATTTTTCAGATTTCTTTCTTATAATATTGCTAATGTGATATGAACACTTCATGATAATGTATGCGGGAGAAGGCTGTATGAAATGGTGAATGTAATGAACGAGTGCCAAAAAATTACTTATAGACCATGATCCATCACATAAAAAAAGCTCTGGAAAATACTTTTCGTGACCTTTCTCTCAGAACCAGCTGATTCTCCTGTTTTTGGCGTTTTTCAGTGAGTAGATTTCAAATTCGAAAAGTTCCCAAGTTTTCCACCTGCAGTTTTTGAGTAATTAGGCCTCAAAGTTACGGTTATCGTGCGTATCGATTTTCATTGTATGTTAACAATTTTCATTGTTTCGTTAGTAAAATTTGTGAGATTATTTGTTGAAAATAAAGTTTTGTTTTGGTTAGGAATGCTTTTTGTCGTATAATTGTCAAAACATTTTAACAATCGTGCAATTAACGAGTCTGACTCGGGAAAACATCAAATAACCTTCATAACTGCATAATTTTGGATGGGGAGGTATCAAAACAATGGAATATTATATTAGCAACATCTGTGCTGCATTATTAAGTAAATGTGTACATAATTAACCTATTCAACTAATATTCACTCTTGATTAAAAAACAACAACATTTCACAGTATAATTTGGTATTGGTTCACAGTCTGTTCACTGTGTATGTGATATCTATGTTTTTATTCCCTGTTTCAAACATTAGCAACTCTTACTGTTTCATTGCATCCTCAGATCCAAACAAGGTATGACATAATTAGATCGTATCCATACTGTAGGTATATATACATTTAAAATATGTGGCTAAGCCGGCAGCGAAACCCCCCCCTTGTCACTTACCCTCGAAGTATAAAGGTCTATAACATACAATCTATCAAAGTAAAAAAAGAAGCAGATGGATTGGAATGGAACCATTCTTCTGACAAATTATTCGACACCATCAATTTGAATAAAAGCAGTTAGTCTTCTCTTCATGTCTTCAGCACCGTGGACTTTATTTCTCGTTGTTGATACCATCAATTTGAATCGGAGCAGTTGTTCCTTATGTCTTCGTCACCATGGACTTTATTTCTTGTCGCTGATACCATGAATTCTAATCGGGGCAGTTGTTCTTCATGTCTTCATCATCGTGGGCTTTATTTCTCGTCGGTGAAGGTGCTTTCCTGTCTCCCAAATGTTCTTCATATCCTGAGATATAGATTGGGTAGCTACTACACCACTTGCTATCTGTATCAGCTGACTTTTCTCCTCATCAAAAGGGTTAACTATTGTATCTATAGTATTGATGATTGATAAAACATCTTGCTTATCCCTATTGATCCTAGTTGCA